>JANCRA010000039.1:1346461-1800705 GCA_024362935.1 Setophaga petechia
GCACCTAATAAATATTTTTTTTTTTTACATCTTTATAAATACCAAGCACATTTCCAAATAATATGGTTAGAAGGAAGTTCATATCATGACTTTTATGTCAGTTAATTGCATTTGACAATCATCTCAAAAAAATACTTGGTAAAGCACCATGAGCAGCAAATTATTTCAAGGTTTTAATTTTGGCCCAGTGTTTTTCCATGGATGATGCCTGGGATTGCTCTGAGGAGTAAAATTTCATTTTATAGCTGTATTTGTGTGGGCTTTTAGCAGTTTCCTCTATATGGACTCATGTAGGAGTGTGGTTTCCCCTTCCTTCCTTCCTTCCTGGAATCCTTCCTTCCTTCCCTTTATTCCCACTTTTTTCCCCTCTTTTCTCATTTCTTTCTTTTTCATCCTTTTCTTTTCCTCCTTCTTTCTTTTTCCTTCATTTCAGAATCCAGGGCATCTTCCTTCCCACACACTAATAGGGCTTTGGGGGATATATTGCTGAAAAAATCCTTGCATCAATTTTCTAACATCAGACCAGAAGCTTCAATTTGGGGCAATCCCAGAAGATATGAAAATGATTCCCTATTCTGTCACATCTCCTCCAGCAATTTGTTGAGAGTTTTGTGTCTATTGTGTTTAAGACACTGTTTACAAAATCATAACAATTAAGGACTGTTTAAATTAGCTTTATCCCAGCAGAAAATATTGGGGGGAAAGGAGAAGCTGATCAGATGTGCAGCATAAACCCCAGAGAACAGCCAGACCTGGGTGTCCTGACCTTGGGCAGGGCTGGAATGGCAGTGGGAGGTTGAAAATTCACCTGGGGGGAATTTTGGAAGGAATTTGAGATGGGACCTCCAGGTTGTTTTTGATGATGAGGTTTATTTTATCTTCTCCATAGGCAGGAAGGGTGAGTTTGGCTCACATCTCCACAGCTTGGCTCAGAAGGTCTCAACACTCTTAGGTTACAAGACCTTTTAAGGATTTATTGACCAATAAAACACACCAACAAGGATATTTATGGGTTTTGACCCAATCTTTAAATATTTTGTCTCATGGACTCATGCTGCAGTGAAAGCCTTTTTAGCCAATCTTGTTATGGCACACAAACCCACAGTGCTGCATTCCAAACTCCTTGTTTACCTCTGTAATGATTTTTTTTCTATATCCTAAACTCTAAAAGTCTAAACTTTTCTTTACTTAGCTTAACATGTCTCTACTTTAAACTCCAAATCCACATTCTGGCTTCTAGCACCTGAGTTTGGGAGCCTTTTCCAAGGTCTGAGATCAAATCCTGGGTTTAATTCTGGAGCCCCTGGCAGTGCCCAAGGCCAGGCTGGGCAGGGCTGGGACAGTGAGAGGGACAGGGGTGGAATTGAGAGGTTTTTGTCATCCAAACCAAACCAAACCACACCAAAGCAAAGCAAAGCAAAGCAAACCAAACCAAACCAAAACCAAACCACACCAAACCAAACCAAACCAAACCACATCAAACCAAATCAAACCAAACCAAATCAAACCAAACCAAACCAAACCAAACCACACCAAACCAACACCACACCAAACCAAACCAAACCAAACCAAACCACATCAAACCAAATCAAACCAAACCAAATCAAACCAAACCAGACCAAACCAAACCAAACCAAACCAAACCACATCAAACCAAACCAAACCAAACCAAACCAAACCAAACCAAACCAAACCAAACCAAACCACACCAAAGCAAAGCAAAGCAAAGCAAAGCAAAGCAAAGCAAAGCAAACCAAACCAAACCAAACCACATCAAACCAAACCACACCAAACCAAATCAAACCAATCACACCAAACCAAACCAGACCAAACCAGACCAAACCAAACCAAACCAAACCAAAGCATTCCAGCCATTCCAAAATCCCTCTCCCTGCCCTGCCCAGGCCCTGGCACAGCTGGGTACCAGTTTGCAGTGTGTCAAACCCTGCAGGAAGGGGTCCCAGCTCTGCACAGCCCTGGAGCCAGAGCTGTGTTTTATCTGCAGCCCCTGCAAGGGCAGCACACTCCAGGGTGAGCAGATCCTTTGCTCTGACTGCTCTGTGCAATTCTCATTTCTGCAGCTCTCCCTTTCATTGTAATTCCAGTGCTGCTGCTCTCAGCCCAGCTGTGGGGTCAATGTTCAGTGAAGCTCTGTGTGCTCAGGGGTGGCAGCACTCAGGGGTGTCACTGTCACACCCAGTGTCACTCACTGTGTGCTGCATCCCTTCCCTCTGCACCTTCCTCCTTGTGAAAAACGCCAATCACTTGTTTTTAAAATTTTAAAAGTTTTATAGTAATGAAATGGTTATAAAACTAGTAATACAATTAGAGTAATAATAATTTGGACAATTTGAGTTAGGACAGTATGAGACAATAGAGACAAAGAGTTATGGATGGTCTGGGTACCATTTTCTGGGCAGCATGAGCCCGAAAAAGGACCCACGTTAACAGAGGATTAACCCTTAAAAGCAACAGCCTGTTGCATATTCATACACTTCATCCATGATGCATAAATTCCATTCAAACACAGGATTCTGTCTGGGCAGTGTCAGCTTCTTCCTCTGAATCCTAACAGCATCTTCGAGGCAGGAAGAAGTACATTTCTCCTGATAATGGGGCAATAAATTCTTTTTCTCTGAAAGATTCAGGTGTGCTGTGGCTGCTATCTCACTGAGAGTCCTTTCTTTAAGGAAAAGTATCCAACATAGCATCGTTTCTATTTTAACATTTTGATATAACCTAAAATTATATTTAACACACTACTTAAGAGAATTAATACAGCATTACCTTCTAACACAACACATATAACATTCATTTGAATATTTGCAAAAAGCCAATCATAAAATACACATTTTTCACACTCCTCAGGCTGCTCCTCAGTTCTCAGCCAGGCCCAGAGCTGGAGCCATCCTGACAGACACAGGGCCTTAACACTGCCTCTGTCTGAAATCCTCCAGCTCCAGCTCTCCTAAATGAGGGCAGCTTCTCACTGGAGAGCTCTGATTTCCACCACAGAGGATCTGACCTGGAAATGTAGAAACCTCCTGGAGATTAGTCATGAGAAATGCAAAGCACTATTAATAACAGTGCTTGTAACACGAGCAAACAGGAGTGAGAAGACACAAACGCTGGAGACGCATCTCACGCATTTGGACTCTGCACACATCAGTTTATCTGCCTGCCCTGGCAGTGTCACTCCAGCACGGCCTGGGAGCCCTGAGCCCTGGCACAGAAGGCTCCAGGACGTCAGCAGCGCCTCCAGACTGGGGGCCCTTTGTGAGAATTTGCGTCAGAGTCGGAGCCTTTGCGTCTGAGCCTTCAAAGGGCTGAGCAGGAGCGGGGCTGGGGCAGCAGGGAGGGCTCTGACACGGGGCTGGAGCTCTGCTGAGCTGCAGCTGAGCAGCAGAAGGCTGGCTTGGAGCAGCTTCTCCTAGGTGACATTGTTTGCTTTCCCTGGGTGAATGTTTTAAAAGGCATCTGTTGAAATGTCTTGCAGAATTCGCACAACATATGTGCAGACTCAAATGCAAATCTGCAGCACATCCCTTTTGCCACTTGAGCTTTGTTCAAAACTTTGCCATCAACTCACTTTTTTTTTTTAAATTTTGGTATCATCTGCTCCCGTCCTTGAACATGAAAGGTTTTGTGCCTCATGTAAACACACTTTGAAAGTGTCTTCCAACAAGAGAGGCAGAGCAAGATGTGACACGAAGACTTCAGGTCTGATCTGGAAATCCTGGAGCTCCTGTGAGCACTGAGCTTGCAGAGAGGTTGCAAAGCACTGGCAGAGAAATGAGAAGAGGGGCTGTGCTTCCTGACAGAGTGCAGGAGTGAGCAGAGCAGGGAATTTGTGTGAATCCACCCTCAGTACCACCCCCAGGCCCAGCAGGGCTGCAGGTGACACCCAGGTGCTGCCACCAAGGCCACTGTCCTGTTTGGACACCTTGGGGTGGCTGCCTGGAACAGAGGCTGGGCAAGATTAAGAGAATAAAGTGGGTGTTTATTAAAAACCTCCAATAGCTGCACCTTGGGCAGTCAAAGGCATCAGAGAGGCTACACCCAAGATGGATGATGGCTACCAGCTTTTTATACAGATATAAGTTTGGTCTATTTGCATAGCAGGGATTAATTGTCCAATTACTGCTTCAGGTAATGAAGTCATATTCCTCAGTTTTCTCCCCACAATTTTATATTTTTTATACTCCCCACATATTATACTTTTATTATACATTTATACTTTTCAAGGCCTGTGGTGTGTCCTTGGATCTCAGGCCCAGAGGGATTGTTCTGTCTGACCAAAAAGTGAAGGCAGTTAACTACACTTTATATGGAATTTAGTTATACACTAATGCACTGCAGGATTTGATAAATATAAAAGCTGAAATCTTAAGGCATCATCAGGGTGTGGTAGGAGCACAGAGAACCCCTTCCCCTGCCCTGTGAAAGGTGTGAGGAGCCCATCAGAGCCTGGCCTAGGGATGCTCTGGTTCCTATAAAAGCACAGCAGGTTCAGACCGGCCTGGCAATTCTGGCTCGTGAAGCAGAAGAGATGCCCCCACCTGGCCTGGTGGGGCTGCAGGAGGAGAGGTCAGAGCTCCCCAGAGCTCCCTGCTCCCTTCCTGAGCTCCTTGAGCCAACGTGGAGCAGCCTGGGCTGGGCTGTGCATCCCTGCTCAGGGCACTGTGCAAGCAGGGCTGCCTGCAGGGTGGGGAAATGCTGCAATTCCTGCAGAATTGTGCAGCCCTGTACAGAATGGTACTGCAGAATTGTACAGAATTGTACAGAATTCTACTGCAGAATTGTACAGAATTGTACAGAATTGTACTGCAGAATTGTACAGAATTGTACAGCCCTGTACAGAATTCTACTGCAGAATTGTACAGAATTGTACAGAATTCTACTGCAGAATTCTACAGAATTGTACAGAATTGTACTGCAGAATTGTACAGAATTGTACAGAATTCTACTGCAGAATTGTACAGAATTGTACAGAATTGTACTGAAGAATTGTACAGAATTGTACAGAATTCTACTGCAGAATTGTGCAGAATTGTGCAGCAATGTACAGAATTGTACAGCCCTGTACAGAATTGTACTGCAGAATTGTACAGAATTGTACAGAATTGTACTGCAGAATTGTGCAGCCTTGTACAGAATTGTACTGCAGAATTGTACAGCCCTGTACAGAATGGTACTGCAGAATTGTACAGAATTGTACAGAATTGTACAGAATTGTACTACAGAATTCTCCTGCAGAATTTTACAGAATTATACAGAATTGTACTGCAGAATTGTACAGCCCTGCCCTGGCTGTACCAAGGTGGGGCTGTCCCCAGGCTGGGGGAGGTTCCTGTGCTCTGTTTGTTGGTCCTGAAATCTCTACATAAAAAAGATTACCAAACACATTTAAAAAAAGATACTTTCTGATTCCACTATTATGTCCATAAGGCACAAAGAAATCCTCAGTGCAGGATGGGAGCAAAAAACCTCAGTGAGGTTTTGGGAGCTTGAATACAAAAACCAAAATGGTAATTCTTGCAGAATGTAAAGGCAGAAGGACACATAGGAAGAATCACTGTGTTGTTCAGATTGACCTTTTCATATACAGGAAGAATGAAAGGTGAGCTTCACCTCCTGCCTGCTCCTCTGCCATCCCCTGTGCCAGGAGGGATGGTGTGCCAGAAAATGGGCACCAAATGGCACAGAGATGGCTGAGGAAAAGGGGACCAATCCTCACTTCAAAGGTAATCCCAGCAGCCATGGGCAGAGCTCGTTTTCCAGGGTCATCTCCAGCTGGGGTGATGGGGATGCTGGGGAGCACAGTGTGCAGCCTCAGCTGCCCTGCAGGGAATGGCAGAGCTTTGATTTGCATCCTGATTATTGACCCTGACCTGCAGCTTCCAAAGGAGCCCACAGGCACCACAAAAAAAGGGGAGAGAGCCCAGAGACAAATGTATTGCAGGAGTGAAAACCTGCTGAGAAACTGGTGCTGAACTGGCCTCAGAATATAAATTGCGCGAGATATTTCTCCTCACTGGAGCACCTCAGTTCTCTGATCTCCCCCTCAAGCTACATTATGCAAAAGACATCTGAAATTAGCTTTGGTCATTTCAGTTTATCCCTTGTTTGGCTGAGTGATGGGCAGTGGATTTCAAGGTGACTTCTCATTTGCCAGAATCATTCCAGCCTGTTCCTGAGTGCCTGGATGGGAAAAGCAGTGAGAAGATGAAGTGATCCTGCAGCAGCCCATCAGATAAACGTGTGGCACTTAATTTCACACACCTCATGCAAGCAGTCAATTAATGCTGTGCTCTGGCACCCAGCTCAGCTCCGTGCCTGTGCCTGGGCTCACTGCAGCATGCCCAAACCCCCGTGCAAATGGAGATTAGCTCCACGTTCTGCCTGAGCAATTTGCAAAGAGATCTCACCCCGGGGTCCTTGCCACACAAGCAGGAGGAGGAGTGGGGACAAGGTTTCAGTGCTGATCCAGCCTCTGGTTGCTGGATAACATCAAATCAATTGTTTCCAGCCCCCTGATGAATGCCACACGCTCCCTGATCCTGCAGGCAGGCTGTTAGGCATGGATGGATGTCACATTCATATTTTCTGAAAAAATCCCTTCTCCCAGGATTTTTTCTTCTGGGAAGCTGAGAAGCCTCAGAGAAAAAATATAAAAATTGAATATTGAAAACAATAATTATCTCATTTGCTTCTCCTGTGTTGTGCTCACGTGGAATGTGTTTGGAGATTTTTTTACCAACAGAGTATGGTTTGATTGATTTCATATGAATTGTTTTGACTCTTTGGCCAATCAAGGCCAAGCTGTGTCAGGACTCTTGAGAGAATCACGAGTTTTCATTATTATCTTTTTAGCCTTCTGTATGCATCCTTTCTGCATTCTTTAGTATAGTTTAGTGTAGCATTCTTTAATATAATATAGTGTCATAAAATAATGAATTAGCCTTCTGGGAACATGGAGTCAGGTTAATTCCTCCCTGCCATGGGGCACCCCACAAATCCAATAGATGGAAATGATCACAGGGAACTGATCAGATCAGAGGAGCCACTCCAGATCCCTCAGGTCTGTGCCCTTCCCTCCACACCAGAACCCCTCTCCAGGAGAGCAGAGAGGAGCAGGAGAAAGGGGACAGGAGATTCATGAACCGAGGTGGTTATTGCATTGGGAGGAGGAATTTTTCACCACTGAATTACTTTCTTTCTTACAGAATTACTGTGAGAGTAGTTCTGTAATTACAGGACTGCCTCAGCCTGTCTGTGACACTGTGCAGGGCTGAGGGTGGCTGACAGGAGGTTTGGAACATCCAGGGAAGCCCCAGTGGGAGAAAAGTTGTGGCAGCAGCTCTGGATCCCCGAGCAGACACTCAGATGAACTGCTGGGTTCATTTCCAGGCTGCAGGGGCACCGAGGACACGCTGAAATGAAAAATTCAGAGAGGAGGAAAACGTTCTGCTGTCCAACAAGCAGAGAGGCAGCAGGGCAGGGCTGGCCTCCCTCTCACAGATGTTTCTTGCAGGAAACAGATTCACTTATGTGTGACTCAGGTCTAGAAAAATGTCTGTGAAATGTCTGCACTCTACCTGGGTGGATTTTGAGGATTTTTCCCTGGAAATGGGAGAAGTTAGCAAGTGTATGGACACTGCCCAAAGCCAGCAGTATTCCAGGTGACATTCCCCTGCTGTCTGATAATTTTGGGCAGAATCTGAGTTTTTATCCCAACCAGCCCCTGGTGCAGAGGAGGCAAGAGGGCTTGGGGCAGGTGAGTGCACCCTGATCATGCATTGCTCTTCATGGAGACACTGTAGGGATGTACATCAGGAATGTGTGAACCCAAGCTTGGGCATTCTGCTGCTCCTGCAGAGAATTCACCCTTCTGATTTCATGTTCAGACCATATCTGAAGGGGCCACCTTTTGCCTCAGCTGCTGGTCCCCATCACTGCTGTGGGGTCTGACAGAGCTCACTGCTCTGCTCTGGCTCTGCTTCCAGGAACTGAAGTTCCTGCTTTGTTAAATCCTTTCATCTCTGCCCATTTTAATATCTGAACACCTGGGGGTTGTAACTGCAGTTCAGCAGGTCCCTGTGCCTTGGCTGAGCTGATCAAAGATCATTTTCCAGCTTGTAGTGAAGGAACAAGGTTTCAAAACCCTGCAGACAGTCTGGACTTCAATTTTAGCATCTGGGCTCAGTGCCCTCAGCATTAGAATTGTGACAGAGGGCACTGGGACCCTGCCTGGGGACCCTCAGTGACCAACAAAATGGACATCAGTAGAGGGGCATCCTGCACCCCTCAGGAATGGGGATTTCCTGCTCAGGAACATCCCCAACACCTTGTCCTGCCCTCTGAGTGCCCCCAGAGGGGCCCCAGCTCCCAGCCCTGAGTGCAGGAGGGTGTGAGGGTTTACAGAGCCCCAGAGCCTCCAGGTTCAGAGCATCCATGAGGACTCTGGCACACAGAGAGGGCAGCTGGACCATCATCAGCTCCAGTTAAGGAATGCCCCAGACTAGTTTTGTGTCCCTGAGGATGAGGAGGGCACGCTGGGGGGATGAAGGTGAGTGATGCTGGTTAAAGAGTTAAAGAACTGGCTCATGATGCCCCAATTAAGGAACCCCCAGACTGGTTCTGTGTCCCTGAGGATGAGGAGGGCACACTGGGGGGGGTGAAGGTGAGTAATACTGGTTAAAGAGTTAAAGAACTGGCTCATGATTCCCCAGTGAAAGAGTCCCCAGACTGGTTCTGTGTCCCTGAGGATGAGGAGGGCACGCTGGGGGGATGAAGGTGAGCAATGCTGCCCGAGCACCTGGCACAGCCCTGCGTGCCCGGGTGAGTGCCAGCCCAGCCCGTCCCTCTGGGCAGCCCCAGGGGATGTGAGGCTGCCCTTTGCTGTCCCCATCACTGCTGTGTGAGGACAGGAAGCAGCACCACAGGGTCCATTTCTCCTGGATCTGCTGGTGCCAGCGTGAATCGTGCCCTGGAGCTGTGGCTGAGGCTCAGCTCCAGCTTTGCTCCCTGCTGGAGCCTGTGGGCACAGCCAGCCTCTCTCCATCCCCTCGGGCCACACTCCAGACCTGCCTTTCTCTGTTTTTTTGCAGACAAGCCACGAATGAACAACATCCTGACTTCAGCCACCGAGCCCTACGACCTGTCCTTCTCCCGCTCCTTCCAGAACCTCTCCCACCTCCCGCCCTCCTACGAGTCTGCTGTGAAGACCAACCCCAGTAAATACTCATCTCTCAAGAGACTCAGTAGGTGTCAGCTCCTTTGCTTCCCCCTGGTTCTGCTTTGTAAGGAATAATCCCTTCCCTCAGCTGGGCACTCCTGGGCTGGCATCTCCAGAGGGGATTCCTTGGGCTGGCACTCCCCAGCAGGGATGGGTGTGAGGTAATTTCATTTTTGGGAGGGTACCTGTGGTTATTGCTGTGCTGTCCCCACCTTTCTGCTGGGAGCTGCTCCTGGCAGAGCCACCCAAGGATCTCCTTTTTCCCTCTCTGCTGGAGCCCAGCCTGGCTGGGTGCTCAGAGCTGCCCTTGGCACAGCCAGGGCAGGGACCTCACCAGCCAGGGGGCAGCTGGAAATGCCAACAGAACGATGCCAAGGTGACAGGGAGCACCTTTTCCAGGAGGAGCCGTGCCTGCCTTGGGCAGTGCTGCAATCCACCTGCTCCATGGTGTGTGGCAGAGCTGCTCCTGGCCTGTGCCAGGCTCAGATCCATTCTCTGTGCTGTGCTGTGTGTCCAGAGCTGTTCCATGCTCTGATCCACACTCTGTTCCATGCCCTTTGTGTGTCCAAAGCTGTGCCATACTCTGATCCATGCTCTGTTCAATGCCCTTTGTGTGCCCAGAACTGTTCCATGCTCAGATCCATTCTCAATGCTTTGCTTTGTGCCCAGAGCTGCTCCACACTCTGCTCCACACTCTGTTCCATGCTCTCGGTGTGTCCAGACCTGTTCCTGACCTGTTCCATGCTCAGATCTACGCTCTGTCCATGCTGTGTGTGTGACCAGAGCCACTCCAGCCCTGTTCCACTCACAGATCCATTTTCTGTTCCCTGCTTTGTGTCCAGACCTGTTCCATGCTCAGATCCAGTTTCTGTTCCATGCTGTGGGCCCAGACCTATTCTACATTCAGATCCACATTCTGTTCCATGCTCTCTGTGTGCCCAGAGCTGCTCCTGACCCATTCCATGCTCATTTTCATGCTCTGTTCCACACTCTCTGTCAGAGCTGCTCCTGACCCATTCCATGTGTATTCCAGCAGGTTTGTCTATCCACACTCATTACCACCTCTCCTTCCCTGCTGTTTTATGGATTGCACTGCTCTGCCAATGGCTCTGTAATGCTCCACTCCATCCCCTTTGCTGTTCCCAATCCCTTCAGCTCCAGTGGATTCTCAAACAGGTGAGTTTTGTGCAGGGAGTGCTCTGTGCAGACTCACCCTGGCTCTGCAGTGTCCCTGAGCAGCTCTGAGTGCACGCCTGGAACCTTCCCTGCCCCTCTGGGCACCCCTGGCAGCCACCAAGGGCCCCGAGCTTGTCCTTGTCCCTTGGCTGGGGAAATGCAGGGGATGCAGACTGTTTGCTGCTCCTTGTTTGGTTTATTCTGTGGGAAATGTTTCCAACGAACAAATCCTGGGGGTTTCCTTGCCCAGTGCTTTGAGCAGGGAAAGTGTTGTGTTGGCTGGAGAGGGGTTCAGCCAAAACCTTCAATACCCACCAGCAATGCCAGCAGGGAATGGTGGGGTGGAGCTGTGCCATGCTCAGATCCAGTTTCTGCTCCATGCTGTTTGTCCAGACCTGTGCCATGCTCTGATCCTTTCCTTGCCCAATGGTTTGAGCAGGGAAAGTGTTGTGTTGGCTGCAGAGGGGTTCAGTCAAAATCTTAAACACCCACCAGCAATGCCAGCAGGGAATGGTGGGTGGATATTTGCCCTCCCTGCAGCACAAATCCACCTCTGGACCCATCCAGGGCAGTGTGAGAGGCTCCAGAGCTCCCTGCAGGCACCAGCCCAGCCTCCTGCTCAGATGCCAACCCCACTGCCCCACGTTCCTGATCATCCAGGGGGTTTCAGCCCTGGCAGTGCCCAGCCCTCGCTGCTCCCCCTGGCACTGAACACACCCAGCACCTCCAGAATCCCTGAATCACCTTCCTGCAGCTGCTCTACTCCAGAGCCAAAGGAAAGGAGGCTCCCAGCTCCCCATCCTCCCCTTGCAAAGTGCCAGCGAGATAATGTTCTTATTCTGTATGAAGGGAACACAAAAATATGTGATATCTAAAAGCTGGAGTTCGAAAATTACTTATTTGACATTCATTTTTTTAATTTAAAATTGTTTCTTCCCAATGGACTTCCTAGAAAAAAATGAAATATGAAAGTACTGAAGAGATCATTAACAAATACTTCTATTTGAGCAAGAAACAAAGCATCAGATATTTTTAAATCTATATTTAAAATTTATATACATATATAATTTATATATATTTTTATATATAGATTATATATATTTATATTATATATATAATTTCAAATTTATATATATATAAATTTGAAATATAGATTTATATATATTTGATATAGATTGAAATATAGATATATAAATATATAAAAATATATATATTTTATATATTTATATATATATATATAAAAATTTGAAATATAGATTTATATATATATTTAATATAGATTGAAATATAGATATATATTTATATATAAATATATATGTGTATATATTTTTATATATATATATATATATACATTTGATATAGATATATCTATATATAGATGTATTTAAAATTTTTATTTCAAATATTTCAAACACTTGTTTGTCTGGCTTACCAGGCATGGAAAAATTACTTCTTTTCCTCCAATTAGCAGAGACAGATGGTGAAAGACCAGGGTTTTTTATCTCCCTGGCCCTTCCTTCAGGGCAAAGAGAACAGAACCCCACTCGGGGGGTCCTTGGGGGTTTTGGGGGTCTCTGAGGGTCTGGCACCCCCTGTGCCCTGGGAATGAGCAGCGAGGGGAGGGTGTGAGGATGTGGCTGAGCAAGAGCAGCCAGATTAATTCCATCCTGCCAGGGCCCCAGGGAATTGCTCTTCCCAGCAAAGTGAGAAAGGTCAGGGAGGAAGGCAGCTCCTGTTTTCAGGCATATTAAACCACTTGGTGCTGGCTGGAGAATCATCACGAGTGACTGGGCAGCTTGGAAATGTTAAAGCCAATTAAAACAAGGAGAGACAAGCCCAGAGAGGAAACCTGCTGGAGCTGCAGAGGAAGAAAGCTGGGGAAAATTACCTTTAAAAAAGGAGAGGGATTATTGTGATGGCCTCACATGCACACACACGTGCATCTCTTCTCACCAGAATATGTAAGAACAGGAAGGAAAACTGAATTTGGCTGCTCTGCTCCACGTTCCCTTCCCAGAGCACCACAAATGAATTTCTGTAAACCTCATTTCTGTAATTCCAGTGCCAGAGGAGCTCTGCTCTGCCTGTCTGCAGAGGCATCTCAGCTTGAGGTGGAATGTGTAAGAGCATTTATTTGGGGATCTCCCTCCAAATGAGGGGAAAAAAACCACAAAGAAACCACCAAGAAAAGCTGTCTGAGGGCAAAACAGCTCAGCCTGAGGCCAAGGCAGTCGAAACACTCAAACATTCCTGAAGTGTGGTGAGACCAGCCCTGAGTGATGTTCTAGAACCTGCCAAAGCAGGCAAGAAAGGGCAGAAAAATCCCAACCAAAAGCAATTTAAAAAGCCCAGAAAGTTTGCAGAAAGCATAACTTCCAGCAATTCCAGTTCCAAATGTTTGAAAAACACAAGGAAAGACCCAGAAGTATGATTAAAAAATAGAAAAAATCCTGTTGAGCAATGCACCAATGATTCTTTTCCTCTGCTCACAATTTCTGCTGTTTTGGAATCCTCTTAGGACACATTTTTTTTTTCTTTAATTTTTAAACACATCCTTGATGGCAAAACACTCTGGATTGGAGTTTTATTTTGGATAAAATTGTGAATGTCCCTTCTCCTGTGAGCATCAATGCCAGGACAAGGGCAGGGTGATCAGTGCCAGCTGTGCCAGGGTGTGATGGTCCCTGCTGGTGGCATGAGGGTGGCACCAATCAGACTGGAATGGGCTTCAGCTGGATCATCCTTAGGATTCCTTCCAACCCAAACCATTTTATGGTTCCAAGATTTCATTTCCCAGAGGAACTTTGGTTTTTACCAGCTGTGCCACCAGCCCTCCACATTTCCCAGCCCTGGAGCTCTGCTCTGCAGCTGGGTTTGTTCCTCTGCTGCTCCTGGGTGCAGAATTCTGAGGTTCCAGCTCTGTGCTGAGCTCTCCCTTGTGTGGTGCTGCACATAACGTGGGAAATGAATTTGAAGAAATTCATTTGTAGAAATGGAGCTAGAACCAAGTTTCAAAGGGTGGTCTTGCAAATAAGACTGGGTACTTCAAAAAAATAGAACTGTGGAAGATGTATTGAAGTAGGACCCATGAGGGGCAATTTTAGGTGATTGGCTTTAAGGCATTTAGAATATAGTATGGTAGGCCAAGAAATTATTATAATGTATTGTTAAGAAATTATTAAGAAGAAATAATAATAATAATAATAATAATAATAATAATAATAATAATAATAATAATAATAATAATTATTATTATTATTATTATTATTATTATTATTATTATTATTATTATTATTATTATTATTATTATTATTTAGTTCACTTCTAATTGTGATAGGGTTATAACATTATAACATCTGCATTGTCTCACCCTTCGCATGAGACTGAAAAATAAAATAAAAGTTTTTCAAATTCCTCTCAGTTACCCCATTTCTAAGTCAAAAAAGAATGAAATCCAGCAGCATTCCTGCCAGGCTCTGCTCCCCATGCCTGGCTCAGGCTGACACCCCTCTCAGAGCCAGCAGCCTGGAAAATGTCTGTCTGCTGCTGCCTGGAGCAGCTTGCTGGGTGTGACACACGGCTGTTCCTCCTCCTCTGACTCCTCTGAGATGGAGATGAGCAGCTTTTCCACACCTGGAAATGTTCCTCCTCCTCCTCAGCATCACTGGAGGCCTGAGGGAGCTTAGAAACATCTTTGAAATTAAATAATCTCCCTGAAAGGCCCAGCCATGGCAGCAAAAGGCTGTACAGACCTGTACAGGGTCACAGGGGGGCAGAGGGAAGGAAAATGGATTTTTTAATGCTCCTAATGGACAAAACATTTTAAAGTGCAGCACATGCTGCATTTTCAGTCCCAGGAACACCTTCAAACCCCTTCCAGCTGATTGTGCCACCTCTCCAGCAGCCTCAGAGCTGTAAACCTCACATAAGCTGGTTTAGCTCCTGCTGGCAATTACCAGAGCCAGGTGTGAGCATCCAAGCACATCTCCATTTGGGATGTTCTGTGCTTTAATTACATCTATTTAGAGTCACACGGGCAAATCCTGTGGAACTCCTCTCATCCGGAGCAGGGGCCAAGTGCCAGGGTGCTAATTGCTTCATTCCCACTCTGCAGCCAGCCCCCAGCATCGCTGCTGAGCCTCTGCACACCCAGCCTGCCATTTCCAACCAGCCCCAAAACGCTGAATAAAAATGCCTCCAGCTCCTGGGGCCATATGGAGTTCCCCCCACCCTCAGGCTTCCTAGAAGGTGATTTTACAGACACGAGAGCTCGAGGCCAGGAGAGCTGCTGCCTGACATTTGCAGTGAGATATCCTCCTGAGGAGCGTTGGGTGGTGAAAAATAAAGATCCATTCGTGCAGTGTGAGCTCTGGAGAGCAAATCCCACGGGCAGGAAGGCAGCACAGGGGAGCTGGGGGTGACCTCACGCCTCAGGGCTGTGTGGGCTGGGAGGAAGGGCTTGGCAGCAGCCCTGGTGGCACAGATGTTCTCAGCTCCTACTCTGGGCTGTGAGGGAACCAAGCCCACCTCCTCAGAGATCTGGGCTGTGCACAGGGGCCTGGCAGCAGAAAGGGGAAGGGAAGGTGTGGGACAGGGGATGAGGAAATAAGTGAGGGATGTGGCCCAGCACAGGGTGGTGCAGGGTTTGGCTGAGCTGGTGTTTTGTGAGCAGAGCTCTGGGATGTTGTCAGCACCCACCACATGAGCTCTGGCTCATGGGACCAGCAGCCAATTAACTCCCAGCCCATGTGGTGCATAAAACCTACAGACTGATGGCTGTAGGATCCCAGTGATCTATCACGATACAGCTGCAGTAGCCAACATCCTCTCTGAGCACACAGCATTCCTCTCAAAGCCAGGAAAAGGAAAGTGGGAGTGTGGGGGGTGTGTGCTGCATTTCAGAGCAGCAGAGAGATTGTTTAAGATGCAGGAGCAGCAAACCGAGCAAGAAATGTTCCATGGGATAAATTCTATTCTATCAACCAAGGTTGATCATAAAAATGGGAAATGAAACCTTAGGCAGGTGATTCAGTGTCTCAGAGACCAGCAAACCTGGTTTGTGATCACATTTACAAATATTTCAATGTGGTAATTAAAATGTGATGAGGTCACTCATGGGCTGCAGGCAATAGCCATGTCTAAGGCCAGAGGTGAGGCGTGCATGTCCTCAAACAGGGACCTCACCTGCTCCTGTCACCTGCCCTGTTCTTTCCCAGGGTAACATGTGAAGAATGTGACAACTTGAGAAGGTGACATTTGGGAATTTCTCCATAACTCGTGTGAATTGTGTGGTACCATGGCCTGGCCTCCACATGGAGGAGTGTGGGGTGCTCTGCCCAGGGAATTGCACTGTCCCCATGCATTTCACACTCCTCTGTGTGCCACAAGCCCTTGGTGACACCTGTGGCATGTCCACCTGTCCCTCAGGCGTCACCAGGAGGCAGCTTCAGGGGCTGGGCCAGTACTCTGCCATTTCTAACCTCTCATTTCCCTGCCCACAGCTGACAAAGAGGCTGACGAGTACTACATGAGGAGGAGACACCTGCCCGACCTGGCGGCCCGGGGCACGCTGCCCATCAACGTCATCAAAATGTCCCAGCAGGGCAACCAGCGGGACAGGCCGCGCCGTCCCATCAGGGCCATGTCCCAGGACAGGGTGCTGTCCCCGGAGAGGATCATGCCCGAGGAGTTCAGCATGTCCTACGAGCGGATCCTGTCGGACGAGCAGCTGCTGTCGGCAGAGCGCCTGCACTCCCAGGACCCGCTGCTGTCCCCGGAGCGCTCGGCCTACCCCGAGCAGTCCATGTCCAGGGCGCTGTCGCACACGGATGTCTTTGTGTCAACACCGGTCTTGGATCGCTACAGGATGTCAAAAATGCACTCCCATCCCAGTGCCTCAAATAACTTGTACAACACCTTGGGTATGAACCCGACCTCGGCCAAGCGCCAAGCGTTCGCCTCGCGCCGGCACAACACGGTGGAGCAGCTGCATTACATCCCCGGGCACCACCACCACTACCGCACCGCCAGCAAAACCGAGGTGACTGTTTGACACGACCCAGTGCATTGTAGATACTCCTTAAGGACTGGGGTGGCCACAGCACCCCGTTCTGCAGTGGCCTTATAGGCCAAGATAACCTCTACTAACTCAGTGTCTGCAAGGACTTCTCTGGCAGTCCCACCCACGTTGTTTTTAAAGCCACCCCTTCATCAGTGACACAGGAAGAACTGAAGCGGCAGTCAGACACTAGTGAGGGATGACAGAGGGAATTTCCTGGTGTGCATCAGTTTCTGTCAAAGAAAGCCATAGTAATCGATGGCTCCTTCCAAGGGCTCACCTGCATTACCCCATAGTTTCCATGAATTCAGGACTTTTCAGTTGCTCCAAGGAGAAGCAGCCTGAGACAGGGAGGAGGAAATGCAGCCCCCCCACCAATCCTGGCAGGAAGGGGCCTCGTTCTTGGCCCTCAGGTTTGGCCTTTCTGTAGCAAGTAGGGAAGTCCTGGCTGCTGGGGCCAGCCCCAGGCTGCTCCACGCCCGTCAGCACCCACACATCTGTTCTCTGTCACCCTTGGAGCAAATTCAAGGGCAGACTTTCCTTCGGGACTGGCAGATCTAGGGACAAGAATAGCCTGGCTGAGAAATAAAGTTTTAGTTTATACTAAATATACTCATAAGATAAAAAACATACTAGTGCCTACAAATCGCCTGCTCTCTCAGTGTAGGAAGTAGTGGGGTTGATGTGTTCAATAAGCACAAATATGCTGAAACGCTTGTTAGACCCTTTTCTCCACTCATTCTAGTATCTTGGTGTCTCCAACATGTAAATAGGAAGGAGGAAGAGGGTTTCTCTTCCTCCAGCTTCTCGCCACTGCTGAACCTGAAGCAGCAGAACCCATTCAGCTCCACACTGCTGACCTGAGCTGGGGGAGCTCCCGACCCCACCGAGACCCCCGAGGCCAGGCTGCCACGCCTCTCACCGAGCCTGGATTCTCCCCAGAAGTTTCTTTTCCCTCTAGCATTTTCCATGGCCCAGTTCCCCAGTTTTGGAGCGTTTTCTCCTCCCATTCACAGCCTAGAATCCATATGTAGCAAATCTTTTTCCAGCCCTTAGCAGAGGCACAAGGCTGAGGGTGTCTGTTTACCGAAAAGCAGGTCGGTAACTTTCCGTGGTTCTCTCTCCCTGCAATGGCCTCCCAAGAAAACCTTCCAAATTCCAATTCCACTGAGTCCCAATCCTAACCATGAAGACAGTTACATTTCATGCATATAAATTATATATCCAGCATAATTATAATTAATGGGCATGTTGTATATCTGATATAACGCTAATTAGATACTGTATATTTGTAAAATCTTTAAAACATAGACTCGTGGGTCCAGAATTTGAGAGGGTTTTACCTTTGGCTTTCCAGACAGATTGGGCTTTGCTTTGGTTTTTTGTTAGATTTGGGTTTGATTTTTCTTTTCATTTTTTTTCCCCCTTCCCTTTGGTTTGTGTTCCCACCAAACTCTGTAGAACCGACTCCCACCAGAACACACTTCTGCAGCCAGGAAAGGGTCTCAGAGGGTTTGAAGGCCAGCCAGAGCTGGTGCTGGAGCTGTGGGTGCTGGACACTGTTCCCAGCATGCCCTCGAGGCCCCAGCACTTGCACACACCCCGTGGGTCAGGGCAGGCACGCTCCCTCCTCGGGGTGAGGTGATGTCTGACTTCAGGCTGTGAGCGCATCCCTTGCACTTCTCTTCGTGTCCCACGTCCCCACTCCGACTCTTTTCCTACACAACTCTTCATTAGGCATCCCTGAACCTTGCTCTGCCCTCCTCCCTCCCCTCAAATACCTCCCACCTCCTGGCCTTAATGACATTCCCAGCCCAACTGTGCCAAGTCCTGTAGCAAACAATGATTTAGGGTGTGAGTCTCCTGTGGAGGCTCTGGTGCAGGGCAGGCAGGAGGAGCACGTCCTTACCCCAGTGGGACACACAGGTGGGCCTCAGTGGGGTGTCCAGGTGGCCTTTCTCTTTCCCAGGCTGTCCTGGAGCTGGTCCTACTTCCAGAGCTTTATCCTGTCCCATCTGATGGAGACTGTGCTGAGAAGGACTCCATCAGTCCGAGGTTACTGGGGCTTTGTTTGACGGAAACTGAGCTGGGAGGGAACAAATAAATAAATGAATAAATAACAGTCTCCAGGGTCAGATCCTGCAGCCTTGGGCAAGATCACTCTGGGCAAGAACCAGAACTGTCTGTGGATCAGGGTGGCAGTCCATGGCACGGGAGGGATGGGAGAGAACAGGCTCACAGCTGGCCTCCTGCCCCCTCCCTCGATGGACACTACTCTCCCCTGGCTACCTCCAAGCTCCTCGGCTCAGCCCCTGGATTTTTCCTCCCAGAAGACAATCCCTGTGAAAACATTGCCCTGCTGACCTTCCCTCAGGCCAGAGGGTGGGACTCTTGTGAAGAGAAGAGAAGAGAAGCTCTCGCGGCTGATGGGGAGGCAGCCCCTGCTGAGGTTCTGGGGCTCTGCCACTCTCCCTTGGCCCAAGCAAAGCCAGGGAGACCTGAACACTGTGGGAGAGCAGAGTCCATGGAGAGTCTCCAGGAGCTGTGGTGGCAGAGCTGGAGAAGAGGTGACGTGGGAGGCTGTGGGTAGGTGAACACTCCTCTCTCTCCATGTCCATAGCTGTCTGTCTCAAGCTCCAGTCCTCATCTCAATGTTCCATTTGTGAGCTAAGAAGTCGCTGGACCAGATGCAAATTTGGGAATTTTTCATTCAAGCAGCCCGTGCTGATGCTGAGCTGGGCTGTTTGACCTCTGTGTTTTCTCCTATTGTGGCTAACAAATATCACAGGTCTCTGTGTTTTTGTGTCTTACCTGGGCAAGAATCCTCCAGAGAAATCTCAGCCTCATTCCCTTGTCTTTTTTCCACCCACTCAACTGTTTCAAGCAGATGTGTCCCACAAGGGGCCTTTTTAGGCCAAATCTCTTCAGGGACTCTGCCACCACCACAGAAAATTTTCAGCAAATTTCCTCATGCCCTGGATACCACCATGTGTTCCCACAGCTCACTCTGTGTGCTGGAATGGGTTGGTGGATGGGGCAGTGGAATTTCAGCACACACAGGTGTCCTTAGGTCATTTTCCTCCCTTATTCCTCCTTCAGAGGATTTGTCACTGAAAGAACACTTGGTCTGGGACCGAGTGTCATCACCCACAGCCTGGTCCCCAGCACTTCAGTTCCCACGTGATGCTAATGGGAATTTCCAGATCTATGGAGGGCTCAGACCACAAGGTCTGTGAAGTGCTCTGAGACCCTCTCACAACAGAAACTGTAGAGCAGCAAAGTGTTTTTGTTCACCTTGTTTGTCATTGTCCTGACACGTGGTGTGTGATGTGCCACATCCACCGTGCCCAGGAGGGGAGTGCTGGGCTGGGATTGCCCAGGGTCCCACTGCTCTCCTCCTGGGCAGGGTCCTGGCAGGCTGCAGCTCCAGGGGATGCTGCTCCCTGCCCTGGGCCCTTCCTGCTTCCTTCTCCTCGTGTCTGAGTCACCACAGCCCCCTGCACTCAGGAGAAAAGCGGGAAGCAGCCACATTCCTCTGTACAGTGAAACATAACCTGCCTTGATTAATCTCATATACTCTGAAGAATTGATCTGTATTTTCTCCACCCACAGGTGCAAACAAACACCTGGGGAGTGTCCAGTTCCCAGAGTGCATGTGCAGGGACTGGGGAAGGGGGATGTAGAAAATTTATAGTATTTCCTACAAGCTGATAATTATTTGTGTTCCCTGAGCAGCAACACGTCCTGGATGGCTGCACTGGGTTTTATACAATTCTCTGTGTATGTGTATATAAATACAAATATATATATATATATATACATACATACTGTAAAATGCAATCAACACGTTCTGACTGACCCTGTACCAACTGAAGCTTCCAAACTGTGTTGAATCATTCTTTGCAATGTGGAAAACTATTTTTAATGAACCACACACAGCACCACTCGGAACAGAAACTTTGTCATAAAAAGCCTTCTAATGCCACTGAATCGTGTTTTAAGGAAAAAAAAAAAAAGAAATATTTTTCAATGTTTTAATGTTCCTTTTATAAATGATGATCTGTTACTTGGGGATGGGGGTGGGTGGGAAGAAACAGAGACAGTTGTCCAGGAGTAAGCCCTCCTTCCCTGGCCTGGATTTAATTTCTGTCTGCTGAGCCTGGCTGGCTGCAAAGCTGCTCCCAGGAACCCGAGCTTCCCACATGCACATTTCTGTTCTGTCAGAAGCATTCCCACCAGGAACCTGCAGGAGCTTGGCATCAGGTTCTTGTAGCTCCTGGTAGCTGGGAAGACATCCTCATCTTCTTCCACCACCACAAACAAAATCTCCATGGAACAGGATGACTTTAATTGTGTTTGAGATGCGTGTTCTATTTGTGATCAATTTGCCATCTTCTCATGGAGAAATAGCTTGTCTTAGTTTAGTTTCAGGTTTATTGCTTAATCTGGAAGGAGGGGCTCTGCTGAAACACCTTTGGCAAGAACAGATTTGGTGTTCAGGTGTGTTTCAGCTGAGTGAAAGATGGGGAATGTGTGAAAAAGGGGCTTAAATATTTTCTAGTGAGTGTTGTTAGCAATAAGCCCATGTTGGGGCTGCTCCTTGGGGAACAGCCACTCCTGTGCTGTGTCCACAGGCAGGGGGGAGCAGGGATCATTCCCAGCTCTCCGTGGTGAGAGGTGCCCACCCTGAGCCCAAATCCCAGCTGGGAAAAGCCAAATGTGCTTCACCCAGGGCCAGGGGAGAGCTGGAGGGGCTGTCTGAGTGTGTCAGTGTCAATCTGAGAGAGATCTCTGCTCCCACACCCCAGGTCTCCACCATGGCCACACCATGTCCGGGAGGTCTCCATGCCAGGAGGTCTCCATCCTGAGAGGTCTCCATGCCAGGAGGTCTCTCTCTATCCTGGGAGGTCTCCCCCCATCCCAGGAGGTCTCTCCCCAACCCGGGATGTTTCTCCCTATCTCTGGAGGTCTCCATCCCACCCTGGAAAATCTCTCCCATCCCAGGAGGGCTCTCTCCATTCCTGGAGGTCTCTCCCATCCCTGGAGGGCTCTCCCACCCCAGGAGCTCTCCATCCCACCCCTGGAGACCTCTCCCCATATCAGGAGGTCTCCATCCCACCCTGGGAGGTCTCTCTTTACCCTGGACCTCTACATCCCACTTCTGGAGGTCTCTCCTCATCCCACGAGGTCTCTCCCATCCCAGGAGGTCTCTCCCATCCCTGGAGTTCTCTCCCTGTCCCTGGAGGTCTCTCCATCCCAGGACATCTCCATCCCATCCCTGGAAGTCTCTCCCCATCCCTGGAAGCCTCTCCCCATCCCAAGAGGTCTCTCCTCATCCTGGGAGGTCTCCATCCCACCCCAAGAGTTCTCTCCCCAGTTCTCCCCATCCCTGGAGGTGTCTCCCCAATTTTCCCCACCCCAGGAGCTCTCCATCCCACCCCAGGAGCTCTCCATCCCACCCCAGGAGCTCTCCATCCCACCCCAGATGGTCTCTCCCCATCCCTGGAGTTGTCTCCCCAATTTTCCCCACCCTGGATCTCCCATCCCACCCCTGTGTCAGGAGGAGCCTCTCCCCTCACCCTCAGCTCCGCTGCCCGCCAACCCCTGAGACATTTTTGTAGCAAGAATTTCTTGGCTCTGAGGAAGACACTTCTTACTGTAACATTTTTAGTTCGGGGGACAATATTTCCTAAGAGGGGTTGAGTGGATATTTTTGTGCTTTAGCCCAGTTTATGGATTCCATGTTTATTATTCAGTAGTACTGAAGAGGAAGTACATTTGTATCTGTAACTTTGCACAGACTCTTGGTTAACCATTAAACAAGCTTCAAGATGAGCAGTATTTGACTGTTTTTCTCTGTATTATTCTTGTTGTTATACTTACCTGTAAAAGCACATTCTGTATGTACTGTAAACAAAAATATTATCAGTTTAGTAAAATTTAGAGTCTTAAGGATTTTTCCACTTTTGTCAGTAACAACTATTTATGGATTAAAAAATAAAGGCAATTTCAACATATAAATTGTTTCTTTTTGATATCTATTGGGGGGGAAATAAAAGCCATTTTCTTGGCAGCCTTCCCAATCTTTGTAACCAGCGTTTGAAAGGTAGATACCTGTGATTCTGTGTGTAGTTAAATAGCATCTATTAAAATGAATGCTGCAAGGTCTGGAAGACTCATTATTTTTATGTATTTATTTACTGCATTCCATCATCTTGCCAGGAAAAAGCAGGGGGAGCAGAGAGACATTACCATTCACTGCGAGACAATTTTGTCTCACAAGCCTGGCAGATTTTATTTCAAACCTTCCCTTCCTTCAGTTTGCCTCCATAAACCATGACATCTTCTCCATCTAGAAAGGCCTGAATTGCAAAGTTGGAACCTGTGGAGTGTCCCAGGGTGGTGAGGCTCCCACAGGGGCTTTGCTTTTGCCCTTGGCAGTGGAGCACACACAGGAATTTCCCCATTTCCCTTCCAGGATGTGAAAGCTCCAAGGAGCTCAGGGTGGGCCTGTCTGAGCAGCCCCCACTGCCACTGAATTTTTAACTGAATTTTTATTTCTACCAGTTCTGAACCTGGACTTCCTTACCACTCTGCCCAGCTGGGAAATGTGGTGAGGTTTTTTTCCTTCCTTTTTCCTTCCATTTTGTGAAGGAAATGTATAATTTCATATTTCACATTGCTGGTGTCCCAGGGATCCTTCCCACTGCTGCCTTGTGTGGGACAGAGCCTGTCACCTCTCCACCACTCACTCACCAAGCCCCAAGCTCTGCTTTCAGTTTTTGGCACTTTGGGAATGCCCAGCCTGGAAAAATAAATATTTCAGGATGAACTGGCTGGGACTGCCTGAGTGGACCCAGTTCCAGGGAAGGTGGAGAAAAATTCTTTACAAGGGATGGAGTGACAGGAAGTTTAGAGGGATTTTGGGAAGGAATTGCTCCCTGTGAGGGTGGGCTTGGAGCACAGGCTGCCCCTGGATCCCTGGCAGTGCCCAAGGCCAGGCTGGACAGGGCCTGGAGCACCTGGGGCAGTGGAAGGTGTCTCTGCCATGGCAGAGGTGGAAAAGGAGGAGCTTTAAGATCTCCTCCAACCCAAAGAATTCTGGACATTGGATGAGTAGGAAGATGACACTGGGGCTGGGACCACCCTGGGATGGCAGAAGATGTCCCTGCCATGGCAGGGGTGGCACTGGATGATCTTTCACGTCCCCTCCAACCCAACCCATCTGTAATTCAATGGTTCTGTATCTCTGTGTTACTTTGCTGCTCAGCTTTAGTAGACCAAACTTTAGTAGATCAAACTTTAGTAGATCAAACTTTAGCAGATCAAACCAGCTTTGAGGAGCAGCACCCCACCCTCATCTTCCAGGGTGGGTCCAGAGGGACCAAGGACCTTTTGTAGCCCTTTGGCCAAGTTTGTGATCTCCTGTGAGAGCAGGGCTCAGCCAGCCAGGCACAGTCAGCACTTCCCAAGGAGCACGTGGACCCAGCAGAGTTAATTAAAATGCATTTTTCAGGGAGAAGTTTCGTTTTGCCTGGCAGTTCTATTCATAATTACCCAATTCTGTGTAGCACTAATAAGTGGGGATGGAGCAATGGGGAATTAGCTAATTTCTCCTCTTGCCATAAAAGTTATTGAGGAGAACATCAGGATTTGTGGTGTTGAGAGCAAGTGGTGACAGAGATGAAGCTGGGACTAATTCCTACCTCAAAAGACAGCAAATCCCACTGCTCCCAGCCCCTGTGTTAATTCTGGCAGCACTCAGGTACAGAGCTCAGTGTTTGGCTCACACAATTCACCTTCCCTGGCCTCACTGGTGACCTCCTCAGCCTCTCTGGTGGTGGCCCCAGGTGGCTCTGGTGGCCTGGGCAGCCTGGCACCACCCTGGTGAGGGTAGGACATCCCTGTTGTGACCAGAGGGACACTTTGGTGGCTGTGCCAGGACAGGAGGAGCCCCTGGCCAGCAGCAGTGCCCTGGGTGGTGTGGTGAGATGTCCCAGGCTGAGCCTGAGCCATGGTTCAGTTGATGAGGAGGAGTTTGGTCAGAGGTTTGATGACCTCAAAGGTCTTTTCCAGCCTGGTTAATTCAGTGATCCCCACCTGGGAATGGGGCACAGGGCAGGTCTGAGCAGAGGGACAGGCTGGGCAGGTCCTGTGACCCTGCAGGAGCCTCAGGGCAGGGGCAGAGGCAGCAGAGAACAGGAGCAGCTGGTGGACACTTACCTGGAAGGATGGCAATGATGGGAGTCACCTGAGGAACAGTTAAACTGAATTTTAGTCCATTGTCACTCCTACAGCAGGGCCCTGGTGTCCCCTTGTCACAGCAGTGCTGGCTCAGAGCCATTCCAGCAGCAAATCAGCAATTCCTGCACCTGGGAAGGCTCAGGGTGCTCACACATGGAAAAAGACAGGACTGTGCCCATTCCTGGAATGACAGAATGCAGGGAAACTGCTGGGAGGCCCCAGAGGTGCTGCTGGGGTGACAGTGGCCCCTCCACCAGTCACATCCTCCCAGCAGCTCCTCCACTCTGCCTGGGCCCCAGCAAAAAACCAGGAATATTTCCCAAGGTCAGGATTAGCTCTGCTCCCAATTGAACTGGAAAGATGCTGGAAAATGATGAGGAAATTCAGGACTGCAGGGTAATTAACACCTGTCAGCGTGGGGTTAAAAATGCAGATCTTGTCAAACAATCTCCAACCAGCTCTCTGAAGTTCTTCCAGCTGGGGCTGGCAGGATAGAGGGGAAGTGCAATGAGTTCCACCTCTCCCACAGCCTGGATCCTGTGCTGCTGGATAATCTGATAATTTCATCCCTGCACATCCTTGGGGGAATTGGTAGGATGGAGGGGAAGTGCAATGAGTTCCACCTCTCCCACACCCTGGATCCTGTGCTGGATAATCTGAGGGGGAATTTCATCCCTGCACATCCTTGGGGAGCTGCTGGCAAAGGGCTGCAGCAGAGAGCACCTGGAGGAGCTCAGAAAGGGCTTCACCCTCTGAAGAGCCAACTCAGGGGTTGTTTGGGCACTCAGGGCAAGGCCACACACACTTCACAGCACTGAGCTCAGCAATCCAGGGATAAGAGTGAAATTGTCACTGCTGAAAGTTTCAGTAGAAATTGCCAATTTCTCCCAATTGTCCTGGAAAGATGCTGGAAAATGATGAGGAAATTAAGGACTGCAGGGTAATTAACACCTGTCAGCGTGGGGTTAAAAATGCAGATCTTGTCAAACAATCTCCAACCAGTTCTCTGAAGTTCTTCCAGCTGGGGCTGGCAGGATGGAGGGGAGGTGCAATGAGTTCCACCTCTCCCACACCCTGGATCCTGTGCTGCTGGATAATCTGATAATTTCATCTCTGCACATCCTTGGGGGAGCTGCTGGCAAAGGAGGAGCTCAGAAAGGGGTTCACCCTCTGAAGGGCCACCCCAAGGGGTGTTGGGGCACTCAGGGCAAGGCCACACAATCTACAGCACTGAGCTCAGCAATCCAGGGATAAGAGTGAAATTGTCACTGCTGAAAGTTTCAGGAGATGCAAAGAATTTGGGATGAAAGAGCAACAAAAAAGGGAAATTCTGAGTCAGGGTGGGCTGGGTCCTTTGAAGAGGAGATCTCCTAATGCCACCAATTCTCTCAGACCTGCAGGAACCAGAGCAGGGTTGCTGGGGTGGACGTGGATGTCCGAGTGGAAAGGCATTCCAGCCCAAAACAGAGCTGAGAAAATGGTTTTCAATGAGGTTTTTACAAAGCACAGCATTTTAATTCAAAGTGAGATGCTGAGGTGACAGGGTCACTGCATATAAGCACTTTTAGGGGGTGAAAAGTGTAGGGTATTAAACAGCTCTTTAATCCAGGCTCAGAAGGAGCAGCTGCTGAAAGTCGGGGCCAGATCCACTGCCCTGGAAATAAAACTGTCAAGGAGACTCAGAATGGGGGATGTGTGCCTCCAATAAATGCTGGGAGGCTGCCAGCACTGCCTCATTGCCACAGGGATGCTCTGAACAGGAATCCACCTTCCTCCCAGCTGTTCTCCACAGCTCAGCCAGTCCTCCTGTCACCTGCAGCTCCCTTCCAGCCCGGGGCTGTTTTGTGCCCACAGAGGAGGATCTGTGCCCACGAGGTGTTTCTGCCCCAGCAGTCACACACTTTAAGGCATTTAATAATGGATGGGGTTTGGAAGAGCTTTCAGGAGCATTTCCACTGCCTGCAGAGCAGAGGGGACGTTGGAAGGAGAGACCTGGGGAAGTGACTCACGCCAGGCACAGAGTGAGTCAGGAGCACTCTGGGGATAGGATGCAGCTCCCCATCCTCTCTCCTTGTCCAAATGCCAGGTAGCAGCTCTTCTGTTCTGCCTCCAGCTTCGGGAAGCACTTCTTTACTTCTCTGAATTTGAAGCAGTTTTTAATTTATTTGAATTTGAGCTTCAGGGCTGCCGACAAAGCTCGGCCGCTGCCAAAAAGAGCCTCAGCTCTGCAGTGACCACGGGGTGCTGGGGACTGAGGGGGGCACAAACCTCACAGGTGACCTGCACAGGGTGTCCCTGTCACCCACTCGTGCCCAGGAAGGTTTCTCTGCTCACCTTGCTGCCTCTCCTTGCTTGGCACGAGGCTGCATCAGGTCAGAAAGCAGCTCAGGGCTGGCTCAGGTCACTGCAGGTGGTTTGGGGTCAGAGCTCCACAGGAGCTGGCTCTGCTCAGGGGCTGTGCAGCGTTAGTGGCAGTGCCTGTGGGGATCCAAACAAGGCTCAGGAGCTGAGCACTCATTCTATGATGATTATTTTCCTAATATCCATTCTAAACCCAATGCAGCCTGAGGCCATTTGCTCTCCTCCTGTCCCCTGGGAGCACAGCCTGATCCCCTGGCTGTCCCCTCCTGTCAGGAGCTCTGCAGAGCCACAAGGTGTGATGGTGTTCACAGGGCTTCTTGAATTGGGGAAGAGATGAGGATCTCTCATAGAGTCTCTCTGACTCTATGCTTCAGAAGACTTGATTTATTATTTTATGATATAAATTATATTAAAATTATACTAAAAGAATAGAAGAAAGGATTTCATCAGAAGGCTGGCTAAGAATAGACTAGAAAGGACTGATAACAAAGGTTTGTGGCTCGGACAGGAACCTGAGCCAGCTGACTGTGATTGGCCATTAATTACAAACAACTCTATGAGACCAATCCCAGATGCACCTGTTGCATTCCACAGCAGCAGATAATCATTGTTTACATTTTGTTCCTGAGGCCTCTCAGCTTCTCAGGAGGAAAAATCCTAAGGAAAGGATTTTTCATAAAAAGATGTCTGTGACAACAAGGTCCCCCCTGAGCCTCCTGCATGCAAGTAGAGAGTCCAGGATGACTGCTCTGAGTGATAGCAGAGAGCCTTAGTGCTCATTAGAGACAAATTGCACTGCCTGCTGTGAGCAAAATAAAGAGGCATTTACCCAGGCTTTCCTGGAGGCTGTGTTTGCACAGAAACATCCCCTCCATGGGCTGAAGAGCTGCTTTTGGCCTCTGAGGTGGGTAAATGAGGACTGCCTGGCAATGGGGTGGCCATGGGCTGGTCTCCTTGTTGTGCCCTCTTGGAGGAAGCTTGGCCTTATCACGAGCCCTGTACAAATCACCAACAGGACAGGGCTGCTGGGAACTGCCTTGAGCTGTTTGATTTTCCAGCATCAGCCTCATTCCATGGGTATGACAATGGGAAGATGCCTTCAGCTCACATCCCAGGCAGCAGACACAGAACTCAATATCACAACTCACTTTAAAAGCTTCTTGACCAATCACACAAAGCAAAAGCACATTGACAGTAGTTCCATCCAACCACTATAAGCACAGGTACCTTTGGTTAAACAATGCTGGCTTATTTCAAATCCAACACCTGCTTGTGAGCCTTCAAACACAATGCACAGAGCTCCATTATTGAGCTTAGAACTTCCCAATATCTCACTGATAAACTTTTCTGCAGCTTAGGGAGTTATTCTAGACAAGTGTTAATGCACAGACCATTGTTTTATTTGTCCTTGCTTTTCTACATTTTAAATAATTTTTCTGCTGACCAATCTCATGGCTGCTGCTCAGCTCTAATCCCAGTTCTGCTGTCTCTGGGGCCTTTTGCAGCTTTCCCAAAACCCTCTGATTTTATGGATTCCCACAGGCCTGGGGACATGCAGAGCTGGCTGTAAGTACAGCCAGCCAACCGTGGTGGACAAGTTTCACCACCAGGGCAGTCTGCCTTGGATTTTGGTTTGATCTCCTGCACCACCACAGCCCCTGAGGCTGCTGAAGTGCTGCAGTCAGCTCAGTGCAGTGAGGCCATCACCCACCAGCTCTCCCTGTCCCTCCAGGCTGGGCTGCATTCCTGGGCACAGCCACTGTTGTGGTGTGAGGGTCCCCAGGACGAGGTGAGAGAGGAGAATTTGACTCCATGCTCTCAGAATAATTATAATATAATATATTATAATATAATATAATATAATATAATATAATATAATATAATATAATATAATATAATATATATTAAAATAGAAATATAAATAATTATATTTTATTGAGCACTCATTCAATGAAGATTTTTAATAAATATAATTAATAAATATAGATATAATAGATAATATAAATAATAATATAAATTAATAAATATAATTATTTATATTTATATTTTTATATAATTAATATAATATCACATTCTATTATATTATATCACATTATATTATATTATATTATATTATATTATATATATTATATTATATTATATTATATTATATTATATTATATTATATTATATTATATTATATTATATTATATTATATTACATTATATTATATTATATACTAAAACTATTCTTAAGAAATAGAAAGGACACATCAGAAAGCTGGAAAGGAATGAATAACAAAAACCTGTGACTGACCAGAGTCCTGACACAGCTGGACTGGGATTGGCCATTAATTAAAAACAATTCACATTCTGGGTAAACAATTCTCCAAATCCCATTCCAGAGCAGCAAAACGGGGAGAAGCTGAAGCTTCCCAAATTGCCAGGAGAAGAAATCCTGGCAAAGGGGTTTTTAATAAAATATCACAGTGACACAGCCACCTTTGTGGCCAGGCCTGGTGGCAGGAAAACAGCAGATCCTGCTGTGGGTGAAGAGGGAGAGCCCCCAGCAGCAGCAGCTCCATTCTCTCCATCTCCCCCAGGCTGTGTCTGACCTGCTGCCCCCTCTCTGGCCCTGCTCTGAGCACTGGGGCTGCCAATTCATGGTTTTCACCCAGCCCTGTTCTGTTGGAAGGTATTATTTCCAAGGCAGCCTGGTAACAGCTAATTGAGGAGATCAAAGAGTTCAAGAAAGGGATTGAGTCAAATGTTGGATTATCTGACTAATTGCCTTCCAGTGCACATATTTTTCCCAAGGTAAATTCAAGTTAGCACCTGTTGAAGAGGTCATTACTCACTGTCTGGGCTCTGCTGCATTGGAATTCAAAGGTTTTCTGTGCTGGAATCCAAAGGCTCTCCATGTAAAACAGGACAATTTCTCATTGTCTCCGCTGGCAGCCACCTCCTTGCTTTGTAATTAAATAAACTCTACATGGCCAAAACGCACAGCCACCACATCCAGATGTGTCCCACACCCAGATGTGTGCCCAGGCCTGAACTGCCTGCCCTGCTCTCCAGGACACTGTGGCTGCATCTTCCCATCAGAGCAGGGGTGGGGGCTCAGAGCAGGCACTGCCCTCCCAGAGGGGCTGCTTGGAACAGAGGAGCCATAAATCAGATTATGGAGGGTTTGCCAGGGGATACTCAGGCAGTGGTGATGATGTGGAATGGTCATTTCACCCCTGGAAGCTCAGGATGGTGCTGACACTGATGCCTTAGGTTTAGCTTTTATAATTTCCAGATTCTGTGCTGCTTTAGTGGGTGGGTCTGGAATTCATATTATGGAATGGTGAGCTCTGCACAGAGCAGGGAGACAAAACAATTCCTGCTCCAGCTGGGCACCAAGGACAAATGATCCAAATCTCAGCCCAGGAGCACAAACACCGTGGACTGGAGAGAGAAAAACAAGGATGGGACTGGATGGGCTAAAGCTGGAATGGGACAATGAACTGCAAGATGGAACTGGGGCAGAACTGATCAATGGGAGAGACCCCAGGAGTGCTCATGCATGTTGGGACCATTTTGGTTCATCTTGGGTTCATTTTGGGACCATTTTGGTTCATTTTGTGACCACTTTGGTTCATCGTGGGTGCATTTTGGTTCATTTTGGGTTCATTTTGGGACCATTTTGGTTCACCTTGGGTGCAGCCCTGGCTGGGCTCTTGTGCTGCCCAAGGTGGATCCATGGAGGAGATGCTTTGAATAAATCCCTGCTTTATTCTGTGACTCTGCCCCTCCCTCAGCTGCCCTGGGGATGGCAGTGACACCCAGAGCAGAGGGGTCACAGCAAACCCAGAGCAGCTGTTCCTCAAGGGCTGAGCATGGCAGGATCCCCTCCACAGCTCACCCAGGTTTTGTTGGGTTTCCCTTGTGCTCCCTGGTGCTCTGGCAGGGCTCTGCAGCTGATCCCAAAGCAGTGCCCTGCACTGAGGGGTCAGAGCAGCACCACAGCTCCCCGTGACTCAGCAGCCAGAGAGCCAGCTCTGCTCTGAGATGTTCCCAGGGCAGGGAGGTGACTCCAGCCCCTGGGGACAACGGGCTGAGGCCATCCACACACATTAGAGGGATGATAAAAAGGGAACGAGTGCAAAAAGAGCCATAAAAATGATTTGAGGGTGGAAGAGAACACTTTGAAGTGAAGGATTTAAAACCTCAACCTGTTTAGCTAATTGAGGAGACACTTGAAAGACAATGTGCTCACAACACAGAGCGGCTTAATGTGGAAAAACACCAAGTTCTGAAAGGCTCCTCAATAAACTGGGAAAAGCAACAGGAGCAGGGCCTGGGAGCTGAAGCCAGGCATATTCAGAGTGGGAAAAAATGTGCAGATGTTTCTCAGGAAGGATGACACAGGAACAAGCACCCTTAGAACTCAAAGACTCTCCCACTCTTAATTACTGAAAGGTATCTCTTTAGTAAAAGTTGTGTCCTGGGTCCAGCATGGCTTCACCCACCACTCTGCTCCCTGGAGCAGCTCCAGAGCATCCTCAGCTCCCCAGCAGGCCTTGCAGAGAGACATGTTCATCCTTCAGCCCCAGCTGACCCCACACACTCCAGGAGTCCCCTCACACACTGTCCTGGCCACTCTTTCCAAGGAGAGGATGATTTTCCTGTGGAATCTAAGATATTGGGTAACCAAGTGCAGGAATGACCTGGGGAAGCACCAAAATTCTCTCAGGGCTTTACACATGGTCTGCAGCTCCAGAGCTGGACCATCCACCCTGCCCTTTCCCAGTACAAATGGACCTTTGGAAGATCTCCCTGTGGGCTGCCCTTTTCCTCACACCTTGCTGACCCACTCCCTGAAACCCAGGCTCCTCTGCTGTATTGAACCAACAGAACAATCCTGCAGCAGGGCTGGGAGCATTGGCTTGCTGCCTTGTTTGAAGATGGATGTGGGCAATGGAATGCCTCAGGCTGTTCTCTTTTCCAGGGAAGAACCAGATGCATCTTGATTTCCCAGTGCAACCCTTTTGGTTGCCACGATGTCTTGGAGATCATACATTATTAAAATAATGATGAATATTTCCTGTGCACGTACAGGGTACAGCACAGCAGAGAGCTGGAAGGGTTCAGGGGGGATTTGAGGATGGGACCACAGGGAATGTTTGGAGGAGCCCTTGTGGCTGCCATGCTGTGATCAGCTCATGGATGAGCCAGCAAAGGTGATGGCCAGGCTGGGGGGAAGCTCTCACTCCCAGCAACCTCAGCCTGTTCTTTAGACACAGCTTAACATTAAACCAGACATTAAACGAGCACTGTGTGCTCCTGGAGGGCGAGGAGATGGCTCCTGACAAAGCACTTCTTCACTCTCCTGCCTTGGCAGTGTTAATAGAGGTGTTTTATTGTCATCTGCATCAACGGCTCCATCCTGCTGCCTCCTGGCTCTGCTCCCAGCTGCAGAGGTCAGCTGCAGGAGAGGAGATCCCAGCTGGCACCCAAATGTCTCATTAATTTGCAGAGGTGCTGCTTGTTGCTGCCCCCAGCCCGAGCACTGGGGCTGACCCTTGGCTCTGGCCTGTGCCACAGGTCCCTGTCCCTCTGTCCCTCCTGTCCCTCTGTCCCTCCTGCCCAGCCTGCCTCAGCAGCAGATGCTGGCCCTGCCCCAGCCCAGATGTTCCACATCACACAGTCTGGGGATAAATGAGTCCCAAGAGGGGACAGATGAGGAAAGTGGCCTGGATGATGCAAGCAGGGGCAGGAGCACAGAGCTGTGGGCAGGCAGAGCTGGCACCTGGGCTCACTGACCACCAGGCTGAGCTGGCTCCTCTGTGATCTCTGGATGGAGCCACAATTGGTTCCTCTAATTAGCCCTGATGCCTTAAATTTGAGTTTTCATATTTCCCAGGCTCTGCCCTGCACTGGTAAATAACTCTGAACTCCACACACAGTGTCACAAGGTCTCCTCACAGCTCAGGCACACACAACAATCCTTGTCCAGCCCCACAACCAAGGACAGCGCTGCAGCTTCAGCCCCAAACAGTGCAAACAGCAGGGAATGGAGGAGAGCAACCTGGGAGGGTGGGACTGCATCCCCTGGAGCTGGGATTGGACACTGAACCCAGCGTGGACATGGAGCAGAACTCATCAAAGGGTGAAAACTCCTGACTCTGACTCCATGCTGGGTCCACCTTGGGTGCAGCCCTGGCTGGGCTCTTACACTGCCCCAGGTGGATCCTTTGAAGGTTTTTTTTTTAATAAATCCCCACTTTATTCCTTTAACTCTGTCCAGCCTCTGCTCCAGGAGCCTTTTCAGGCATCATCCCCAAAATCACCTTCCCTGATCTGTCAGGCAGCCATCCCCACCCACTCTGTCTGCATTTCCCAAAGGGAAGTTTTATTTCCTTTATAGTTTTATCTATTTTATTTATAATGAGCAAACAGTGCATTATGAAATGAAATGCCTGCCCTGCACTAAGCCCATTATGCAGTTACCTTTGTCAGCCCAACCTGGAATTGTATCTTTTGTTTGTTTGACAAGACCCAAGTCCTGCAAAGCCTCAAAGTCTGGCAGCAGTTGCCTTTGCTGGCCTTTAATCCAGCATTGGTGGCCTTCCACTCACATTCTCCTCATCCCATCTGGCCATCCCTTGTGGCCTTTTCCCCTGGGGGCTTTGGGAATTCCCAGGGATCTCTCTGGGAGCCCAGGGCACAGCCCAGGAGGTGCCAACAGCCCTGTCTGGCTGCAGAGGGAGGGATTCATTCCCCTGCTTTAGGAGCAGAGGTGAACATCTCCCGATGTGCAAAATTCACCTCAGAACCAGCAGACCCTGCTGTCCATCTGTCCAAAGCAGGCATTAGAGCTGAGCACTGGCCATGGTGGGACCTGACCCACTGGGAAGGAATCCCAGGACTGCAATTTTGCCTGGTACAGGCTCTCTCCCACTGCTCTCAGCTTCCCTCAGCAGTTTCCCACATCCTCCAGCTCTGCTTTGTGAAGAACTCCTTTTTTCCCCTTCGCATTTGTTCTCCATTCAATTTTATTTGCAGCTGCTAACACCATCCACCCTCCAGGCTTTTAGTCAGAACTGCCTCTCTGCTTGTGGCTCTTTTACCTCCCAATACCTTTCTTCAGAGAACGTTTCATTTTTGTTCCTTTTCCTTTCCCCCTCTACAATTTTCTATTCCTAATTGTCATTAACTTGGAGAACTTGCTCCTTTTGAAGAGCAGATAATTAATTTCCAGGGCTGACATCTTTCCCCACTGTAATCAGATCCAAACCTCATTCCCTCGTGCCCTGTGTGCTGCCTTTTTGTGCTGGGAAGTGAGGGCTGATCTCATGAGGCTCTCAGCTTGTGGCCCCCAGCACGTCTCCTGGCACTGCTGCTGTGCCAGCTCTCTCTTCTCTTCTCTTCTCTTCTCTTCTCTTCTCTTCTCTTCTCTTCTCTTCTCTTCTCTTCTCTTCTCTTCTCTTCTCTTCTCTTCTCTTCTCTTCTCTTCTCTTCTCTTCTCTTCTCTTCTCTTCTCTTCTCTTCTCTTCTCTTCCCTTCCCTTCCCTTCCCTTCCCTTCCCTTCCCTTCCCTTCCCTTCCCTTCCCTTCATCAAACCTCCCACAGTGCCACAAATATTCTGAATTTTCCCCAGGGGCTGGGGCACTGAACCAGCCCTTCCCAGGGACCAGAGGGGCTCAGGCCCTGGGGTTGTCCCATCTGACACTTCCCTCACCCCAGCTCCCAGGGGATTCTCAGGAACATTGACCCAAAATACCAAATTCAGGCTCAGGGTTTCTCCTCATGTCTTCTGACACGGATCAAGATGAAGGTTTGAGGAGTTTCCAAGAAGTGAACCCCAAAATTTGCACACATAGGTCGGTTTCAAGGCCTTTGGACAAATTATTTCCAGCCTCAAATCACTGACAACGACACCAGAACTCCAATTATAGGGGCTGCTTATAACTCCATGAACGTCTTGTACAGCCTAAAAGCCTTTTAAATGAGGCTCACAGCCATGAACAAGGTAAATACATTTGTAGATTTGTCTGGGCAATTACAGTCATTTAAAAAACAATGCATAATAACAGACATGAATCTAATAAGCCTTTGCTAATTAAATGTATTAATGCCACGTTATAAAACGAATGCATCTTGCTGATATGTTACAGCTACTCCTGTGCTGTAAACACTGGAGCAGGGACTTGGGCAGGATTTGCATCCCTGGGCATTGCCAGTGCCCAGGAATAGCTGCAATTAATTTGCCCCAGTGGAGCCAACCTCCTGCCCAGCCACCAGGCTCTCCTTTGTGTGCCTGCTCCTCGTTTCCCTCTGCTCTGTGAGCAACAGTGGCAGAAAAATGGAGCTGGTTAACCCCAGAACATGGGACACCACTACAAAGCATTTGTGAAGACTCCACTTTGAACTGTGCTCCTCTGCCAATTATAATCTGCAGCAGGTACAACATTCCCAGGCTGTGGAAAAGCCATTTCTCTGTCCTGGGAGAGTTCAGTCAATTTTACCTGACATTAAGTGTTCAACAGCACAATTTTCCTTCTCTGGCTTTCATCTCTTTGGAAAATGTCACCAAACTGGAGTTATCCAATTGACCACAGACCTTTGGAGGAGTCAGGCCCAAAGCAGCCCCACATGCAGGGAAAGGCTGAGAGCCAGGCTGGGGTCCCCTGGGCACCCCAAAGCACCAACCTGGCTGTTTAAAGCCTTGTTAGCCCAGCTGGGCCGTGCTGGGGTGCTGAAGGAAGGGCTGGGGGAGCTCAGTGGTGGAGGACTGGGGTCAGGATGGACCCTACTGGCTGCAGGGCAGAGAGAGCCCTCAGGAATGGGCCTGGACAATGCCTGGTGAGATTTGTTCCAGTGATGGCAAAATCACTCCCCAGGGGCTCCAGCTTTATGTGAAAGTGAGCAGCCATGTGCCTTAAAAATCTAAGGAGGCTGAGAAATGCAACACACTTGGGTTCTTTATATTTTTGCCTGTAGAGCTTTGAGCTTTTCACTCAAAATGAAAATGAAGACTAAATGAAATGAAGACTGCTTTAACATCACCTGTCTCCAGGGACTGAGGCAGCTCAGAAAATAAAAAATCAGTGTTGTAGGAGAGCTGTAATGAATTTGCTGGAGCTGGCAATGGCACTCTAATGGCAGTCCCTGTGCTTGCTGTGGGCAGATGTTACAGCCCAGGTCTGCACAGCTGCTTCCCACCTGCAAACACCCTGAGCAGCCTGATGGAGAGCAGCTGAGCTGGATGTGAGGCATCATCACACTCCCAGCATCCAAAACTCCAAAACTCCTCACCCAAAACTCATCCCAAGAGACATGCCTGCAGCCAAGGAAATCTTGGAATTGGAGCCTGCCTGAATTTTCTGATTCTGCACACACATCAGTGCTGTCCAACATTCACCCTTTCTTCCTCCTCTAGAATCACATTTCCAGTAATTCCAAGTGTGGTTTCCTGCTGGGTGAGGATTGGGTGAGGACTCTCTGTGCCAAAATCCTCTCTGCAGCTTTTGGAACCACTGATTAATTGAATGCCTTCTGCAGAAAGGGGGAGAGCCAGCCGGACACAAACACAGAACGTAAAAGCCTTTGGGATAGGGGTGAAAAAAGACATTTTCCATTCCAGGAGAGCAGGCAGAGCTTTGGGAAGAGGCAGGGGTGATGCCCCTGGCCAGGAGGGTTTATTGCTTTTGCTGTGCACTCATTCCTTGACTTTTTCTGGAATCTCATTCCTTGCTGGAATTCCCGAACATTTCCTGCGGCGAAAGTGGGGATGGGGGGAAGGGGGGGGCCGGCGGGGCCGTAGGGAGAGAACTGCGCATGCGCACAGCTGATCCCGAGGCAGCTCTGTGGTTGGTTGAGGCGGCGGGAAGTGATATCACAGGTGAGGGGTGGTAGCAACTGCGCATGCATGGGCGGGGCCGGCTACGGGGCTGGCGGGCACGGGGGCCGGCCGCGCGGATGGCGGGCGCGGGGGCCGGCCACGGGGATGGCGGGCGCGGGGGCCGGCCACGGGGATGGTGGGCGCGGGGGCCGGCGAAAACGGAAGATGAGGCTGCGGCTGCTTTCGTGCAAGGGAACGACCGGACGGCCATGGTTGCAGGAGGCGGCGGACCCGCGGCATCCAGCAGCTCGGAAGCGGGAGGCTGCTGCGGGAGGGGAGCATGGCGAGGGGTGGGCTGGAGTGCAGGGTGCAGCAGCTGGGAGCTCGTCAGCTCGGCTGGGGTGGCTGCCGGCCCAGCCGGCATCGGCGGCAGTGATGAGAGGCAGCACTGGAGCGGCAGCAGGCACGGCAGAGGCTGCAGCCACCAGTGCAGGCGTCCCGCCACCGGCTCGGGGGGGCTTGGCAGGGGCTGGGGCGCCCCAGTCCAAACGCAAGCGGTGCTGTGCCGGGACCAGGGGATTGCGGAGAAACGCAGCAGGCACGGGATTGACCATGGGCGTCTGCCGTGCCGCAGCGCCCGTGGGCAGCTCGGGGTGCGCTGCGTGCGCTGGAATGCCAGGGTGGGGGGGGCAGGGCTTCCCGCGGCAGCGTGCACGGGGGGGCGATGGGGACCGCAGCAGCGACGGACGCAGATGAAACTTCGGCCACCACCGGGGCTGGCTCGGGTGAGGGCGGTGAAGGGGACTCGGGGGAGGGGGTTGGCCGCACCCGCGGGAAGCGATGGGGACAGGAGGGGGCGCGGCCGCGGTGACACTGGTGGCCGGGCTCGTGGGGGCGGGATTAGGGGGCGGGAACAGGAATGGCTGGGACAGCAGGGACCAACGGGGGTGGCAAAGGCAGGGATGGCGGGAGCCGTGGGAGGGGCTGTGAGGTACTGAGGGGGGGCTGGAGATGGGTGTCGGGGGGGGCAGGGTGGCAGGAGTGAGCAAGACTGAGGATGCGGGAGCCATAAGGTCCGACATGGACGGGGGGTCGTGTCCCATTCGAGGCTCGCGGGAGGAGCAGAGCTCAGCAGGGAACAGCTGCGGGCAGCTGAGAGCATCCCCCTTGCAGCAAAGACTTCAACCAGCGACCTGCAAGCTGGGACCCGCTGCACGGCAGCCATACCCCAGCGGGACATGCCATTAAAGGCTTGAGTACCCCTGTGTCCAAAGAGGCTCTTGACAAAAGTCACGCTTTACCATTTACGACAGTGCTGCTTTACGGCACCTTTTACGACAGTGCTGCTTTACAGCAGCTTTTACGACAGTGCTGCTTTACGGCACCTTTTACGACAGTGCTGCTTTACGGCACCTTTTGCGACAGTCGTGCTTTACGGCAGCGTTTACGACAGTCACGCTTTACGGCACCTTTTACGACAGTCACGCTTTACGACACCTTTTACGACAGTCGTGCTTTACAGCACCTTTTGCGACAGTCGTGCTTTACGGCACCTTTTACGACAGTGCTGCTTTACGGCACCTTTTACGACAGTGCTGCTTTACGGCATCTTTTACGACAGTGCTGCTTTACGGCACCTTTTACGACAGTCGTGCTTTACGGCACCTTTTACGACAGTGTTGCTTTACGGCTGCTTTACGGCACCTTTTACGACAGTCACGCTTTACGACACCTTTTACGACAGTCGTGCTTTACGGCACCTTTTATGACAGTGTTGCTTTACGGCAGCTTTTACGACAGTGCTGCTTTACGGCACCTTTTGCGACAGTCGTGCTTTACGGCACCTTTTACGACAGTGCTGCTTTACGGCACCTTTTACGACAGTCGCGCTTTACGGCACCTTTTAGGACAGTGTTGCTTTACGGCACCTTTTATGACAGTGCTGCTTTACGGCATCTTTTACGACAGTCGTTCTTTACGACACCTTTTGCGACAGTGCTGCTTTACGGCACCTTTTACGACAGTCGCGATTTACGGCAGTTTTACGACAGTTACGCTTTACGGCATCTTTTTTGGCAGTTGCACTTTATGGCAATTTTACGACAATCACGCTTCACAGCACTTTTGTGACAGTCGCGCTGTACGGCAATTTTATGACAGTCGCCCTTACAACAGTTTTACGACAGTCGTGCCTTACGGCACCTTTTACGACAGTCCCTCCTTGGTCAATTCTCACTCTCCATCTTTCCTGAAGCTCCTTCAGACCCTGCAAGACCACTCTGAGCTCACCCCAAAGCTTCTCCCACCCAGGCTGGCAATGCCAGCTGTGCCAGCCTCTCCTCCCTGCAGAGCTGCTCCATCCCTGGCACCATCCCTGAGCCTCCCTGGCCTCCCTACAGCAGCTCCAGCTCCTGCTCGTGCTGCCATCCTCCAGCCCAGCCCTGGAGAGCAGAGGAAGGTGCACATGGCAGTGCCAAGTGGGCAGCATTCTCCAAGAGCTCATGGACAGAAAACCTTGACCTTTGACTAATGAATCACTCCTAATAAAGAGCCTGTCCAGCTGGATTTAATTGCCTGGTTTGGGCAGATACGGCTGGAAAAATTTCATCCCTGTCAAGATTTTTTTTCCACCCCCTAAAGCATCACATTATTCACCATCCTTTTGTAGCATTTTGCAGCCAACTCTTTCCTGTGATGATTTTCAAAGGATGAAGAATGAGCACCCTGGTGACATTTCTAGTATCTATAAATATCTCCCCACTACCCTGCCTGCCCAACTGGTGAATTATGCAGGCAGATATATATAATAAAACAATCGGATCCATTTTGTTGTCAACAGACCATTCTTCTTCAGCTGACAAAGGAACAGCTCAGGCTGTGGCTCTGGAAAGAGCAGGCAGTGCCTGGGGAGTCATTGAGCTTCTCCTTTCCTGGATGTCCAGGGGCATCCTGGAGAGCAGCACTGAGCAGAGAGTGTGCTGGGAAAAGGAGGAAAGGTTTAAAAAGAGAAGAAGAATGAAGTTTAGGACAGTAAAATCTCCAGAATGGCAGGAAATCCCTTATCCAGAGCACTGAGAATCACATGCAGTCACAAACAGCATCACTGAGATGTGAAAAGGTCTCAAAGACCATCCAGGCCAAGCTGTGCCTGATCCTCACCTTGTCCCCACCCCAGATAACTGAGTGCCACCTCCAGGGATGGGCTCTCGAACCCTCCCCGGGCATTTCCAATCCCTGAGCTCCCTTTCCATGGGGAAATTCCTGCTGTGCCCACCCTGAGCCTGCCCTGGCCCAGCCTGAGGCCGTTCCCTCTGCTCCTGTCCCTGTTCCCTGGAGCACAGCCCGACCTGGGGCTGTCTCCTCCTGGCAGGAGCTGTGCAGAGCCACAAAATCCCCCCTGGTAAAAGCAGCCTTGAAGAAGTCCCAGTGAAGGACTAACCCAGCATGATGGATTATCTGGAGCACAATGAACTTCCTTCCACTCCTTCTCTTTTGTGTTTAATTCAGCATCTCAACCTCCTGCATGGTGAAATACACAGAAAGTTTAATGTGCCCAACTTTGCAGAGCTGTGGGAAGTGACCAGTTTACATTTCATAACTAATTGGCAGGTTTTAATTTAAATTGGGAGGGATTTAATTTAATAGCAAAGCTTTCCCCAGCTAACAGACCTCTTCTAGCAGGCACTCATTATAGGGGATACTCTACAGACCCTGGTGCCTCATTTATGGTTAGAGGTAATTTAAAGAACCCAGCTTAAGACAGCTCTCTCCATTCCATTAGATATTTGCAGATGGCTTTTGCTAAGCCATAACCAGCCCCTTCATCATTAATTTTTGGGGCTGTGCCTTGGGGACAGTGCCTAGCAATTAAACAAAGTTCTTACCAGAGAGTTTTCCCTCCTTCCCTTCATCCAGAAGTTTGTTTTTTCTCCAGGCTGCAAGGACGAGTATTTTGGATGTTCTCATTCCTGCTGGGCTGCTCTGGGCAGGAGATTTCCTGTGGATCTCCTGCCAAGCCTGAGGGCTCCACCTTCCTGGATGACTCGGAGCAAAGCTGATCCCCTGGACTGGCAGAGAGCTGGCCACAACTTCTGTCACATGCCAAAGCCACCCCTAAAACCACTCAGTCTGAGATGGGGCTCTGAGCAACCAAACTGTGCCCACAGAAATGCTGTCCTGGTGTAACCCCAGCAGCAGCCAAGCCCCCCACAGCCCCAGTTCCTTCCCTCCAACAGGGTAAAAGTGTGAAACCTCCCAGGCTGAGGGAAAGGTACTTTGAGAGGCAAAGCCATGAGGGAATGGTGCCTCCAGATGCTGCAAGGCACGAGCAGGACAGAGCTTGGGGAGGACATACCCCATAAACACAGCCGCAGGAAAAGCTTGTGCAAAAAAAACCTGTTTGCTTAACAGGCAAAGCATTCACCAGCACAAAAAAGGAACAATAATAAACAAATGGGTTATGTGAATAAAGGTTTGCCTATTCTGCATGAGGAAACAAGTGCCTTGTCTGTCTTTATTGTAACAAGGGACAGCAAATGTCACCCAGAGCCTGTGTGAGGCTTCAAGCACAGAGAGCTTTCCCAGGAAAAGCCCATTTTCCCAGAAAAAAACCATTTCCCCGGGAAAAGCCCAGTTTTCCCAGGAATCATCCCTTTCCCAGGTGCCATTCCCAGCTCTGTGTACTCAGTGATGCTCTGTCTGTCACTGCCAGGGTGCCCACCCAGCCACCCCTCTGTGCCCTCTGCACCAGGGACACTCCAGTCCTCACTGCTCTCCCATTCCAGCTGGGATTAAACCCCAGTGGCCCACAGAGGTGTGTGCCAGGTGTGTGTCAGGTGTGTGCCAGGTGTGTGTCAGGTGTGTGTCAGGTGTGCTCCTACCACTTGGCCCCTGTGCTCTCCTCACCTCAGTAAACCTGCAGCTTCCAGAGACCATTCCAGGAACAATTACTTTTATTAGTAAGTACCTATCATCATGACATATTCACAGAGACAACCTGGGAGTCCATCAGAGAGATGGAACTCAGGTTAATCCCAGCACTGAACTGTTTAAATGCTGTGACATTTTGAGGGCTTTGCAGAGCAGGGCCTGTGCTGGTGCCTCAGACCTGCAGCAGCAAGGCCACCCCAGCGAGCACCCACTTGGACGGGCTCTCCTTGGTTTTCAGGTTAAAAGTCCACACGTAGGTCGGGCCTCTCTGGCGTGTTCTGTACAGAGGACACGGGTACAAGCCCCTGGTGTCCTGCTTGTCATCAGGAATGGCCCTGATGAACACCACAGGCATGGCTGGGGTGAGCTCCTTCAGCCTGGCCTCCGTGATGGTCCCGGCCTGCAGAGAGAAGGAGACAAAGGTCACATCCCCAAGGTGTCCACCAGCTGATGGACCTGAGCCCATGATCTTTATCCAAGCTGCTCCTGCTGGGGAGGTGCAGACAGCTTCTCCAGGGTCAAGGGGCTGGATGAGCCTCCTTGAGGATGGAGGTTTGGATCCAAGAGCTCCCTGTCTCACCATGACCCTCCTCAATGCAGATCAACTCAAGGCTCCAGCTGCCTGCACTCCCACCAGATGCTCAAACCCTCACATCCACCCTGGATTTGTGTGGGAACAGTGTCTCTGGCCCTGTCCAGCCATATTCTGAACAAAGTTTCACTTCCCTTCTCCTGGTTTATACTGAGGTGCAGCTTGAGGCCATTTCCTCTTGTCCTATTGCCAGGGAACAGGGGCAGGACAAGAGGAAAAGGCCTCAAACTGTGCCAGGGCAGGCTCACCGTGGACATTAGCAGGAATTTCTTAGCTGAAAGGGTGATTAAACACTGCCCAGGGAGGTTTGGAGTGCCCATCCCTGGAGGTGTCCCAGGAACACCTGGAAGTGGCAACCAGAGCTCTGGGCTGGGGACAAGGTGGGGATTGGGCACAGTTTGGTCTGGATGGGCTGGGGGATCCTTTCCAAGCTCAGTGATCCTGGGATTATTCTCATGCATCTTCTTCTCAGAGGATTCCAGACCAGAATCACCTCGTGGGAGGTGCTGCTTGTGATGGGAGAGGGGGTGGACACCTGAACCACTGGGATGGAGAACAGCCCCAAAAGCCACCACAGGCTTGTTCCCACTCTCATGATGGAACCAAGAGAATTCAAAATGACTTTTCTGAGGGAAGATCACCAATAAATATCAAGTCCCATTATTCTCCTCCAAGCAATGCCCTGCTCAGCAGGCTGCCCAATGCAGGAGAGGGAGAGAACCCTGCCAGGGCAAGAAATCAAGTTTGTTTCTCTAATTTGGGTCTCTCTGACATTTTCTCTCTCTCTTCCTGACAATAAAATACCCTCCACATCAATCCATTTCCAGGGAAAAATTGCCTAATGGAGGCTAGAGAGACCAAATGAAAATAAACAGGGAAATGGAAACGAAACTTTTCAGCACTAAAGAAACTGCCTCTCACTGCAGCTGAGCTTCACATATCATCATTATTCCAAATGCTCTCGGATCAGAGCTGTGGTGTGAGATTCAGCCTCTCCAGCAGTTTATTTAGTTCTATAACGAGCAAAGAAAAATCATCCCTCTTGCCACACACCTCGGTTTAATTGTACTAATGCCATCTGTTATGCTCAGCTATGAAGAATCCAACTCTCATTTAGGATTTTATATTTCCAACGTGCTGAACAAACATTAAATAATTCGTATAATACCTTGCAAAGTAGCTATTTATGAAACATTATTATGCACTCTTCTTAAATTCACACCTTTCATTCCTGAGACTGGGTTTTAATCAAGTCTTTCTCTTTTTTTTTATTGCTGAGAATACTTCAAATGAAATTTCCAAGAGATATTCTACCTGTTTCTGGGTTAACAAGAGCTGAAATCTTCCCGAGGTACCTCTATGTAAGATATCATTTTGTTATGTCTGGGCTGATTCTCATTTGCATTTTTTATCGCTCTCATCACCAGAAATTAATTCTGCTCTGAAAGCAGTTCTTCCTGACTAGCAGCACAGCCCTCGTGGTGCAGAGCCACCAATCTGTGCCTGGAGAGCTCAGCCTCAGCTCCTAAAGGATCCCTCACTTCTGCTTCTCCCAGATTCCCAGCAGGAAACAGAGTGGGGTGGGGCAGTTATCTGCTGATCACTGGGCAGTTTATCTCTTCCACAACCAATCCTCCCTCCAGGAGATATCTTCTGTTAATGGGCCATTAATTATTAATTATCTTCTGTTCATGGCCAGCGAGTGTCTCTATGTGGCTGATAAAATCACATCATCCCATTGGGAGATGCTCCACCCAAGGGGAGGAGCCAAGCATTCCTACATGGATATAATCTGAGGTTTTGGGACACCAGAGCAGACTTTCTTCTCCTGGATTCCCAGAGGAGCAGCAGCTGCCTCTTCCACTGGATCTTCAGAGGAAAACTCCACCTTTCTCCAGGATCCCTGCTCCAGCAGAACCAGCCCTGGCACTGCAGGAGGGCTGAGCCACAATTCCAATGGCACTGCTGCCACCAGCCTGACCCACAGGGTGTCAGGCTGGGTTCTGACTCTGCCAGTGTTCTTTTGTTTTACTGCATTGTTTATTTTATCTTTTTATTGTCTTCCCTATTAAAGAACTGTTATTCCTGCTCCCATATCTTTGCCTGAGAGCCCCTTAATTTCAAATTTATAATTCAGAGGGAGAGGGGTTACATTTTCCATTTTAGGGGAGGCTTCTCCTTCCTTAGCACACATCTGTCTTTCCAAACCAAGACAGGCTCCCAGCACAGGTTCCTCACACCACAGCCCCTTTGGGGTCAGCTGGGAAGGGGACAAGGAGCCAGCAGGGAAGGGGACACAGAGCCAGCAGGGAAGGGGGCACAGAGCCAGCAGGGAAGGGGGACATGGAGCCAGCAGGGAAGGGGACACAGAGCCAGCAGGGAAGAGGACATGGAGTCTGCAAGGAGCACTCCAAGGTGGTCCCTGAGTGATGGGGTCAGTGGCTTCATCTGGACAAGGGGAATGAAAAAACTCTCCCCTGTGAGGGTGGTGAGGCCCTGCCCTGTGGCTGCCCCACTCCTGGAGATGTCCAAGGCCAGGCTGGACAGGGTTTGGAGCAGCCTGGGATAGAGGAAGGTGTCCCTGCCCATGGGGGGCTGGAATGAGCTGATTTTTAAGGTCCCTTCCAGCCCAAGCCAGCCTGGGATCCCGTGGTTCCATGGCAGGGGCTGAGCTGTGCACAGCTGCCAAAGCTCCATGGAGCACATGTGGTGTGAAACCCACCCCTGCCCTTGTCCCACCATGCTCCAGCCCCCTTGGGGAGGGGCAGGGCACACTCTTGGCATCAAACTCTCCATTGCAGAGAGAAAGGAAGACAAGAATCAGCCAGCAGCTTGAGATGAAAGGTCTCCAAGTGTCCCCAGCCACAGCATCCTTCTGACTGTCACTGAGTCCCAGTGACTTTAACAGGGCAGCAGTAAGAGATCATTTGCACCCAAAATAATCTGCTTAGTTTCATTTCATCTAATAGCTGCCTGCTGTTTTGTAATGAATGTTTTATAAATTTAAGACACCCAAGGGCAAACATAAATGTTTAAATAAATAGAAAAATGTGAGTAGCAGAACACAGAAGGACTCTTTCCTTTTTTGGAGGCACAACCTAAATGTGAAATATTCTTTTAAAAGTGGAGGTGCTCCCCAGAGGAATTCTTCTAAACGTGGCCTGCCATTTTTATCAGAGGATTAATTTGGAAGGAGTACACAACCCAAAAGAGCTGTGCACCTGTTTTAAAAGTCCTGCATCCATTAATGCACAGTGCTACTCACTGGATTATAGGTAGAATGAATAGTTTCACTAGGTAGAAATGATATTTCAGTGGGAGCAGCAACCCATAAAAATATCCTTTTTCTTTCTGAAATAAATTGAAGCATGATACCCAGAGATTATGAATGGCTCCATGAACATAATTGCTCAGTATCTTTCAATCACTAGGAAAATGTAATCAGAAAAACACATTTCCTGGTGTTGGGATGGTCTCTGAAGACAAATCCCATTGCTGGATGCAATCACCCAGACCAGTTATTGGAGGGAGGCAGAGGGGTGAAGCCAAGTATTTCTCAAAGATTTCTGGCTTTGCACCACCAAAACCTCTCACTCTCCACTTCCACCTGGTAAAACCCAGCCAGAACTCATTTTCTGGTCATTGTGGCAAAGACATCATAACAGCAGGCACTGGAATGTTCTTAAATGGAGTATTTGATATACAGGACTTGGAATTTTTAAAAGCTCCCTCTGTTCTGGTGTGTCCAGCTGATTTCTGTCAGGTTTTTAGGGCAGCAGAAATCCAGTGCTCCCTGTGGCAGGGGCTGTGATCTCCCAAGGGTTGTGTGAGGAGAAGGGAAGAGCCAGGGAGCTGTGGGGGCAGAGCTGGGAGCTGGACAGGGCTCTGTGATTGTCTCTGTGAGCAGAGCCCAGACCCCAAGAGCAGAGATCTGAGCAGACCCTCTGAGATCCTCACTGCCATCTCCAGCACAGCCCTTGCCAAGGTTCCTGGCTGCCTGTGGCTTCCCAGACCCAATTCAGGCCATTTCCACAGCAAAAAACCAGCCTGGAGCTTTGAACTGCCCGAGGAGATGTGATGAAATGGCATCCATCAGGGAGGGCACAGCTTTCCTGAATTTCCTATCCTTCATGGAAAACCACTGTAGAGAGGGAAATGATTAATGATAAATAAGTGGAGAGTGTTGGATCAGAATTTCAGGGCTGTTGGGGAAGATGAAACAGGAAAACCTTATAAATATGATTGCCTGGCAAAAGATTTTAAGAATATGGAAACTATAAGCAAGATTGAAATGAAAGCAAGCTTTGAGATCCCTCAGTTACTGAACAACTGGAAAACAATGGTGTGGCCAGCTGAGGGTAATCCCCTTGTGATGGAACAACACCCTCTGCTTGCAGACAGGCCCAAGGGTCAGAGCAGACCCTACAGCTTGGCAGAAGGGACCCAAAGAGGAGATTTTAGGGTTTAAAATGTAACACAGTGTGGTGATGTAGTGATTCTTATAGGCTGTATGGAAATGCTATAGGATTTGTATCTTCTACTAGATTGGTTAGTGAGAATCAGAATATTCAACACAGAAGAAGATTTATGGTATTGTAACGGGAACCTCGCTCTCTTACCCCTTTTACTCTCTTACCCCTCTTATTCTCTTATCCTCTCATCCTCTCTCCCCCTCTCTTCTCTCAGGCCTGCTCTGAACTGTGTCTGGCAGCTCCCAGCAGGGCCCTGCACCCAGGCCCTTTGCAATAAACCAAAAGTTCCAAGCCCTGGCTTCAGAGACCTCTCATCTCTGTCCATCCCAACCATCCTACCCCCGATGCTCCCACACAGGGCCACACCTGGGGCTCCTCCCTCAGCCCCAGCTGACCCCATCACTCAGGGACCAGCCTTGCAGAGCTCACCTGAGCATCCCAGCGTGCTCCCTCCATGAACAGCCCGTGCACATAGGCCCCCTCACGAGGAGCACTGGCAAAGTCCTCCCTGCTCTTCTTGGTCACCTCACAGTGCAGCGCCATCCTGTCCAGGGGCCACCTGTTCCTGCGGGCTGTGCTCTGCATGACGGCCGTCAGGAGGGCCTGGGGGTTGAAGAACCCTCCCAGCCACAGCGTGGAGGGCAAGGAGAAGTCCCTGGTCCAGGCTTCCAGCTCGCTGCTGCGGGCCAGCAGGTCAGCACACCAGGAGCCAAGGCTGGCCGTGGAAGGGTAGGATCTCCTCAGCCAGGACTCGGGCACCGTGCCGAAGAAGAGGGAGTTCTGCAAGGTCTCCATCTCGCTGGTCATGGTCAGCTCCCCCTGGAGAGAAAGAGTGTCAGCATGAGATTTGCTGAAAAATCCAGGACTTCTTCTCTTGGGAAACTGAGAAGCCTCAGAGAGGAACAAAAACAATAATTATCTGATTGTTTCTCCTGTGTTTGCTGCTTTGGAATGTGGCTTGGACATCGTTCACCAACAGGTGAATGTTTGATTGGTTCCATGTGAATTGTTTGAATTTAATTAATGGCCAATCATGGTCCAGCTGTGTCAAGGCTCTGAGGAGTTACAGGTTTTGATTATTTTTTTCTTGTTAATCCTTCTGATGTATACGTTCTCTTTCTTTAGTATAGTTTAAGTATAGCATGATATGATGTAATATGATATGATATGATGCAATATGATATGATATAATGTGATATGATGTGATATGATGTAATATGATGTGATATGATATGACATAATATAATATAATATAATATAATATAATATAATATAATATAATATAATATAATATAATATAATATAATATAATATAATATAATATAATATAATATAATATAATATAATATAATATAATATAATATAATATAATATAATATAATATATCAGCCTTCTGAGAACTTGGGAGTCAGATTCTCATCTCTCACCTCATCCTGGGGACCCTCACAAACACCACAAAGGGCACAGTCAGCACTGACACTGCCCAGCAGAGCCTGCTTGGAAGCAGAGCTGGGCCAGGGCATGAGGAAGAGCCCAGAATCCCACACAAACACTGCTGGCCATGTACTCTGGGTGACTTCATGAGTTTGGGGCTTTCCTGCACACTTTCTATTGCATATTCCTGCATTCTGCTGTAAAAATACTACTGGGAGGAGAAAATGTGTGACAGTGACAGCAGCAGGGTGTCTTTGGTTGTCCTGGTGTTATTTCTGTTTTCTCTCATGGACTCACAGATTTCCAGGGGTGTAAAGCTGTCCTCACTCACTGCCAGGGCAGGATACTGGAGTTTCTGATTATTTACTCTAAAACTGTCCAAATATTTGTTGAGTCCTATCCTACTCCTCTCCTCCACTCCTTCCCCTCACTCCTCCCCTCGTGTGCTGCTTTGCAGTGCAAGATTTTCTCTTTGACTCCACGTGTTGTCTGCAAATGTAATCACAGCTCCTTCCACAGCAGGGAAGGAGCACAACAAAGTAAGATATGATTCAGCCAAGTGAGATAAAGAGAGAGGTTTGACTTTTCCTTTGTGCAACAATTAATTAGTTTCAAAGCTTTTAGAAACCTGTATCAGTTCTGCCAGAAGAGCTGAATTCCAGGACATTCCACTGAAAGACAACGTGAGGGTGGCTGAACACTGGAACAGGTTGTCCACAGTGGAGTCTCCATCCTTGGAAATGTTCAAAACCCACCAGGGAATGCTCCAAACAAGCTGCTCTGCCTGTCCCTGCTCAGGATGGGCTGGAGCAATGTCCTGACCAACCCCTCTGTGATTCTTGCTCACTCAAACCAAGCAGAATAAAAAGAGAAAACCTTCAAATTCCAGCTCAGCTTCCCTGGTATGGAATGGTCTCCACAGTTCAATCTCTGCAGCTCTGTGCTCAGCTGGAGGGCTACAACACCCCCAGAACTTTGGGGACCCACAGATAATGTCCATCCCTGCTCTCCATTATAAACACTTCCTTTTGTTCCCTTATCATTTGGCCAAAATTTATCTCATTTACAATTTCTCTTTGCCTCGGGCTAAGTGTTTTTTGGAAAGATTAACTGAAATCAGTGGAGCCATTGCTGAGAACAAGGAGGAGGGAATTGGGTCAGTCTATTCACATTAAAAGATTCCAACTGTTCTTTCACAGGACTTCAGTGCCTCCAGCAGTGAGGTCAGCAGAGGTGCCCTTTGCTGGGGCCACAAAAATCCATGAAGCTTTAGAAAAAAGTTGAAATCTTCTTAAAGCAGCCCCCACAGTTGTTTAGCAATGCTTGGCAGAGCCCAGCAGTTCAAGATCTCTGCAGTTTGTTCCTGTGCTGGCCATGCCCTGTGGGACACACTGACAGCTGAGAAAGACCTTTAATATCACCAAATCCAGCCATAGGATTGTGACTTGGACAAGGGGTGACATCAGATTTCATGTGGGGAAGAATGTGCTGTTTAATACTGAATGAGGGGATGCAGAGTGTGCAAGTAAACCACAAGCAAAATTAACCACAGGAATCTGTAACACAGGCTGCAAACCTCTCCCCAAATCCTGCACACATCATGGCAGGGAAGGAGATGGGGGCTGCAGAAAAGGCTCCTCAGAGGGCAGCAGCAGCCCCTGAGCTGGGATTCAGAGAGACCCTGGAGAGCAGATGGATAGAGAAAATCCTGAGCACAAAGGGTTTAAGATGGGTTCCAAAGCTACAACAGCAAATGAGGTGAAATGAAGAGCTGGAAGAAGCAGCACTTGCAATTAACACAGAAATATGAGGAACAACCTCCCAAAATCTCCATCCTCAGGAGAAACTGGACACAAAGAGGAACCATCAATGGGCTGGGCTGAAGCCATGGCAGGACCATGCAGGGAGAGCAGGAATCCTGCACTGGGCACAGCAGGACCCTGGAGCAGGAGCATTCTGTGCTCCTGGAAGTGCTTTGATGTGGGTTAGAATATGGCAGAATGTGTGCAAGCAGCCAAATTGATGTAAAGACAGCCCCCCTCCTCGATCATATATCATGTCTAGTTTTACTTTCAGGAAACAAATGAATTAGCAAATGTAATTCTCAGCAAGGCTTGAGAAAAGCAATTTTTAAAGCCTGCGCACTCAAGCATGCTTTGAGTCTCCTGTGAGGGTTCAAAGCATCTACAGCAGCAATCTCATAGAGTTGTCCAAACACAATTATGCATAAATTTGCATTTCAGATGCTGAATACTAAAGTGCATCAGAAATTATTCAAGTTACTTTTTAAAATTTTTTTCCCAAACGCTGGGAGTAATTTTCATTTAAAGACACCCTTGAAGGAAATCCTAATCAGCCTGCAGCCATTCCCTCAAGATGAGCACACTGCAGACACAAACTGTTTCCTCAGTTCAGGTTATTTTCACTTGGTACCCAGCTTGCCTATCACAATTTGGTCTTTGTTATTTTACAATATATATTATCCTCATTTTGGAGGCTCATCCTTCACCCAAATTGCAAAGCAGAGGATCTGCTTGCAAAAGATGAGGCTGGTACAACATTAACATGCAAGTGCTTCAGCCCAGCCTCTGGTTCCACCCAAGCCAGCCAGAACAAAGGGCTTTGAAATGCAACATGCCAGTTATTTCTGATGGCTACCAGTCTATTGCAATTTCTCTTCTTCCTAATGGGATGTCTCCTATTTTTGGACCAAACAATCACTTTCTGCTAGGACGACACGATGAATTATTCAAAAATTCAAATTAGGCGTGACATTTCCGAATCGCCTTCTTTTGGCAGATCCTCCAGTCAGTTAAAAACAATAAGCCTTGTTTTCTCTGGGCTTTATTTATTCTCTGCTGAGCTCTGTGGGGCCTGGCTTGTAAACTCTCCTCCTCTGAGTGCTGTCAGTGCAAGCCCCCAGCCCCAGAGATGAAGGAGCCTTGACAGCTCTTTAATTGTCAGCAAGGGCAATTAAAGCAGGATTTCTTCAGTGTAAGGCCCTGAGTCAAGTGAGGGCAGCACCAGGAAGAGCCTCCAGCCCCCTCTGGCTGCTCTGTGGTCCCCCAGGGGTGGGAGGTGATGCGAGGGATGCTGAGCAGGGTTTTGGGTCATGCACAAGCTCTAATTGAGCTCCGCAGGGACCTACATGGGAACTTTGGCTGCAGACACAAGAGTTGGTGCCAGGGGAGACCTGATTTGGATATCAGGAAGCTTTCTTCAGGCAGTGGGCTGTGAAGCACTGGAACAGGCTGTGGTGCAGTCACCAACCACAGGCTGACAGAATATTCTGACAGAATATTCCCAGCTGGAAGGGCCCTCAAGGATCATCGAGTCCAACTCTTAGACCAGGGACTGAACCCCCAGCCTTGGTGGGGTCAGCACCAGCTGTGCCCAAGTGCCCTGGAAGTGCCAAAAAACCCCTCTGGACGTGGTTGTGGTTTAGGGGTGAGCATGGTGCTGCTGCTGGAGGGATGGTTGGACTTGGGGATCTCAAAGGGCTTCTCCAGCCTTAAGGACCCCATGGTTCTTGGAATTGCCACTGATGGCCTCTCAAAGCCTGCAGATGTCTCTGCAGCAAACACCAGATTTGCCAAACACCAGAAATGCCAAAGGCTGCTCTGCTCTGCTGCTCCACTCCAGTCCCAGCCCCAGGGTGCCTCTGAATCCCAGCTCAGGGGCTGCTGCTGCCCTCTGAGGAGCCTTTTCTGCAGCCCCCATCTCCTTCCCTGCCATGTGTGCAGGGTTTGGGGAGAGGTTTGCAGCCTGTGTTACAGATTCCTGTGGTTAATTTTGTTTGTGGTTTACTTGCACACTCTGCATCCCCTCGTTCCCCCACCAATATTAAACAGCACATTCTTCCCCACATGAAATCTAATTGCCACCCCTTGTCCAAGTCACAATTATATCTTGTTTGGGGCTCTGGGATTGAAACATTAAATCACTTCTGTTTACCTGTCTCAGGAAATGGAATTTTCAATTCCACTGCCTTATGCTAGAAAATAAGAGAAATCTGTTTATGATAATTGACTACATAAATATCAGCTTCTTTCAAAATGGGCTGCACACACTGACCCACCACCTGTGTCCAGGATATCTCTGCTCTAACAAGCACCAGCAGCCAGTGCAGTGCACACACATCTGCAGCTGCTGCTCCAGGCTGCAGCTGGGATCTGGGAGCAGCTTGGTGCCAATCCCTGAGCCAAGCCTGCCCCTTGGGTGGGCAGCTGAAGGTTTCTTTTCCAAGCTGCCCCTGGGAGAGGTTTGAGATGTCATTGCATCTCAGGCAGGCCCTCCTTGCCCACCCTCAGCTCTCCTATGAACGGGCTGGGTCCCAGCCCATGCTGTGCAGCATCAGCTCTGGGAGCTCAGCATCCCCCTGAGCAGGATTGTGAGAAATAGCTCCTCACTTTTCATAGTTTAGGAAGGTTTATGAAACCTTATCAAAAACACAACAGACGACTGAGTAAAGAGAAAAGGTTACAGCGCTGGGAGCAAAAGATTTTCCCTGCCATGTGCTCAGCCCTCTCACAATGGAGGTTTTTTCCCTTTTTAACCCTTTAACCCCTCCAAAAGTTCTGTCCATCAACCCCTTCTTCACTGCCCAGTGTGGAGATCTCTTCCTCAGATCCTGACTGGAGCTCAGATGTTCCATAGTGACAATCTCACCCTCCCAGCTGTCCCTTGATAACCACATGAGGGGGTACAACATAACTATAAATCTATAAACTCTTCTTAACCTATATAGATGATATTTGTCCATTAATTGTGAGCCAATCATTGCATTACTCATCTATCACAGCCTGCCACTCTGAAAATGATGGAGCAGGGGCTGCCCCCTGAGTGATGGCCAGGAGATGCCCCAGGACCCAGCTGTGGCACGAGGGGGAGGCAGGGCAGTGCTGGGGCTTTGCTCTGCCAGCTCCAGGCTGCACTGCTGTGCTGCACTTGTGCCTCCCCAAGGGATGGACTGCAGCTGGCTCTGGGGAGGGGTCCCTGGGGTGACAAATTGGAGGGGTGGTGCTGTCAGAGAGCACCAGCACTGCCAGGCAGCTCCTCACTCCCTGGCAGTGCAGGCTGATCCCTAAGGGGTAGAGGAGCCTTTTCTGTTTTGTCCTACTGAGTGCCTGGGAGGGATGCAGGAGGTGACTTCTACAGGGGATGCAGCATCAATCACAGCCCACCCTCACACCCTGCAGAACCAGAAATCTGCATCCCAACTGGTGTGGAAATGGCAGCAGCCAGGGGGACACAGACACCCCTGTCCTGGGGCAGAGACAGGGATGAGCAGATCCATGGGATCCTGCCTGGGGCAGAGCAGATCCATGGGATCCTGCCTGGGGCAGACACAGGGATCAGCTGATCCATGGGATCCTGTCTGGGACAGACACAGGGATCAGCTGATCCATGGGATCCTGTCTGGGACAGAGCAGATCCATGGGATCCCTGCTTGGGGCAGAGTTTGGTTCCACACCAGGGTGGGGATCAGCTGCAGTGGAGCCCCATGGATGGGGACTGCTGAGCACATGGCTCACACCCAGCAAGGTTAACACTATTTCTTCCAAAACTCTTGTGATTTCAGCCTTGTTCTCTTACAATTCTGGACATTTTGTGTCTTCACACAAAACCAGTCTTTGATTTCAGCTCAGCCTGTGCCTCTGAGATATTTTGTTCCAAGCTCCCCCCACTCCTGGACATTTTATGCAAAGGTTTGATTTTTGGCTCACCTTTAACTGGGCCATGTCTCAGTTTGTGAGTGACCTGCTGTTGCTGTGGCACAATCTGGGGTGGCCAGAAGTGCTCATCCCCTGTTCCCAAAAGCCAAGCACTGCTGTGTGTGCCCGTGGACACTGTGCCACTGAAAATTCACCTGTGAGCCTGGGGAGCCAGGCTGGCTTTGCAGCAAATTCTTCTCTGTGACCTCTTTTATTCCCTGAGCAGCACCATGCAGGATTTTCCAGCTCTCCTACTGATGCCTTAACATTTTAGCTTTTATATTTATCAAATCCTATAGCATACTAGTGTATAACTCTATACTCCATATAAAGTGTAGTTAACTGCCTTCACATTTTGGTCAGACAGAACAATCCCTCTGGGCCTGAGATCCAAGGACACACTACAGCCCTGAAAAGCATAAACAAAAGTGAATTATGGGGAGCAAACTGGGGGAATGTGACTTCATTACCTGAAGCTGTAATTGGACAATTAACCCCTGATATGTAAATAAACTAAACTGATATCTGTATAAAACACTCGTGACCATTGTGATGGCTTCAGTTTTATCTTTGACATTTCCCAGGCTCTGCACTGCACTGGTAAATAACTCTGAGCTCCACACACAGTGTCACAAGGTCTCCTCACAGCTCAGGCACACACAACAATCCTTGTCCAGCCCCACAACCAAGGACACCGCTGCAGCTTCAGCCCCAAACAGTGCAAACAGCAGGGAATGGAGGAGAACAACCTGGGAGGGTGGGACTGCATCCCCTGGAGCTGGGATTGGACACTGAACCCAGCGTGGACATGGAGCAGAACTCATCAAAGGGTGAAAACTCCTGACTCTGAGTCCATCCTGGGTCCATCTTGGGTGCAGCCCTGGCTGGGCTCTTGCACTGCCCAAGTTGGATCCTTTGAGGCCTTTGAATAAATCCCCACTTTATTCCTGTAACCCTGTCCAGCCTCTGCTCCAGGAGCCTCTCCAGGCACCAATCACCCATCCTGGGTACAGCCTCTCTGAGGCTTTGCCCTGCCCAAGGTGTTCCTATTAAGGACCTTTAATAAAGTCCCAATTTATTCTCTTTTGCAGTCCCAGGAGCCCCTCAGGCCATCAGTACCTTCAGGCCCAGCTCCAGCTCGCCCAGCGAGCGCCGCATTTCGGCCGTCAGCGCGTTCATGCGCTCGCACTCCTGCAGGGCAACCACGGCGTAGGGAGTCCTCTCCTCCACCCTGGCCAGCAGCTCTGCCATGTTGAACTCGTCTGGGAGCTTCTCTAACATCTCCTCCAGAAGGGTTTGCACCTGTGCCAAAGGGAGGAGGAGAGAGGGGGATGCTGGTGAGTGATCGCCAGGCTCACAGCCTGAGCTGGGAGAACTCCCTCTGCCCTGTCAGTGTCTCCAAACCCATCCCTGTCAGCCCTGGGCACCTTTCAAAGAGCTTGCCCTGTCCTATTTAAATCCAAATGCTGACAGAAGTGAATGTCAGATGAGCAGCTTGCAAAATGATGGTTTTAAAATGTCCCCGTGACATGTGGCAGCCTCCTCTCCTCTCGGCTCTCTTATTTCTCCTGAGGTCACACTCACGAGGAGATGGATGGGGCTGGAGCCTCAGCTGAGCCTCAGGACAACACAGCTTATGAGCTGGTTTTCTCTGGTGTACTGATGGAGAGAGGTGATTACATAAAATTGAATTTTAAGCTGAATTTGGCATTCCGGACTAATGGAGCCACGGAAGAAAAGCATAACGAAACAAAATTATTTTCTGGTCACTGCCACATCTTCTTCCGAACTCTAGGTACTAAACAGGGAAATCTCCAATGCAAGAGGATCTTTGTAATGTCTAAAAAATTAAATAAACCCCTTTCTGACAATGAGGCATGAAGCCCCTGCTGTCCATGGGCTCAGCTGCATTTCCCAGGTTTAATGTGGAAGCTCTCACTCAAAGCTTTGCTTTACCTCTGAGCTGGAACCTGAGCAAGACTTCTGCTTGCTGGCACCCTTTGGGCACACATAACAGCTAAAATTCCATGATCCCAAGTGCCAAATGTGGCATGCAGGGCCAGTGCCAGCTAGGGCAGGGTAATTTCACAGCCAGGACCACCAATATTCATATTTAGGACTCTGTGCTCCAATTCCCTCCTGTTGCTGCTGTTCCTAACCCTCGGCTCCCGTCAGCAGTGATGATGTGTGGGCTGTTACTGCAGCCACACAGGTGGCTAAAGCTGGAAAAGCTCCTCAGCTGCACCTTGGGGGCACCACAGAAATATCTGCTCATTTGAAATTCCCCTGCAAGCCCCTGTGGCTCTGATTCCTTCCCAGCAATTACAGCTCGTTTGCTGTAGTGTGACCTCAGAAAGCTGTGGGAGCAACTGGACTTGTCAGAGCCTCAGGAAAATGACAGGCTCACATTTTCCCTGGGAGCTCCCTAAAATCACCTCAGCCAAAGCAGGGCTGGAAATCCTTCAGTGGAGGAGCTGAGACAAGGCTTTGCTTGCTGCCATCCAAGGACCAAGTGGAAGGGACAGCTTGGATAATGACAGGGATCACTTCAGGAAGAAAATGAGCTGTGGGAGTGTGTCCCCAGGCACAAGGCAGGGCACACTCTGCTTCTCTCAGGCAGATTTTACTCCCAGACAGAGCCATGAGGGTTTCTGTGCTCCTGTGAGAGTGTTCTTGACTGTCACCAGCAGTTTGCAGGGTGCCAAGACCTGTGCCAACACTGCTGGGGCACTCCCTGGAGGATCATTTTGCTTCTCTGGGCTGAGGAATTTCTTTGTGGGAATGAGAAGGGAGAAGAGGAACTCACATTTGCTATCTCTGAACATCTTGTTTGGCTTTGCTACCCCTGGTGATTCCCATCACCTCAAATTCGAGTATAAACTGAAATCTGACCATGCTGGGCACTTCTAGGAGCCCCTGAGGGAAGGCAGTCAGTTCCCCAGCTTCACAGCAAACCAAAGGAAACTCATGTGAAACCACAGCTTTCTGTGGGCTGCAATTAGCCATTCATTAAACTGCAAATCTTCAAGCACAGAGCTGGCACCTTAAGACTGCAGGAGTGAAAACCTGAGCATGTGTTGGCTGATTCCAGATCTTGTCAGGGATGTTTGGGCCGTGTTTTAATGAGCTGTGAGTTTCCACAGGGACGGCTGAGATCAGCCCAGGACACAGGTGCAGCAAAGGAGTTCAGCTGGAAATAAGGAATTACAAGGCCCTGGGGAGCTGGGGGGACACGGTGGCAGCAGCAGGAGGAGGGCTGAGCTCTGGGTGGCACGCTGGGGGTGGCAGGCAGTGTGCCAGGCCCATTGCTATGCCAGTCACAGGGGCTGCACAGGGACTGCTGCTCAGGGAAGGTTTATTTGCAGCACCTTCAGAGGATGATAACGAAGGCTCTGCAGCGCACGGGGTAATTAAGAGGCACTGTCCTGTTACTGCCAACACTCAATTACATCCCACCAGGGTGATGTTCTGCATAAAACCAGGCTTCAGCCAGGCAGAGGCAGAACACAGAACCATGGACAAGCCTGATGGATGAGACAGGCATCAAACCCCAGCAGCTGCCCCTGAGCACTCTCACGATCCTCCTGGATCCCTACTCCCTCTCTGCACTCTCACCATCTCCTCCCAGGTTCCCACAGCCCCTGAGCACTCTCACCATTGCCTCCTGAATCCCTTCTCCCTTTCTGCACTCTCCCCATCTCCTCCTGGGTGCCCCCTGCCCCTGAGCACTCTCACCATCTCCTCCTGGATCCCTACTCCCTCTCTGCACTCTCCCCATCTCCTCCTGAGTGCCCAGTGTCCCTGATTACTCTCCCCATCTCCTCCTGGGTGCCCCTGAGCACTCTCACCATCTCTTCCTGGGTGCCCTGTGCCCCTGATTACTCTCACCACCTCCCCCTGGGTGCCCAGTGTCCCTGATTACTCTCACCATCTCCTCCTGGGTGCCCCCAGCTCCCTGGCCCGTGCTGCTGTCCCGAGGCTGCAGCTCCAGCACGGTGCGCAGGAGCCGCTCCGAGCGCTGTGTCAGGAACCCGATCTCGGCGTTGGGGTGGAGCCCGTACAGGTAGGGGGACTCTGCAGGCAGGGCATCGTCTATGTACTGCACAGAGACATCCAGGAGCATGTTAGGAACAGCCCAGGGCACTCTGCCTGCAGAGTTTCAGTGCTGGAGTCATCCCCCCAAGAGGTCAGCCCGGGCTGCTCCAGCTCTGCCTGTGGCTGAAGCACCGGGAAAGCGATGGAGGAAGGAGAGTGCAAATGTTTACAGAGCTGCTTCTGCTCCTGCTGGGAAAATTCTGTAATTGCTGGAGTTCAGCTTGGCTCCGTGTCTCAGGCTGGACCTTCTCTAGCAATTATCTGCTGTGCATTTCAGCATCAGCATCCTGAAATCTCTTGTGGGAATTGAGCTTCCAGTAGTTAAGTTTTATGAACAAAACCAGCCTGATGTGCCTCTGCATTTGTGTACAAAGAGCAGATGAGATCAGTAAGTAGATCAACAAGACCCTTCAGTGATTCTCATCAAAACTGATGATAAAAAGAGCTTGAAAGGGCCATTTTAGCAAACAGTATGTGGATGTAATTTTCCAGGAGCCCCACTTAAGTCTCGAGCACCAATACAGTTGCTCTATTCATGCATGAACAGAATGAGCCCATGATGAAGTAGCAAATTACCATTAGACTTGGCTGATCCAGGGGAATGCTGAAACATCCACAGGAACAAAACATAATGGGAAATAAGAGGAACCGTGCAGGAGCACTGCAGCCCTGTTCCTGCCTCCTAAGGCAGATTATGGGGCAGTTAGGGAAGACATTCCATTGACATGTATAAATAATGCCAGCAAACAAACAAAGAGCTCACCTGGTGATAGCCATTATAATCCATGTTCCCTGGGAGAGGAAATCCAGGAGCAAGGCAGAGCTCTCCCTCCATCATTTCTGGCTTGATAAACTCTTCCAGGTAGGTTCTGCAGAGCCGCCTGTCCCAGTCATCCGTGATGTGCCCTCCGTACATGATCTCACCCACGAGGTAGCGCAGGTCATCGTAGGGGACCTGGGCGTGGAGCAGGCTGGGCTGAACCCAGGCACTGCTCTGCACCCTCAGGGCTCCCCCCTCAGCAAACAAACAGCAGGCAGGAGTTAAACCCTGCCCCAGGAAAGCTGGGGCACAGCACAGTGCGAGTGGCACTGAGGTCTCCCATCTCCTCCCAGAAGCACCCCGAAATGTGAAGTTCTAAATGCAAAGACACCCAGGAAATGGCACTTCAGGACAGCTTCAAAGCCCCCAGAGAGCCCCCCCGTGGTGCCCCCACCTTGTGGCTGGCCTGCAGGTAGTTGTAGAGCACGCTGACAGAGATGGTGAGGTCCCCAGTGCTGAACGGGTACGGGCGGTTCCAGCCCTGGGGGCCGAACTTGCGCCGCTCCGCCACCACCGCGTGGAAATAGCACAGGGCAAAGAGGATGCTCCTGAACTCCTTCTCCTGGCTGCACATCTCCAGGGTGTCCTGCAACACAGGACAGCTGCCTTCAGCTTCAGCGACTCCCAGGGAACCCAAACACGCCGGGCTTTGAACAGGGTGAATCACTGAATCAGAGACCAAGGCTCAGAAATGCCCCCAAATCATCAAGTTCAACCTTTGACCAAATACCCCCTTGCACAACTAATTGTGAATCATATTTTTTAACAATTACAGGGATAAGTCTCCACCACTTCCCTGGGCATCCTCTTCCAGAGCTTTACCAAACTTCCACTTTAGAAATTTTTCCTAACATCCAACCTAAACCTCCCCTGCTGCTGCTCGTTACCTGGGACAAGAGGCTGACCAAATTGTCCTGCAGTTTGTTTTTGGATCACACACACAGATGTATTTCAAAGTCAGTGGCTTTGCATTGCAGATTTATTGGCAAACTCTGGCAAATATTTTCTGACTTAATATTTGCTGTTGGCAGCTCTGAGTGGCTTTGCACAGGAACACACACAGGGAAGGAAGGACACGTGCACCCACTCAACGCCCCATCACCTGCATGTGCTCAGCATCCCTCACCAGGAAGATGGGGAGGGAGCCACAGAATCACAGAATTCTCTGCTGGAAGGGACCCTAAAATCAATTTTTTTCCATGCCCTCTGCCATGGGCAGGGACACTTTCCACTATCCCAGGTTGCTCCAAGCCCCATCCAATGTTTATCTTCAAAAAATGCCACATTAGACCTTTAATCCTCTGAGAGCAGGACAGAGCTAAGGGTCTGTGCAGCAAAGGGGGAATCCATTACTCTAGAGGGTACAAGACATTGACCAAGTGCACATGACAATCAAGAACATCCCAAAATCTGTTTTCCCCTGAATTGGGCAGCACTCTAAGCTCCCTTTATCAGCATTGTGATGAAGAAGTGCTTCAAATACGTGCAGAACACCTTTCTCATTTCAGGAAACATCCCCAGAACAACCCAGTTCATTCTCATTCGGCCTCTCTTCAGTTGTCAATTCTTCAGCTACAAAGCAGAACAATTTCCTCTGCACAGAATAAAGGGCCTTCTTTGTAGCCTTCAGCTGAAAGCTGAATTTGAACATCTCTTCTGTATAAAGCAGGGAAATGAGGTGTAAAAGGGACCCCACCCACTCGCTTCAGGATTTCTGATAAGAGATGTTTCATAATCCTCCAGCAATTTAGAAAATGCTAATTACTATTGATTGAAATGAGCAGAGGCAGGATGAAAATGTTACTTGGGGTGAAGGTTCTCCCCTCCCTTGTTCTCCAGGACATTTTGTGGAGCTCAGGATGATGAATGGCAGTAGATAAGTTTGGAATAACCTTCCCTGACCACTGGCATTAATCCTTGCAGGGTGCCTCCCCCCACACCTGCTCAGCAACATTCCCTCCTGCACTTGGGATTCTCTCCACACCAAGGTCCCAGTGCAAAACCAGCTGTGAGCTGCCCCATGATCCACAATTGTCTGGGGCTGCTCTTGCCTCATCCCAAATAACAAGAAACTTTAGAGAGGAAACCTCAGAATGGTTGGGGTTGGAAGGGACTTTAAATCCCAACCAGTGTCACCCCTGCCATGGCAGGGACACCTTCCCCTGTCCCAGGGACACCTTCCCCTGTCCCAGGCTGCTCCCAGCCTCATCCAGCCTGGCCTTGGGCACTGCCAGGGATTCATCCCTGCTCCCCCCAGCCCACATTAACCCTTGGTGGCCTGTTGCCACAGACATCTTTTCATGAAAAATCCTTTCCTTAGGATTTTTCCTCCTGAGAAGATGAGAGGCCTCAGGAACAAAATGTAAACAATGGTTATCTGCTGCTGTGGAGTGCAACAGGTGCATCTGGGATTGGTCTCATGTGGTTGTTTTTAATTAATGGCCAATCACAGTCAACTTGCTCAGACTCTCTGTCTGAGCCACAAGCCTTTGTTTTTCATTCCTTTTTTTACTATTCTTAGCCGGCCTTCTAATGAAATCCTTTCTTCTATTCTTTCAGTATTGTTTTAATGTAATATGTATCATAAAATAATAAATCAGCCTTCTGAAACATGGAGTCAGATCCTCATCTCTTCCCTCACCCTCAGACCCCTGTGAACAGTGTCTGGCTCCCACCTGGCTGAAGTTGTCCAGGGCCTTGTGCAGGTTGGCGTGGATGCCGGTGGGAGCCTCGCTGGTGATTTTGATGGAGCTCTGCAGGATGCCCTGGGGGATGCTGTGGCTCTCGGGGCACGGCGCGGGCTCGGCGCTCAGGAACACGCGGAAATCCCGGTGGCTGCCCTGGCTGAGCCGCTCCAGCCTCTTCTCCAGGGAGCTCAGCCACTTGGCCACCAGGTGGATGTTCTGGCAGGGACAAGGGACAAGGCTTGCTCAGTGCCCCCATCACACCCCCCTGGGCTGGGCAGGCACCAAATCCAGCCCACTGGTGGATGCCCTCTTGTTGAAAATTGCCAGGCAAGATGTTTTCAGTTATCATCTGTATGGCAGATTATCTTTTGCCAAGTGGGCAGTTTGCCTTATCTCTCTCTCTGAGTGACCACAGTCACACCTCCCTGGGGAGGGCACATCTGCTGATAACAGCTATGGAATGTCCCTGCATGGCTGATAAGAGCTACAGCATCCCATTGGGAGATGGGAGCCCAGAGGGAGGAGCCCAGCATTTCTACCCAGATAGAATCCAGAGGTTTGGAGACACCAGCACAGCTTCTCCATGGGATTGCCCAGAGGAACAGCAGCTGCCTCTCCTTCCACTGGATATTCAGAGGAAGAATCCATCCTTCTCTACAGATCCCTGCTCCAGCAGAACCAGCCCTGACCCTGCAGGAGGGCTGAGCCACATTTCCAATGGCACTGCTGCCAACAGCCTGACCCACAGGGTGTCAGCTTGGGTTCTGACTCTGTCAGTGTTGTTCATGTGTACTGCATTGTTGATTTTATCCTTTCATTTTTTTTCCCTAAAGAACTGTTATTTCCTGCTCCCATATTTTTGCCTGAGAGCCCCTTAATTTAAAATTTATAGCAATTTGGAGGGGTGGGGAGGGTTCACATTCTCCATTTCAGGGGAGGCTTCTGCCTTCCTTAGCAGACTCCTGTCTTTCCAAACCAAGACATCTCTGGAATTTTGGATTTGGCCCAGGGGTGTCAGAATTCAAGACATCCCTCTGGTTGCCCTAGATGTCCAAGACCTCTGCCAGAAGGCTCAAAGACCCTCACACAAAGCCCAAGTCACCTGTAGTTTTGATTATGACCCACAGAGCAAGTTACCAACCTTGTATGAGGATCTGCAAGCCACAACAGTGTAAGTAAAATGATAGTGAATTTATCGCAAAGTGAAAAATAGATTTTTAAAGTTTTTAGAATAGAAGTTCAAAGAACAAAATAGAAGAATCTGGGTGTGTCCAACCTTTCTCCTTCTTCTTCTTAGCCTCCATCTTCTGCTGTGATGGTGGCACTTTTAAATTAGTTTAGAGTAGAAGCTCACTGTCTAACGTAAGAGATAAGTACTAGAAAGTAATTGTAAATATTGTACAGGTAGTTTTTAATATAAAAAAAATAACTCCACCCCAGAATCGAGCAAAGTACCTCGGACTGTCTTGCTGAGCAGACCTCAACTAAACAAGAAAAAATAAAATTATAGATAAGGTACAATAAACAACTTTAAAACAAAAAACTGAAAAAGCTCTAACTCCTTCTTTGAGCACCAAGCTGAAAAAAAAACTTTCTAACATATCTCAAAATCACTCTTACCAACTAAAAATCCAAAGACAGGGGTGCCTGTGTGCAGCTCCCACCCCCAAAGAGCCAGGTGCAGCAAGATTTGAAAATTCAAAATAACCAGTATAAATCATCAAGTCACAGCTGGGCTGGTTGGGCTCTTGGTGCTGGAATTCTCCTCATTTCAGCAACACCAGCTGAGCTTATTCCTGGGGAGAAAAAATGTTATTCTTGGGGAACAGAATAATTGTTATTCCTGGGGTGTAGAGTTGTTATTCCTGGGAAGCAGAGTTGTTACTCCTGGGTGTAAAGTTGTTATTCCTGAGGAGCAGAGTTGTTATTCCTCCCCCCAGTCCCACCAAGCTCAGATAAAAACATTTTGGTCATTTTGATCAGAATTACAGTGAGGACCCTCCATAGCAGTTCCTGGGCAAACAAGTCAAGCAGGTGATTGCACAAAGTCCTTTAACACAAAAGGATTTATTTATTTATTCATGCAACTAATTGGACACATCTCTCAGAAGATGAAGCAGAATCATGGGGAGATGGTGAAATGGATGAAGTTAAGCCTCAGTTTTTCCCCTGGAGTCCTATACAGCATTATAGTTTCCAGGCAAGAAAAAAGCTTTTTTGTTATATTAGGAATGGGATTTGTGGGCTAAACTATCTTCGTGTTGAAGGCAGGTGTGCAATCCAAACTGGCTGTGTTCACAGGCACTTGGGATGGTGATTTATCCCAGCCCAAGAAAGGACAAGGAACTTGCTAAACCTAAATTAAAAGCAGCCGCCAGGAAGATAAACTGCTTGGAGGTGGTAAAGAAATTACATAAAGGAACCATATTAGAGGCTGAGAATAAATATATATCACCTATAAATGGGGCCAGAAAGAGCTCTCATGGTTAAATAGCAGAGTAATGGAGATTATTAGGAGTAAAATTACATTCCTCAGAAAGTGGAAGTTGTGTCCAAATGAGAAAAAACAGAAAAGAGCATAAAACCCAACCATGGTAAAGTCAAAAAGTACTTACAAGAAGCAATTTTTTGAAAACCATAAAAGCTAATAATAAAGCCTTTTCCAGGAACCAGGAAACTACCAGAAAGTCTATAAAACTGGAACATGATCAAGGTCTGCAGGGAGAGCCCATGGAAGACCAGGCCAGCCCAAAGCAGCCCAAATTTGCAGGAATATTCCCTGGGGAGGCTCTCACTGTTCCAGCCTGGTGGAATCACTGAAACCCCGAGGCTGGAGACGCCCCTGGAGATCCCCCATCCCACCCTCCTGCTCCCAACAGGGTCACCCAGAGCAGGTTTTTAACTGGGTCCAGTTGGGGTTTTGGATTTTGGCAAGGCTGAAGTTTCCACAGCCTGTCTGGGCAGTGTGTGCCAGTGTTCAACCACACTCACAGTAAAAAATTAAATCAAAAAATAGTGTAGGATAGTGAAATGAAATGAATGTTTAAGGGAAATTTGTATCTCAGTTTTAACCTCTTGCTTCTTCCTCTTTCCCTCAGCACCACTATGAAGGTTTTGACTCCCTCTTCTACCAGGAGGGATTTAAACACACCAATAAACGAAATTTATCCAAATTCCAGGTGTCTCTGAGCCAAACCCCAGCTTTTGGAGGTTAAATAACCCCAGCCTCTCCTCATATAACAGATGCTTCATCTCTTAATTGTTGCAAGGACTCTTGAACTGAAGCAGCAGATGAAGAGCTGTTCAGAGGAGTCCATGAGGTAACAAATAAGAAGAGGTCTCTGGGAGCAGATGTGCTCACCCAAAAGGACCCCACATGTGCAGCAGAGCTCAGGAGGCAGCAGCCAGCCTGGCAGGGGCTCCAGCAGGACACGAGTCACTCCCCAGTGTCACCCTGGTTTTTTAAGATTTTCTCAGCCTTCTGATGTTGACATTCTTGTAGTGAACTTCCTCACACACTCTCTGTAAATAACTCATTGTTCTGCATTCCTTTATGGAGGAGGAAACTGATGGGCTGTTGGTTTGTCCAGTGTCATTGGAGAGGTGGCACTGTCACCCTCCAATCCACTGTCACTTTAGGAAAACTATAAATGTTGGAGTCAGAAAATAAACTCCCTTTTTTTCTTCACCTTGAGAACAGCAGTGTGAACTTGTGTTCTTTTGTGTCCTATAGTAACAGCCCAACAGCACAGCTAGGAAAGAACAGCAATCTGAAACTCCAGCCCATTTCAGAGAGCTCAGGTATGTGAGGATATCACAGTCTGGGCTGGTGTGTGGGTGGGGAGGGCTGGAGGTGCTGTTCTTGTCCCCAGGCTGGGTTTGAGAGCAGTGCTGGACACTGGAGGGGTCAGTCAGTCCCTGCTGGGCAGGGTGGACACGGCCAAGGAGCAGCCTGGGGCACAAGGAGCTGTCCCAGCTGTCCCAGGGATGTCCCAGCCCATGGAATCCTGCTCAGCAGGAGCAGGAGAAGGCAGGAATGTTGGCAGGGAGGGGGTTTGCCTTCCCCAGTCACCACAGGGTGTGACAGAGCCCCTGCCTGCCCAGGGAAATGGGGAATGGATTCCTTACCTGCCTTCCCTGCCTGGGCAGCTTTGGCTTTCCTATTGCATTGTCTGCATCTCAATCTCCCTTTTAACCCCACATTCTGCCCCATCCCACCCCTGGGCAGTGAGGGAGCAGCAGGTGGGGCTCAGTTTCCTCCTGGGGTTAAACACAGCAGCAAGTGGGGCTCAGTTTCCACCTGGGGTTAAACACAGCCACAGGTGGGGTTCAGTTTCCTCCTGGGGTTAAACACAGCAGCTCATCCCCATGAATTCCCTTTTGGGGGCTGGAGAGGGGATTTCCCCAGGTACCCCCACACCAGCAGCAGGCCCTGCACAGAGCTGGAATTGTCTCTGTGGGGTCCCTGTATCCCCAGGCGTGGATTGTGATCAGTACCAGCTCTTTATCCTCCCCAAACCAGTACTGCTGCAGGGAAAAGGGAATTTCTCACAGGCTACCAACCAGTTAAAACACAGCCAACAGGGGTAAGGAGGCTACTGATGGAGTTTTAACTCCTCACCATATCAAAAAAGCATCTGAAAGAGCAAATGATTGGTGAGCTGACAAAATAACTCATAAGACAAAGCCATTTGAAGTCTTGCAAATAAAGGCTGGTAGTGAAGAGCTGCAGGAGGATGCCATCATTCTCAGTGACTGGCAATGACACTGCAGCAGGAATTCACTGGTGATAGATGCAAAGTAATGCACTCAGGAAAACAACCCCAGCTACAGATACACACACTGATGGCTTCAAAATTAACTATTATCACTCAGGGAAGGGAGCTCAGAGTCCTCTCAGTTATTTCCTGCAAATAACAGCTCAGTGCTTAGCAATGCAAGAGCAAAGGGGCAGAGAATAAAGCTGCAAACGGGATTTTGCCACTCCATAAATCCATGGTGGGCCTTCATCTTGTAAACAGCACCCAGCTCCCACTGCTCTTAAATCCTGAAGGATTTAACTCCCACAAAAGGGGACACTCCATCAGGAGGGACTCAAACATTGGAGAGAGCAGAGCCTGGGGTGGAGGGAGGGAGTGGAGGGTGAGCAGAGCAGGCTGCAGGAAAGTGGAAGTGCATTTTCATGTGACACACAACTAAACTGCCAATTTACTGCTTCAGGGTGTTTGGGGACTTGAGAGAATCACTGAGTGCAGCTGAGCTGGAAGTCACAGAGAGAAACAGAATTGTTAATGCTGGAAAAAAAGCTTAAAAAAAAAAAAGCTTTAAACTCAGCAAATCCATCACCCCAGCAGCAGCAGCAGGAACCCAGGTCCCCAGTGCCACACCCACGGGGGTTTTGAGCCCTTCCAGGGGTGGTGATCCCATTACTGCCCTGTTCCAGCACCTCTGCCCCCTCCCCTGAGGCTGTGGATGTGCTGGGGCTGGGCTGGGCTGGCAGTGCCAGGGGCTGGTGCCACACAGGGACACCCCAGGGACCCCTCATGTGACACAGAAACCCCTGCTGGCTTTCCAGGAGAGCCAGGGATGGGCAGATCCCAGCTGGGAGTGCAGAGGAGGATGAGCTCTGTGGAAAGGAAAAGCTGAGGTGCTCAGGCAGGGACAGAGAGGTGGCTGCTGTCACTTCTGTCAGGATTTGAAGCTGCTGGAGGGATGGGTCAGCTCTCAGAGAGGGACAGGGGGTGTGAGCCAACAGAATTGTTGTTTGGGGAAGCCACAGACACTTTGCTGCCCCAGTTCTGCTGCCCCAAATCTGATTGATGTGGCTGGGAACAATATCTTTATTTAGAACTGCAGAAATTCAGTCTCCTCACCTGAAGTGATTTAGGGTTGTGCTCACCTTGTGTGGATGAGATGGAGTTTGGGGTGTGGGGGCAGATGAGAGGGGATGCCTGGGCAAAGGGATTGCTCTGGGGTTGTTTTCTCACAAACAAGGACTGTGTGAGGAGCAAAATCCAATTACACCTGAGTGCTGCTGCACCAGATGCACTCAGGATTACAGGATTTTGGGAGATCAGATCATCCCAAGGTCCAGACAACCCATTCACGCTACAAACAAATCAAACAATGAGGAAGGAGTGGACAGAAACCTGCAACAAAGTGCTGCCAACACCACAGAGATTTAATAAAGCTGGGAAAGAGCTCAACAAAATATCAAAAGAAAAATCGTGCATTAAGTATCAGTTTAATCATAGTCTGCATATCTGACCTTAAGTGTTTTCATCTCTAATTGGTAGTTTCTTCCCACATCTGCTTTTGTGGTGTTAGATGCCTCAAAAATAATTGCTTTTGCTTGTGTTGACATGACACCAGTGATCATTATTTGTGGGTATCACTGCCTGCTAACAGCCAACTTAGGGAATATTTCCAGTCCGGTGATAATTGAGTGCATTTATATCCTGTCCTTTTGTGATAGAAGGGATGACAAAGAGGAATAAATGCAGCCAAACATGGGCTGGTACTAAGAATTCATAATTCAAATGAATATATCTGCCCAGGGCAGACAGGGACGCTGCAGAAGGGATTCACAGGTTGGAAAGAAACTTTGCAAATTAATTCTCAGCAGACAGGTAAGAAAACCTGAAAGAACACATCTAATGAGAAGACGTGGTCAGAGTAACTGAGAGATGGGTCAGTTATCAGTAACTGAGAGATGGGTCAGGTATCAGTAACTGAGAGATGGGTCAGGTATCAGTAACTGAGAGATGGGTCAGTTATCAGTAACTGAGAGATGGGTCAATTATCAGTAACTGAGAGATGGGTCAATTATCAGTAACTGAGAGATGGGTCAGTTATCAGTAACTGAGAGATGAGTGAGTTATCAATAACTGAGAGATCGGTCAGTTATCAGTAACTGAGAGACGAGTGAGTTATCAATAACTGAGAGATGAGTGAGTTATCAATAACTGAGAGATATGTCAGTTATCAGTAACGAGCCAGAGTGGGCAATGTGGAACAGCCCCCTGCACACTGACTATGCATACTGACCATTCCCTGTGCACTGACCATGTACACTGACCCTGCACACTGACCACCCTCTGTGCACTGGCTGTCCACACTGACCATCCCACTGACCATCCCCACAGCCCATCCCATTCCCACTGACCATCCCATGTCCATGCCCACTGCTCATTCCCTGTACTCTGCCCATCCTCACACCCATCCCATCCCATCCTATCCCAGACCAACCCCAATCCCATCCCATCCCCATCCCCATCCCCTCTCAGGGCAGTGCTGCAGGGCAGGGCAGGGCTGCACATGCAGGGCCATGGGAGCCCCAGAGTTTTCCTTTGGGAGCTCCCAGCCGAGCCCCTGTGCTTGCACAAGGCAGAGCACGGATCACAGTCAGCACTGCCATGGCAACCATCAGGAACAGCTCCACATGGACACGGAGCAGGACAGGCTGCCCTCCTGTGCTGGCAGCACCTGGGCACCCTGCCCTGCCCCAGAGTGCCCCTCTCCCCTGCAGCAAGGAGAACTGATGTTTGTACACAGCCTCGTTCTCTGGGAGACCTCAGGGAAAACATTGCCTGGTTTTCCATCCCTGTGCCAGCCAGAGCTAGCCCAGCCCTGCCCCTGCTCACTCTGTGGTGCTGGGGGACCCCAGGGGACAGGGAAGGGCACTGCTGTGCCCAGGGCATGGCATGGGGATGTGCTATCAGCAGGGATGGCACCAGCCTGGCCGGGAATGTGGTATCAGAATCACAGAACCCTGGAAAGGGTTGGGTTAGAAGGGACCTGAAAACTCATCCAGTTCCAACTCCTTGTCATGGGCAGGGACACCTTTCCCTGTCCCAGGGACACCTCCCACTGTCCCAGGTGCTCCCAACCCTGTCCAGCCTGACCTTGGGCACTGCCAGGGATCCAGGGACACCCTGTGCCAGGGCCTGCCCAGCCTCACAGGCAACAATTCCTTCCCAAGATCCCATCTGAACCCACTCTCTGTCAGTGGGAAGCCATTCCCTGTGTCCTGTCCCTCCATCCCTTGCCCAAAGTCCCTCTCCAGCTCTCTCAGAGCCCTTCAGGCACAGTCAGTTCACTTCAGAGCACTCCTCAGGCTGAACACCCCCAGCTCTCCCAGCAGAGCTGCCCCATCCCTCTGTTCATCCTGGAGCCCCCTCTGGACCCGTGCTCCAGGTGACCCTGCTGGAGCAGAGGGGTCTCCAGATGATCTCCAGAGGTCCTTCCAACCCATCCTGGGACTCTGTGATTTCTGATACAGTGATGAATCTCACACAGTTTTGCTCCAGGAGTTCAGTGTTATTCAATTTAATCCATGAACCTGACTCAGTGAAGCAGCAACCTAGGAAAATGGAAAGATGCTCAAGAATTAAACTAACTTGATCACAAAGAGAGGGAAGTGACACTTTGGCTAATGGGTGAAGACTACAATTAAATTGTGAATATCTAATGTCTGAGCTCTTCCCTGCATCAGTGCATTCAAACATGCATCTGAACAAACACAAACAAATTTCTCTGTGTCTTTGCTGTTAATCTGATCAACCCCATTTGGGACTGGGATGGCCACTGGATCAGCAAAGGCTTCTGAGAGGGAGACAGAGCAGACACAGCTGGTGACTCATGGCTGAGGGCAAAGCTCCTTCCTGCCTGCACAGAGGACACTGCAGGGACACCAGATCCATGGATAGGCATGGGAATGCAGAGATCTCAGAGTCACTGGGGCTGGACACACCTCTGTCACCTCAGTCCCAGCCCTCAAAGCAGGCCCAGGCAGTACAGAGGCCCAGGAACAGGCCCAGGTGCTTTTGGATGTGTCCAAGGATGAAAACACCACAAACTCCACAGGCAACTCCATCCCCTGTTTGGTCATTCACAAGGGAAAAAAGATGGTATTTACATTGAAATGGAATTTCCTGAATTCCAGGCTGTCCCCAGCACCAGACACCACTGGGAGAGCCTGGTCTTTACTCCCCACCATGCAGAGGGATGGAATCATCTCTTCTCCAGGCTGCACAGAGCATCTCCAGCTGTGGGCCCAGCTGCTCCTGCCCCCTTGCTCAGAGCCCTCCAAACCTCTGGAGTGTTGCTAAGGAGACCCAGAGGCTGAACCTGCTATAAATGGGGTTTTTGTGGAGCTCAGAGATCAAGCTCAGCCCTTCAGCACCAATGAGAGGAGCAGAGCAGCTGCTGGGCTTGAGCTGGGCTGTTCTGCAGCCCTCAGGTAACAAAAACTCCTTTAAAGAGCTGCATTTTGGCCTCAGGGGCTGCTATTCTGCAGTTGGACCATTTGTATTTGTAGAGGATCATTTCAGCTGTGGGTCTCACTCCTCTGTCAGCAGCCTGTACCAGAGCTCAGCAAAGCTGAAGCCACCAGACAGGAACAGCACTGGTGCTGAAGGGGCAGGGGGCTCTGGCCAGGCTCTGCCAGGCTGAGGGGGATTATCTGCCCGTGGAAATGGAGGATTGGGAGGCTTTCTGCTGTTCTCTCTCATTAAATGAGTCATTTATGAAAATCTCCATTTTCACAGTGAGCTGAGGAGCTTTTCCCAGGGTGTTTTTGTCTTTGTTTTGCCTCCTGTGGTGTCAGAAGGCATCAGGACTGAGAGGAAGTGGCCCTAGGACTGCCCTTCCCAGCACAGCAGTGATCCTGCTCCTGTCATCCAACAAAAACCTCCCAAACCTCATTCCCTGGCTCATTAATGTTCCAAGCACGTGACTCTCATTATGTCTGGTCCCAATCAAGGACCAGTAATGAGCCACACATGTAAAAGTCACCCAGATGATCCCTCAATGTTTGTCCTGGAGAACGTGGGTGTGAGCTCCACGTGAGCTGAGCTGTTGGTCAGGGATGATAAAATACAGAAGCAAAGCTAACAGTTGCTTTTTGTCTGCTCAAAAACAAATGGGAAGCCTGGGTATAACTGTGCTGTGGGTGGGATACAGCCTTCAAATAATGAGTTTAATTAATCTGGGTAAAATTACCCTGAGATCTGCTCTGGCCTCTCTTTTATTATTAATGCAATGATCCACAAATCCTGTGGCACTTTCGTAAATTGAGTCATCTGTGTCATTCCAGATCTTGTACAAACACTCCTGGAGCTGTTTGTGAGGCATTTGTCACCAGAGCCTCTCAGCAAAGATCTTGCTGGATAAACCAAATGGCAAACACTGCTGTGATCCACCCCTGAGTGATGGCAGAACCCACTGACCCCATCCCAGCCCTGGGACACCCCCCCTGCCCCAGGCTGCTCCAAGCCTGGCCTTGGCACTGCCAGGGCTCCAGGGGCAGCCACAGCTGCTCTGGGCACCCTCCCAGGGAGGAATTCTCCTGATTCAGCCTTCAGTGTCTGCCTAACCTCCTACTGATTGCTCTGACCACCAGAGAAGATGGGAATGGATGCAATAAAAACCCTTCAGGCCCCAGTGCTTGTCTGTTAGCACTGAAACAGCACACGGGGCCTGGCACTGCTGACAGATCCTTTACAGCAGCACACCAGCACTGTAGAAAATAACTTTTCACTCTGCATTACTGAACGGCTCAAAAAGCTGCATATTTCCATCTGCACCACCTCAAAGGTAGATGCCAGGATTGCAACCCTCTGTATATTAAAAGCTCTGAGGAGTTCAGCATTGTTTATCTCAGAGGGAGCTTGCAAAAAAAAAAAAAGGCAAAAATTAAGATCAAAATATTAGGGATATTTAATTTCAATTCATAACCAGGCCTGAGGGCTCAGATCAGGGCTCAGAGCTTTGTCTTAATCTAATTTTATGCAAACAATTCAGTGATAATGAAAGTTTATATAATCCACATCAAGGAAATCAGAGGGGTTCCCAAAACCTGTAATGAGAGCTGACATCAGCGAGTGCACATCAGCAAACCCAAACCCTCCTGAATGAGAGGCTCCAGAGAGCCCCTGACAGAGACAGAGCTCCCCCCACACCCCAGAGGCTCTGAGGAGTTTTATGGGGCTGTGATGAGAGCTGGCAGCATTTCCCCAGCTTGGGATGCTCAGGGGTATTGGTGCAGGGCATCCTCAAGGTAGGGAATAATGAGTTTTGACCCCCTGATTCAGGAGGCTGGAAAAAGTATATAACTCTATTAAGCTATACTATATTACACTAATACTATATTATAATATACTATAATAATACTATAATATTAATACTTATAATACTATTATTATCATTAATATTATAGTATTACTTAGTATAGTATATAATAATATATTATTAATACTTTAGTATAGTATATCATTATAACAACAATAATTATTATTATTGTTATTGTTATTATTGTTATTATTATTATATACTATACTAAAGAAATACTAAAGAAATACCCGTGACTGTCCCCAAAAGTCACAACACAGCTTTGACCTCATTGGCCAATCAATCCAAAAAAACCCTCACCAGTGTGCAATTAACAAATCCCTCTCAGTAAACAATCCCCATAACACATTCCACATGTGCAAAAACAACAGGAGCAGCAAGTAGAGATAAGAATTGGTTTCTACTTTCCCTCTGTGCTTCTCACTTCCTTCCCCAGGAGAAATCCTGGGAGAGTGAATTATGTCTCTGTTCAGAGTATGTGAATATTCAGCTTTACCTTTTGAACTGAGGTTTTCAGTCATTTTGTGAAGGGACCAAAACCACGACAGGGAAGTGCAAACTGAAGTTACACAATCTCACAGCCTTTGCTGTGTTCCCCTTTGCTTCCCTGGGTGGGTGAAGAGACAAAATCTGCCTGGTTAGGCCCTGCTTAGTTCCTTCAAGTGGTCTCTTCCTTCTCAGACAGTCCAGATACACTCACACTAAAATGGTTCTTCTGTGATGGGACCAAATCCACGACAGGGAAATACTGATTTAAATTTCACAACCACACAGCTCTTGCTTCCCTGGGTAGGTGAAGGGACTAATCTGCCTGGGAGGGCGAAATTTCCTTAATTTCTTCAAATTGCCCCTGCAAATGTCTTCCAGTTGCCCACCACCAGCTCCAGGAGAAGAAACCCAACCTGACAGAGCCTGATCCCAGGCAGAGGTGGCTGCTGGGGACACACGGGTGACACTGTGTCCTCATGGAGGGGACACCAAGCTGGGAGAGGGGCAGGACTGGCCCCCAGCCCCTTACCTGGAGGATGACCCAGTGTCCCTCCTTTGCAGCCACGTCCAGAGCTTGTTCAGCCACCACCTCCTGGCCTTGTCCCAGGGAAACGTTGTGGAGGTTCCTGTGGTTGAAGGTGTAGCCCAGCTTCTTCCCTGGGAGGGAACAAGGAGTGAATGCAGGTACCAAACCCTCACACAGGAGCTCTCAGACTCCTGATATCACTTCTCTTGTCACCACTCCTTGCCCAAGTGCTCACCCAGCAGCTGCTTCCCCCAAACTCTTTTAATTACAGTGCAGCATCCACACAAAGGTACCTTATTACAAAGTGCTTCTCGTTTAAAGAACATTATTCCCCTGCAACCTGGTGTAAAAACACATTTTACAGCGATAAGAAATGAAAATCTTTTCCTGCTGATTAGCCAGGCTTTGAACACCCACACTGGGTGGGGAAAAGCCCCTGCAATGCAGGCTGGGCTTGGAGAGGGCAGCTGGAACGAGATAAAATCCCTGGGAGCTTCTTCAAGCAAGGCCTCCCAGGTATCTGGGGTATGGAGAGCAGAGAGAAACCCTCCAGGACTCTCAGCAAAGCCCATGGGAAGGGGTGGTTTGGGGCAGATCCCAGTGTCCCTGCAGGGCAGGCTCCCTGTGCAGTGCTGGGCAGAGGAAATCACAACTGCTGTTCATTTATCACTCATCCCCTGCCTTGGGGTGGTGCCCTGGCCCTGGGATTTGCCCCCTCCCCTCTCCAGGCAGGTGCAGCCCCACATCCCTGTCACTCCCTGCCCTGAAGCTCTTCCTGTCCCCTCACTGCTCTCTGATGATCCTTCAGCCTCCCCTGGTCCCTCTGGAGCATCCCAGTGGCTCAGATCAATTCTGTGCTCATGGCTGCAAATCTCCTGGCCAGGTTTTGGGTCTGTCCTGCTGCTCCTCTCACAGCACAACCAGCTCTCCCTGCTCTGTGCACCTCAGAAGAAAAACCCAGTGTGTGCTGCAGGAGGGAACAGCCCCACAAACATCCCCAGGATGGGTTTGGCTCAGGACTCATCCCCACAGTGATCCCTGGGGATTGCCCACACTTATCTCTGCATGCAGGTTTGCCTTCCTGCAGATGGTGTGCTCTGAATTCCCAACTCCTGCCAAAACCAGGCAAATTTCAGAGAGAAACAAAGAAAAGATTTGTCTTGCAAGGCTTAGGAACCATCTCGTGGTACAGGAGTGGGAACAGATGGCCATGAGGAGAACAAACCCTCAAACCTCAGCTCTCTGCTGAGCCTCACCACAGCTTCCCCTGGGACACAGCTCCCCACACATCTCAGAGTTCCCAGCTCTGTTTCCCACCACCTCTGGCTGCTGCCAGCTTTGAAAGCTGCTGATCTTCTCCTCTGCCTTCATGATCCTCTGCCTGGAGAGGGGATGGGGCAAATCATCTCAGACATCTCTTATGAAAAATCCTTTCCTTAGGATTTTTCCTCCTGAGAAGCTGAAAGGCCTCAGGAACAAAATGTAAACAATGGTTATCTGCTGCTGTGGAATGCAACAGGTGCATCTGGGATTGGTCTCATGTTGTTGTTTTTAATTAATGGCCAATCACAGTCAGCTGGCTCGGACAGAGAGCCTGAGACAGAGCCTTTGTTATCATTCTTTCTTTTTCTATTCTTAGCCAGCCTTCTGATGAAATCCTTTCTTCTATTCTCTTAGTATAGTTTTAATATAATACGTATCATAAAATAATAAATCAGCCTTCTGAAACATGGAGTCAGATCCTCATCTCTTCCCTCATCCTCAGACCCCTGTGAACACCATCACACCAGGGCACCACCACAGGCCAGGGAATGAGTAATAAATCAGCATCACTTCTTCTTCTTCTTCTTCTTCTTCTTCTTCTTACTACTATTATTATTACAATTATTATTATTATTATTATTATTATTATCTCCACTGCAGAGGGGTATCAGTGAGCCTGCCCTGGCAGTGCCAGCCCTGCTGCCTCCTTGCTGGCTGCAGAGGGGAGGGGATGGGCACTCAGGGAGGGCACAAAGCCCTGCCAGCCCAGCAGTGTTTGCTGCAGAGCCCTCCCTGTGATGCCAAGGAAAGCTCCCATGGGTGGGCAGCATCTGCAAGAAGCTGACTTCCATTCACAGGAATTATCCTGCACTTTAATAAAACCTAATGAAGGACAGAGAAATACTAATACAAGCAAAACCCCAGTGAGGCAGCTGGAAGGCCAGTGCAGCTGCTCTGTGGCAGTGATTTTATTTAATTCCTTCTCTTTTTGCCTTTTCTTGCTGTAACTTTTCTGGCTGGCTAACCCCAGGTGCTCAGCTACGCTCATCTTTGCAATTCCAATTAAAGCACTCATGGTTTGATTTCAGTGCTTCATTTCCCATACAAGGAAATAACAGGGAGAGACAGGATCACCAAGGTGGCTCCAAAGGGAAGCCAGGAACAACACAGGGGCTTCTTTTGGGGGTGTTCCTTCAATTTCCAGAAATCACACCTGGTTTGGGGGCAGAAAGAGCCTGAAATGCAAAGCTAAGCACAAGAATTCCCCAGAATGAGCAAAGTTTAACAGCTCTGACAGCTGCTCCTGGCCATGGTGGTAAAGGCTCACTCAAACATTATTTTGGTTGCATTGTGGAGAGGAAAAAGAGTGCACAAGTCATTGTGCCAGTCTGGATGGTGCTTTGTCCTGCCCAGCCCCAAAGGCATCAGACTCCTCTGCTCCAGAGGGACTTTCAGGCTGAAAATGAGAATTTTCCCAGAGTGGAGCCAAGACCCAGAGTAAATTCCACACAAGGGCAGCTTTGGAGCACAGCAGTGGCTGCAGCCATTGGGGACAGGGGCATCAGAGCCTTCCCAAGGGAGGCATCTCACAGAAGGCCCTTTGGAGCCAGCTGACAGCTCCACAGCTGAGCATGCACATGGAAATCAGCTCAGGAAGGATGGCAGGAAAGCTGGAAACTTTGCCACAAAGCAGCAATCTGTTACAGGGAGCTGTTGCTTATTTTTAGTGATCATAAAATCACAGATTAGCAGGTTGGAAGGGACCTCAAGGGTCCTCTGGTTCGACCTTTCTTGGCAACAAGCATCTGACAGTGTGTGAGAGATCTCTGATGGAAATTACAGGTTGTGCACAAACCCAGCTCAGAGACCCCTGCACTGTGAACCTCACTGGGAATCCAGGCAGGGCAGGAAAAACACAAGTTTAATTTAAACTTGAGATGAAAATCCAAAAAAAACTTTAAGAAAAACAATAAAACCAAAGCAAAATCCCATCGCATCCTCTCACAATTATCTATTTTTAACAAATTACTTCATTATCTACAAAGAGATGAGGGGAAAAAAAAGCCCAAACAAAACAGGCATGTCGTGCTAAGATAATAATGCAGCAGATAAATAGCAATGCTGTGCTGTGCCTGGGGACAGGATTGATTTACCATGCTTCTCCACATCCTTCAGTGGGTCCACTCCTGGGGACAGGATAAAAAACATTGGGGTGCCAGGCCCTGATTCCTCAAAGGTCGTTGCAAAATCCAGGGATCTCCCCACCACGTATTTGCTGCCCAGCTTTTCTTCTACAAAATCTCTGCCAGAAAAAAAAAAAAAAACAAACAAAACTTTTGCCATTTTGTTCAGAAAAATGCAGATTTTCCTGTGAATAATCAATTAATTATGATGGAATCCCAGAATTAAGGTTTGAGAAGACTCCCAAGGTTATCAAGTGTGACCATTGTCAAGCACCACCGTGTTCACCATTAAGCCATGTCCTCAGTGTCCCATCCACAGGTCTTTTGAGCACTGAGGGTTTGATAATCCTTCAACTGGAAAAGTTTTCCCCTAATATTCAATCTAAACCTCTCCTGGTGCAACTTGAGGCTGTTTTCTCTGGTCCTGTCTCTGTTCCCTGGGTGCAGAGCCTGACCCCCCTGGCTTTCCCCTCCTGGCAGGAGCTGTGCAGAGCCAGAATTTCCCCCTGATCCTCCTTTTCTCCAGGCTGAGCCCCCGCCCAGCTCCCTCAGCCTCTCCTCATACGACTTGTCCTGCAATCAGTTTTCACTTTGATCCTTCAAATGATTTAGAAACTGAAATTAGGAAAATGAGCAGGAAATCGTTGTAGAATAGAGGCTCCGTAGGCTGTGCTGTCCCTCAGCAGCAATGCCTGGTGCTCTGTGCAGGGCTGGGATGCCACAGCAGACAGCAGCTCCTGGCAGACAAAGGGAACAGGAAGGGAGAGCAGTGGGAGCTGCATTCAGAGGCACAATCCAAGCACTGGCTCAGGAATCTCAGGAGGGAGGAAATGAGTGAAGGTACAAGATACGAGCACCTGCCGCGTGCCGCGCAAGCCGAGCAGCCTTGCAGAGGAAGCAGCCATCCACACAAAGTCCAGATGATTTCCACAATTGCTTTGATCTGCAAAGCTGAAAGGGAAGAGCTCTAAGAACGTCTGGAGCACGGAGCCTTAGCATGAGAGTGACAAGGAAAAATTCAAAGGAGTGAACAGGGAAAGGCTCAGCTCCACAGCAGCTGCTGGAGCAGAGCACGGTGTGTGGAGAATGTTCTGGCTGGATTCCCCCAGGGTGAGCTCCTGACATCAGTGCTTTACAAAAAGACAGGCACTGAACACTGATTCAAAGGTAGCAATGTTATATTCAAACCCCAGGAATGCTGCTGCAGCTCAGATGGATTACTCAGGCTTTTTGAAGGCAGCCAAATTCTTTCTAAGAGAGCTGAGAACCTCCTTCAAGGACTGGTGAAAGGCAGTTGGAATAGAAATGCCTAAGGGATTGCAATTAAAAAAAATAAAAAAGCTTCCACATTTTTGGTACTTCTCCTTCAAGAAGATTTTTCTGTTCAGGGTCAAGATTTGATTGAAATTTTTCTATTCAGGGTCAAGATGTGGTTGAAGATTTTTCTGTTCAGGGTCAAAATTTGGTTGAAGATTTTTCTGCTCAGGCTCAAAATTGCTGCTGGAAAGGCTCAGGTCACAAAATTGAACTAAGCCCATCGGATTTAAGGTCACAACACTCTTGTTTTACTTCACATCTCAGCTTTTTGAAACAGTGCCTTGGGGACTCAGAAACACAAGGTGCTGCAAGAAGCTTTTTGCTGATGTTCTTCAATAAGATTGAAGGAGAAAAGAGATTTACAGGGGATAATCCTTTCTCAGGAAATTACAGCTGTTGGTGCACTGCTGGCCCTCACTCTAAGGAGTGAGTCAGGGGCTTCTCCTGATGCTCCTCAGGCCTAGGGAATGAACCAGACTGGGCAAACATCCCCAGGGATCTGCTGGGAAGAGTGGCTGAACCCCCCAATTTCCCAAAGCCTGTACAGGCTTGGATCATCTTAAATCCTAAAGAAATCCTACACCATCATCACAGAGCAGGGAGATATGAGATGGGACATAAGGGGGCTTAGAGCTTCCTGAACAGCAGCTGGAAATGAGGTTGGGGTATCCCAGGGCACCTAAAATCCCTCATTTATTACTCCTAAAATGCCCCCATGGACTGGTCATGATGTCCATGGTCACCAGTGAGGTGTTTCCTGTTGGCACACTGAGGAATTGATAACTGAGTTGTATTTCAAGAAGAGTCCCCAGAGTCCTGGGGAAGTCTCAGTGAACTGTTACTGTTTGCATTTCCAGATTAAAGCAAAACAAAACAATACAAAAACTCATTTAAATACTCCTGTGCAAACAGAAAAGCTTGATGTGCCCAAACCCTAAAAACATCCAGGCAAACTTTTGAACTTGGATTCCCTTTTCATAAAAGAGAGACAGAAAAGGGACTGAAATTTGATATTCCTGTTATTTCTGGGCTGTCTGAGTAAGAAAGAAATTAATTACAGTTGCATAAATGCACCTAAAATTCCAAGAGCTGATTTTACTCAAGCTAAACAACAACAGGAAAACCAATATTTTCAGCTGAGAGACTCTTGGAGAATCCAGCCATAAGAGAAAGAAATTAAAAAAAATGGATTAGTACTAGTATTATGATAAACTGTATTATTTATTCTAATAAAAAAATAATAACAGTGGCCAAGGGGAGATTCAGTCAGTCTCATCTGTGTTTTTCTGTGAACCTTGAAGCACAAACAGATGTAGTTCATACACTGAGTAAAACACCCTGCTGTGTGCACATCAGGTGGTGCAGGAATATAAACTACTGGAGAAACAGGAGCATGAGAGATCCCAGAAATGCCAAAACATTGGCCAGAGAAGGGAAAACCAAATCCTCATGGAGTGAAAGACCTTTAGTTTGTCCCGGAACAAGGAGGCTGCTTTTGCATGACTTCAGGAGGTTTAGCCTCGCCCAGTTACCTTCACTACATAATTCACCACTACAACTTTCAGAACCAGGAGCACATAAATTTTGCATTTTACAGAGGGAAAAAAAAAAGGAGAAAACCTCTATAAGACCTTGCTTTACTTCTACTCCTATTCTCCTATACCTCTATACTAAGAAGAACCTCAAACTGATCTAGTAACTAAAACAGATATTCCTGCAGCAGATATGCAACACCTGTGTGGTGATGTTCATTTCTGACTTGGCAGGGCTGCCCCTCACCCTGCTTACACTGCTCCATCCCTGGTGGTGGCAGGGAGCTTGGATCCCATTAAGCAACAAATTCCACTTAAATCCCATGTGTTGATTGCCTTGCAGGGTTCAGAGATCAATGAATCACACAATGGTTTGGGTTGGAAGGGACCTTAGGGATCATCCCATGGCAGGGACACCTCCCACTGTCCCAGGGACACCTCCCACTGTCCCAGGCTGCTCCAAGCCCTGTCCAGCCTGACCCTGGGCACTGCCAGGGATCCAGGGGCAGCCCAGCTGCTCTGGGCATCCTGTGCTGGTTCCTCCCACCCTCACTGGGTTCATTCAAGACCCCTGATAGGAAACCACGCTGCAGAATTCCCATGCTAAGGATGCACTGACATTCCCAAATCCCAGCAGACCCCTGAGCCCCTCCTGCTGCCCCCGGGGTGCCCCAGCCCCACCTGACGGCGCAGGGGACGCGGTCGGGCCGCAGGGCGCGCAGGATGCACAGGCGCTGCAGGGCTGACTTGTTCTTCCAGTCCTGGGGGAACCTCTCCTTCTCCGGGCACTCAGACTCCACAAATTTCTTCCAGCGTTTCGCAGACCCCTCGATGTCCCGATCCAGGTTTCTGAACTCCTCCATGGATGAGAGAGCCTGGAGGAATTCAAGGAAGGTCAGGAAGAATAACGCTCTGTGCCTCTGGACCATTTTTCTAACTCTACTGATTCCTCGTGTTTTGCTCCACCAGGGAGCTGGAGCCTGGCACCACAGCCAGAAACTCATCAGAACCAGATTTTGTCCATTCTCCTTGGATAATTCCAGGGAAGGGAAAGCTGGTTGGATGGTTTGGAACCATTCATCTCCTTGGAGATGACCATTCATCCTTCCCATCCAGGGAAGGATGAAAGATTTTGGCATCAACCAGCATGCCCTGTTCATTACCCAAAAATGGAAGAATTCTCCTCTCCTGTTTGGAGCTTTCATATTTCCCAGGCTCTGCCCTGCACTGGTAAATAACCCTGAGCTCCACACACAGTGTCACAAGGTCTCCTCACAGCTCAGGCACACACAACAATCCTTGTCCAGCCCCACAACCAAGGACAGCGCTGCAGCTTCAGCCCCAAACAGTGCAAACAGCAGGGAATGGAGGAGAGCAACCTGGGAGGGTGGGACTGCATCCCCTGGAGCTGGGATTGGACACTGAACCCAGCGTGGACATGGAGCAGAACTCATCAAAGGGTGAAAACTCCTGACTCTGACTCCATGCTGGGTCCACCTTGGGTGCAGCCCTGGCTGGGCTCTTGCACTGCCCAAGGTGGATTCTTGGAGGCCTTTGAATAAATCCCCACTTTAACTCTGCCCAGGAAGCCTCTCCAGGCATCATCCCCATGCCAAATTCCTGGGGATCCAGAGAATTCCATGGAGACTGTGAGCACAGGAGTGATCCAACAGCTGCTGTTTCCATGTGTGGATTTGCACTAACGAGGAGAAATGTCAGCGACAGAAGGACTTGCTCCAGATTCAGCTCCCTATCCTGATTTCTGTAAAAACCCAGAAACCAGAGCACCAAACATGAGAAACTGAAGTTCCCAGGAATGATGGCACAGGTTCTCACCTGCCAAGCCCTGGGCCTTGCAGCAGTAAATGTATTCAGTGCACCTCTCATGGCTGAGTGGAACACAACGGCAAATGTTGAATTCGGGGAATTCTCAGTGCAACTGCTTATATAAAACATCTTCTCACTGTTGACTTTTGACGTGATTTACTTAAAATATCACTTCAGAACTTTGGCTGCTGCTGCTTCGAGAAGTCTCTTGGCTGATGTTAACAAGGGAGACTCTGAAAAATTGCTTTTTTCTGTCTAAATGACAGACATGTAATCAGGAATGATGGTCTCCCTCTCTCCCTGAACAACATATTGCAGAATCATGAAAGCTCTAATTGCAAATAAAACCTCTGTATTATATAAATAAACACTAAAATTGTCATTAGTCAACAATGTTAATAGCATTTATTAGGAGTGATGGTATGAATGGGAGATGCTTCTATTTAAAAGCCAGTGGAGGGAAAGGTCTCTAGATCAGTAATCTTTCTGTGAATATTAATTGCTTTTGAATACCCCTGTTGTGAATTTTTCCAAGAAACTTGGCCCAGCACTAAAGGATCCCTGTTCTCAGGCAGGAGGGGTACAGGGGCAGCAGATGTGAACTGCACACCAACCTGTGCAGGGTATCTATTTCTGTCCACATAATGAAAAGTACTTTAGTCACTTAAGAGTTGTCATGGAAATTGATGGAGACAAAAAATATTGGCCAAAATAGAAAACAATCCAAAGGGCTGGAGGACTCGAGCTGTTGTCTTTGCAGCCCACACTGTGATCACCTCTGGTGGCTGGAAACAGGAGGGGCTTGAGTTTATATCTCAAAATGAGACTTTTCCAGCAAAACAGGGCTGTTTACACCATGCCAGGGAGAGGATCCACCATCTTCTCAGAGAGAGTGGTTTTTCATTCAGTGAGTCACACACAAGTTGCTTTATCACTTCAGCTTTCTCTGGCAGCCCCTGGTCTGAGTGAGAAGCAGCATTTCTGTGAGCTGGAGCTCAGCAGCTCCCTGGGCTTCACACATCCCCAGATGAGGAGCCCTCCCAGTCCCCACAGCTGCAGGAAACACAGCAAGGATCAGGCACTGGCTGCAGGACAGGAATCCTGGATAACACCACAGAGCCTGGGAATGTTCCCCACACACACCAAGGATGTGAGGGAATGGGGGGATCTTTGTGGGGAGAACATCTGGGGGATCAGGGAAGGCACTGAACCCCTGAGAATACAGAGGAGCCCTTGGAGAAGAGAACAGCTCCCCAGGGCTGCTGTCAATGCTGCTGCACACCAGGAATCTCCTCTGCCAGACACAGCACAACAAGTTCTGGACATTTATTACTTGCTCTGATCACTAAAGGCAACTGTTCTAAGGAAGCCATCTGCTCAAACTGGCCTCAAGTTGAGGTGTTGCTTCACAAGATGTTTAAAATCTTAAAAAACCCCAAACACATATATTAACACTGTGTTTTCTTCCCCTCAGTTCCAAAAGGAATTATCCTTTTAAAAAAAAGAGATTGTTTTGCATTTGAAAATATTTCCATCATTAAAACAGCCATTTTCAGAATCACCTGGATAGAAAACAGCTCTGGGGCAAGGCAGGACAAAATCCCCTCATTGCTGAGCCCTGTACTGACACAAAAAGAGAGAAAATAAAACAGAGCCAGTAAAGGCAGAGCTGCCAGAACACTCCTAACACCCAGTCTGTAACCACCCCCCAGCAGCCGTGGGACTGAGTTTTAAAAGACAGAAGGAAATCAAAATAAAGGAATTTGAGGGTTTTTGTAAAATCTATCATTTATCATTTGAGGCTTCAGGTAATATCTGGTTTTTACTTTCAGTTTTTACTAACATATCTTGCTTTTCTTTAAAAGAACTTGTGCCTCTGCTTTAAAAAATTATGTTCTGTAGGGAACACACTGAACATCAAACATATCTCTATAAAAATCACACAACCTGCCAACAGTGGAAAGAAATTATATTTAATATTCTCCCAGTTTTAATAATCGGTGAGATGATTAAATCCTGATGATTAGTCACGATTGCACTTGCAGAATTAAGGAGCTGTGGAATTTATCAATTGAGTTACACAGTTTTTAAGCAGAGATCCACAGAGGTCCTGGAGGGCTGGAGGGGTTTGGAGTGAATTTTGTGGTGGAGTTTGGTGGCCATGGTGGGATTCAGGAGAAGGTTGGACTCCAGGATCTTGAAGATGTTTTCCAACCTTAACAACTCCACAATTCTGTGATCCCCAAGCCCTTTGTAAAGGTTTTACATTGTCCATGGGCACATTTCAGCTAAAATTCATAATTCCTTTCTTTCATTTGCTGCAGCTGGCCCAGGAGTCTTTAGGAAAAGCAGCATCCCCACAAACAGCTGGAAAATGACAGCTCCTGGAAGAATGGCAGAGCCAGAGCTGCACCTGCCTTCCATTGACAGATTGGATCACTCAGGAAAAAGACTTACAGGCAGATGAATTGCTCCATTTAAATACTACTGTTAACTAGAGGAATTAATGTAGCAGATGATGGATTATTTACAATCTCTCCCATCCTAGGTTTTGGGTTGTATTATTCATACACTGAAGGTGTTATTTTCTGTTTAGCCGCCCTACCTGAATAATTTAACTCATAAGAAAAATCTCTACCAAGGTGAAAATAAAGATTTGATGGGGTTTGCCAAGCTTCAATCAACTTTCAATCCAAAAATGTTATTTTAACCCTCCTTATTTCTTCCATAAAAGCTGACTGACAAGCTCAAGGCACTGTATGCCCCTGGCTCCCTTCAAACTCCCCCTTGCTGCTTCTACATTTTAATGGGGACAGGAGGTGTGCAGAGCCTCACCACATCACTGTGCAAACCCCCCCTGTTTATCTGCAGGGTCCCAGGGGCATCACAGCATGCAGGGTGGACACCACAAGCAGTCTGATGAGTGATGATGGATCAAATCTCAGCACCTTTCCTCAGAAAATTGCCAGTGAAAAATCATAAATTGGGGGACAATGGCTTCAGCTCTCATCTCCTTCCTACCAGTGCATACTTGGAGCCAGCTCCACTTGATGGGAAAGGTCAGTAACAGAAATGAGACTTAGTCACAATCTTTGTATTCTCATTGCTTACAGCCACCCACCATGTTTTCCTCATTTTGCCTGAGATGTTTCCCAGATGGGTTCATGTTGACATTTTCTCTGCATTTTCTAAAAAGGTTGTTCAAGTGGGTTTGAGAACAGGCCTTGCAAAGTCAGGCTGTTCTCCCAAGCCATGTTTTCCATCTTTCCTCTCCACTCTTGGATGCTCCTCAGCAATCAGGGACACACAGCCAGAACCAGAAGCTGGGCATGGGTCCCCCAGGGCAGCTGAAGGATGGCACTGGTGGATTTCTGAAAACTTTCCTGGATTTGGTTGTTATAAATCTCAGATGGGCCAACACACAGCAAAACTGAAAGAGAAAATGTCCCATTTTCTGCAAGAATTCAGCTGGGGCAGCTGCTCCAGATGTCCCTTGCTGGAAAGCTCTCAAGGTCCACTGCCTGCTGTGAATATTTCCTGCATATTTCTTCTCTTCACTGACACAGGGAGCCAAATGCTTTTTCCCTTCCAGAGGACACTCCTGGAGATCAGATCCTCCTGGCCTCTCAGTCCTGAGGTCCTCAGACAGAACTTTTCCCCTTTCCCCCTCCTCAGCCTCTTCTCACAGTTGTGTTTTCAGGTATCTGAGTGAAGGGCAGAGGGTGGCCCCAAAGCTCCTGTTGGGGTACAAGGATCCACTGATGCCCTGAGCTCACATTGTGGAAACTCAGGCCATGAGAGCCTCCAAAATTGCCATCTCACATTCCCCAGCCCAGGGAAAACTCTGGTTTTACCCCTGGGGTTCCAGAGGTCACTGCCAGCAGAGTCGAGCTGAGCACTGGGTCTGCAATCTCCAGGGCTCCTCACATGAGCCACCACAGCCAAGGAAAGGAATCAGGGAGAGAGCTCTGTCACACACTGAGGAACTCAGGTCCTTCAGCACTGAATGAGAACATTGTTTAGGTTAAAAAGGCCCCCAGATGCCACATCCACATGGCTGCTCCCTCTCCTCCTGTCCCTGTTCCCTGGGAGCAGAGCTCCCCCCTGGCTGTCCCCTTCTGTCAGGAGTTGTGCAGAGCCAGAATTTCCCCCTGAGCCTCCTCTTCTCCAGGCTGAGCCCCTTCCCAGCTCCCTCAGCTGTTCCAGCCCCTTCCCCAGCTCTGTTCCCTTCCCTGGACACTCTCCAGCCCCTCCACGTCCTTCCTGTTCTGAGCTGCCCCCATCACTGGAGGTGCCCCATCAGTGCCAGCACAGGGGATGGGCACTGCCCTGGCCCTGCTGCCACAGCCCAGGTGCCACTGGCCCCTTTCCCACCTGGGCACACCTGGATCCATGCACAGCCTCTGTCTCCAGCACCCTCAGAGCCTTTCCCAGTTTCCCAGTCCCTCTGGTGTGACCCAAGGACAGGATGCAGCCATTACTTCTCCTTCCTCCCATTTAGAGGGTGAAGAGGCTTTTACACTTTAAATGCTCAGCTGACAGCAGGCTTTGTGTCAGGGAGGATTGAGAGGGAAAGACAGAGGCTTAGAGCATCCAGCAAAACTCAATTTCCACTCTGCAATCAAACCGACAAAGTGCGTCCTTAAATATTTGATGCGATCACAATCTGTGCCATATTTCAGATAAGCATCAGATCGTTAGCCAGCAGGTTAGAAAAGAAAAGGGGAAAAAAAAAGGTAAAACCTTCTCAAGTAGCATTTCTGTGAGACATTGGGAATATTTCTCTGAGACTTGATACAGAGGACAGAAGAATGTCCTTAGGAAACTTCTAGATGAGAGCAGATAAATGCCCATTGAAGTGTCACAATCAATGTTTTCTATCAGAGATGCTCTAAAAGGCTGTGCATCTGAAGAACTGAGTTAATGGAAGATATTTAATTAAGACTATGATTTTCTTGCATAATAATAATCCTGAATGTAGGAGGGAAGCTGTGAGCTGCGAGCCTTTCCTGTCTGACCAGCCTGATCAAAGGACACTGCATATGCACAGAGAGCACAATGTATGCAGCAGATTGTGCCACAATGAATCCTGGAGAAGAATGAAAAATTTCCTCATCTAAAAGTGCAAGAAGTAAAAGTTGGAAGAGAGATTTTTGTTCTTTTGTCCAAAAAAAAAAAAAAAAACTCCAGTTTTCTTAAATGCAAAAGATATGATTTGGTATTTTATCTCCTAAGCCACATACGCAATCTTATCATCTGCATTCTGCAAAATTATAAATATGGAGTTAATATACGACTTTGTCTAGGGCTGTTCTCCTCCTCGAAAGCTGAATTCAGTATTTAGAGCTCATTATTCAACATCACATCTATTAAACAATGCCCTTTCAGTGGGGTTTTCATATCTACATAATGAAAATTCTTCCTCTTCAGAAAAAGATGAGGGAGATGATTGGGATAAGAAGTAATCCAGGCTGGCCAGGTGTACTCCTGCTGTGCATTAACTCACTGCACTTATCCCGTGGGACACATCTGCATTCAGCACTGAAGAGGCACTGCAGGAAATGTCACAAAGGAAATCAGGCTGGGGAAATGCACATTTCCAGCTCCTGGCAACAGCCAGACATGGGGACAGCCACGTGCACCACGGGGAGCCACCACAGAGGAGCTGGAGCTGGGAGAGCCTGCCATCCTGGGGTCCCAGGGAACAGCCTCAGAACAGCTCTCACCTCCTGGCTTGGGCCAAAACCAAGAACTTTTGGGTTTGAAGCCACAGCCAGTGGCTCCATGAGCAGTGGGGAAGTTGGAGAAGAGCCCAGCTCACCCAGGGGATGCTCGGGTGGTCTGTGCCAGGCACACACCCAGGCTCTGCTGCACCCCTGGAACACCCCTAGTGTGGGCAGAAGGTGGGACCATGCCCTGTGTGAGGCTGTGCCTGAGCCAGGGTCTAAACTCAGCCTAAACCCACACCTGCAGAGTAAGGCTGGGTCACACGTGGGCTGCAGGAGTTTCTGCTCAGGGTCTCAGAGCCCAGCACAGCGAGGGGAAGGTGCTGCTCCCTCCCTGCTGATCTGCTCCACCAGGAGGTGGCCAGGCACAGCTCAGGGTGAGCCACACAATTTGCCAGCTTTGCCCTGCTGGCTCAGCCTTGGCTTGGGTGGACTGTCCTGCTCTCAGGAAATGGCTGGGCATAAGCAGGGCATGAGCAGGGCAGCACCCTGCAGGTGGCTCTGGTTTGGGAGCTCAGGGAGTTTCACTGGGTGCACTCAGGGCAGCAAACAACTGCTGGCTCATCTTATGCTGAATCTGGGTACAGCCTATGTCACAGACATCTTTCATGAAAAATCCTTTCCTTAGGATTTTCCCTCCTGAGAAGCTGAGAAGCCTCAGGAACAAAATGTAAACATTGATTATCTGCTGCTGTGGAATGCAACAGGTGCATCTGGGATTGGTCCATGTTGGTTGTTTTTAATTAATGGCCAATCACAGTGAGCTGGCTTGGACAGAGAGTCTGAGACAGAAGCCTTTGTTATTCATTCTTTCTTATTCTATTCTTAGCCAGCCTTCTGATGAAAGCCTTTCTTCTATTCTTTTAGTATAGTTTTAATACAATATATATCATAAAATAATAAATCAGCATCCTGAAACATGGAGCAAAAATCCTCATCTCTTCCCTCATCCTAAGACTCCTGTGAACACGGTCACAAGTCTGAAAGACCAAGAAAAGACCCAAAAAAAGACCCTAAAGGCAAATGATATCATTTCAGCATCATGCTCAGAGGAGAGCCATGACAGGAGCTGTCTGACCAAGAACAGCTCAACAGGACAGCCTGCCTTCACACAGGGATCAAAGGACCACAGAGCATCAACTCAGAGATGAATTCAGAGAATATTCACCCTCCAGAGGACAATCTCTGCATGGATTCTGTGTTCACTCAAACACACAATGAGAATTCCCAAGTGGCATTTGCACCTGGCTGTGGCCACAGCAGCACTGTGCTCTGAGGTGTGTCCACACATTTCCTGGTGAGGAGAGCACCCACCAAGCCAGGAGACATGGCCAGCTGTGCATGGACAATGTGCATCCACACAGTTCCTGGTGAGGAGAGCACCAGCCAGGCCAGGAGACATGGCCAGCTGTGCATGGACAATGTGCATCCACACATTTCCTGGTGAGGAAGGCACCCACCAAGCCAGGAGACATGGCCAGCTGTGCATGGACAATGTGCATCCACACATTTCCTGGTGAGGAGAGCACCAGCCAGGCCAGGAGACATGGCCAGCTGTGCATGGACACAGAAAAGGTTTTCAGAAGTACCAGCAGAAATAAAAACTTTCAAGGCAGACTCAGGGAACACAGAGGGGGAGAACAGCACAACAGGCTGCAATAAAGGAAATTGAAAAGAGACAGAAAACCTCATTATAGGAACAAAAGAACACTTCTGCCTTCTCCAGGGATCACTGCTAAGCCCCTGCAAATGAGAGGCCTTAGGACTGAAATGACCAACGCCACTGAGCACCAAAGGCAGGGGCTCAGCTGAGGCACTGCTTTAATTAAGTGACAGAATTCTGTGCCCTTCCTGCTCTCAGCTAATGCTCAGTAGCCCAGGGGCAGGGCTGGCACCGAGGCAATGGCTGTGCCCTTTGCTAACACCTCCCCTGCTCCAGAGCCAGGCAAAGCTGCTCCACAGGTGCCACTGCCTCCCACACATCTCACTGATGAACAGAACCAGGCTCAGAGCAGCTCTCCTCAGCCTTTAGCTCCAATTCAATTCCTGTTTCAGCTTTAAAGAAGCACCAAAGAGCCTGAAATGTGCCTGTTTTCCCAGGTCTCTCAGCAGATATAATTAAAGTTATTACCTTTCCCTACAAACCACCTCCTTCTGGCCAGGTTTTCTTCATCCAGGGGTGAATTCCAAACTTCCCTGGCACACAGGTTGCAGCAAAAGGCTCTGTGAAACTTTGTACTGAACTTGAAAGAAGCTGGAAATCTAAATCATAAATGAGTGTTTCCTAAATGAGATGCTCCAGCACCACGAGCTGCAAACAGCCAAGCAACTGCAAAGGATTATTGGCCTCTATATATTATTAATCAAACCCCAACAATAAATAATAAGTCAAGCCCCACAAGGCCAGTTGCATGCCCAGAGCCCTCAACAATTAATGAGGTTTCCTTGGAAGTTAATGTGCCCAAAGTGGGAGGCTCAGAATGGGCCACAAATATCAATATTGATTTCTTCTGGCACTGTCTTGGCCAGAACCCCCTGGCAAAAGGAGTCCTTTGGGCTGGAGCATTTGCAATGTTTCTGTGAAAAATCAGCAGAATGCTAAATTTCACATTGAATTTGAAATATAAATCTGAAGTGTACTTTGTTCAAGCTTTGTTGAAGAAACAATTTATTATAGCATTTAATCTTCTTGATATAAGAAAAGGAGATTTTAGCCTGCTAATAAACTGTGTAGAATCCATGACTAATTAACCTAATTATAGCAGTCTGTGACAAAATATGATTTTACTAAACCCATGCCTCAAGTAACTAGAATTGCCAAAACCTCAGAGGTTAATAAACCAGCAGACATCAACACAAACACTAATAAAAGTTGACACCATATTATTTATAGCAAAATCAATAGTACAGTCATCACAAAAGGCAATCTGAAGGGTATTTGGTATCTGGTAATGCAAAATTCACTATCAGAAAGTCCTGAAATTCATAAAATTAATGTAGATCACTGGGCAGTGACTCTTGTGCAGTTCCTGGGGCCATCAGATGAAGGCTGAGGACACCTGAGGTGTGCAGCACACCTGGAAACCTTCCCATGCACAGCAGTGTGGTGGTTGTGAGGTCTTCAGGATGAGGTGAGAGATGAGAATCTCACTCCAAGGTCACAAAAGGCAGATTTATATATTATATTATATTATATTATATTATATTATATTTATTATATTATATTATATTATATTATATTTATTATATTATATTATATTATATTATATTATATTATATTATATTATATTATATTATATTATATTATATTATATTATATTATATTTATACTAAAGATCAATCTATACTCCAAATCAGTGTTGGACCTGCAGAGCTCTCCATGTCTGTGGCCTTTTTCTGCTGCCCCTCAAAGGCAGACCTGTGTTCACCAAATGCCACAAGGACCCTTGTCACTGTAATATTTTCTGAAAAATCCCTTCCCCAGGATTTCTTCTCCTGGCAAGACGAGAAGCCTCAGCTTCTCCACGTTTTGCTGTCCTGGAATGTGGTCTGGAGATTGTTTATCCAAACATGTAAATTGTTTTTAATTAATCACAGCCAGCTGTGTCAGACTCTGAGGAGTCAGTCAGGAGCTTTCATTATCATTCTTGCTAAGCCTTCTGATATATCCTTACTTTCTTTAGTACAGTAATGTAATGTAATGTAATATAATATAATATAATATAGTATGACATAGTATAGTATGATATAGTACAGGATGATGTAGTATAGTATGATATAGTATGATATGATATATGACATGATATGATATAATATGATATCATATAATATAATATCATATACAATACTATACTATAATAATATAATATAATAAATATAATACAATACAATACAAATACAATATAATATAATATAATATAATATAATATAATATAATATAATATAATATAATATAATATAATATAATATAATATAATATAATATAATATAATATAATATAATATAATATAATATATCAGTCTTCTGAGAACATGGAGTCAAATTCTCATCTCTCACCTCATCCTGAGGACAATACCACAGAGCCTCTGAAGGGTTTTTAGAGGAGATAAAGGGAGCTGATTTCCATGGATCACATACCTTGATTCCTCCCCAGGCATGGTCAGACAGGAACTCCACAGGGCTCGTGACTCCAGGCTGTGCTGGGTATCTAAGCAGGAAATCCAGTTCTGCTGGGTCGATTTCTTTATTCATCAGAAGTATCTGTAATTCCAAATAAGCAAGATATCCTAGAGCAGCCAGGATCCAGAGCAGCAGATTAATTATTCAATTAACGTGCTTGAAAAATGTGTGGCTGAAATGTAGAGTGCCCTGTGCTGGAGAGGTGGGATGGACACACCATGTAGGTGCTCTGGGTGTCCCAAAAGAGGACCAGGAATGAGTGTGAAGATTGGCAAGAGGAAAAAAGTTGGGAAAACCACGTAGTAAAGGCTGAGTTCCACATGGAGAGCACCCTAAGGAGAAGGCCCTGACAGCAGAGCCAGATTGGACAAAAAAAATAAAAATTATACAAACACTGTGGACATGGGACAGCAGCTCTGCAGCAGGCACTTCTTTAGGTTCAATGCAAGAGCCCTTCCAGGCCAGTTTGCTTTGGCATTTTCTGCAGGTCAATAACCTTTGTCAGCATAATTCAAATCCAGCACAGCATCCCTGCCTGTTACTGGCAGGAATAAATCCTGTGAGGAGCAGCTGAGGGAGCTGGGAGGGGCTCAGCCTGCAGAAAAGGGGGATCAGGGGGAAATTGTGGCTCTGCACAGCTCCTGCCAGGAGGGGACAGCCCCAGGTCGGGCTGTGCTCCAGGGAACAGGGACAGGAGCAGAGGGAACGGCCTCAGGCTGGGCCAGGGCAGCTCAGGGTGGGCACAGCAGGAATTTCCCCATGGAAAGGGAGCTCAGGGATTGGAAATGCCCAGGGAGGGTTGGAGTGACCATCCCTGGAGGTGTCACCTGGAGGTGGCACTGAGAGCTCTGGGCTGGGGACAAGGTGGGGATCAGGCTGGACTCAGTGGTCTGGGAGGGCTTTCCCAGCCTGAATAATTCCATGATTCCCAGAGAGGCAGAGATGACAATCCAGCCCCTGCACGGGCTGCTCTGGCAGTGAATCCTGGCACACGGGGTGCTGCTGGTACCTGGAAGGTGAGCTGGGCACTGAAGGTCAGTTTGTCCCTCTCGAAGAGCCCCCGGGCCGTGTACTGGAACACGGAGAAGGTGATGCTGTCTGTGAGGCTCAGCACCCGCCCTGCCAGGCTCTCAGCAGGGGCTGCCCTCTCCATGGCCTTCTGGAACACCCCCTGGAACGCCTGGGAGGGGAGACACAGCAGAAAGGGGCGGTGGGAGATGCCCTTTGCACAGCCCTGGGGTGTCACAGTGATGCCAGCTCAGGTCCTGCCTCGCAGGGAACACACAGAGAGCAACAGCCCCTGGCTCTGCCTGGCAGAGGTGACACCACCTGGCAGTGGTGACATCCCCTGGGACCCCGGCAGGGCACAGGGAACTGCCACACAAGGGTACAGGAGATGTTTCTGTGCCCAGTGTGCTCCTGTTGGGACAGCACGGCCACTTCCTCTGCAAATGTGGAGCCAGCAGAGAGTGGAGTTTCCCCCAGAATTTCCCCAGAGGAAACAGGGGAAAAACTCCAACACAAACCCACCCAGTGCCACCCCTGCCATGGCAGGGACACCTTCCACTGTCCCAGGCTGCTTCAAGCCCTGTCCAACCTGGCCTCAAACACTTCCAGGGATCCAGGGGCAGCCACAGCTGCTCTGGGAATTCCACCCCAGCCCCTGCCCACCCTGCCAGGGAACAATTCCTTATTCCAAATATCCCACCCATCCCTGCCCTCTGGCAGTGGAAGCCATTCCCTGTGTCCTGTCCCTCCATCCCTTGTCCTCAGCCCTTCTCCAGCTCTCTTGGAGAGCACTGGAAGGGGCTCTGAGCTCTCCATGGAGTTTTCTCCAGCTCTCCCAGCTGGCTCCATGGAGGGGCTCCTGGATCATATCCATTGCCTCTTCTGGACCTGCTCAATCATGTCCACACCTTTCCTGTGCTGGACCCCAGAGCACCCCAGACCTGCACACTGCTCCTGGTGGGGTCTTAGCAGAGTGGAGCAGAGGAGGAAAGCACATCCTGCTGCACAAATATTTCAACTCAGAGAGGAGCAATTCCTCCAAAAATAAATAAAAATAATTTTAAAACGTAAAAATAAAAGTAAATTTTAAGTCTTGTGAGTGTTTTACTGTCTGAATCCAGCAAAGGACTGGCTGAGGAGGGCAGGGAGCAGTGAGCTGAAGCAGTCATTGAAGTGCCTTCAAGGGTGGGTGTCTGCATTGAGAACAACTCTTATATAAGAGGTTAAGGATTATTGCAACAACATTTCTGATCTAAATGAGAAAAGACAAACAACTTTCAGAGTTGTCCAAATTAAAAGCACGAGCAAATTATCAAATACAGCTGCAAAAAGAAAATTAAAAAGAGTATAAACCCCGAGCCCTGCTTAGCAATGCAAAGGCTCCATGTGCAGGGCCCACTAAAGGAAATAACCAGGCCAATACACACTGATGGCACCAAATGGACAAGGCATGACCATGCTGGCAGCCTTATTTTTAGGGTTCTACAAAGGAAAAATGATGCCTCAACAAATTAAAGTAACACTGATACTGAATGCATTATTAAATAATTGCAGAATGCATTTTCCTGCTTAACGTTTCTTTAAATTGTGTTAAAACATGCTGCAGAGCAGCACATAAATCTTTGTGTTCTAATTTATAATGGGCTCCCAGCTGTGTGGCAAGTATTCTAAAATCATCCCTGTGCATCTTTACACAATGTTTTATGATCTGTCATCAAAATTTATTAGATAAAAACATTTCCCCCAATAATTTTCCATGTATATATACACGCTGCTAATGTTCACTGGAAAACATAAAACAAACTAACTGCAGGAGACACAGATTAAAGGTGAAACCTCAGGAACCCCCGGATCTATTATGCATGTGAGAGGGATGAATCTTTCAAAAGGCACAAAAGATATTCTGTACATTTTTTCTGATAAAATTACTTCAACAAACGAGTCGTAGCTATCAAAAGGAAAAGCTTCTTTGTGGATGAGGCTCAACATTTTGTAGTGTCTCCTCAATTCCTTTTTCCAGGTCACTTGTCAAGGTAAGATATTGCTTGGAAGAAGCTGTAGACCAGGATGCTCATTTAACCCTCCATCCCCCAAAATACCTTTCTTATATGACAAGAAGTTTTCCATTTCATAGAATATTAAAGCTGCAACTTCTTCTAGGCAGGGTTTGGAGCAACCTGGGATGGTGGAAGGTGTGGAACAGGAAGGGGTGGAACATGATGGGCTTTAAACCCCTTCCAACCCCAACCTTGTGTGATTCTGCGAGACTGTGACTGCAATTCTGATTTTATGGACCCCACAAACAGGAAGGCAGGAGGGTAGGAGTGCAGGTATCTTCAGAGAGAACTGAATTCTGATTTTATGTCCCTCAAGGGCAGGTATCTTCAGAGAGAACTGAAGAACTGAATTGTGGTTTTATGGACCCCAGAAGCAGAGGGTAGGTACCTTCAGAGAGAACTGAATTCTGATTTTATGCACCCCAGAAGCAGAGGGCAGGTACCTTCAGGGAGAACTAAATTCTGATTTTTTGGACCTCACAAGCAGAGGGCAGGTACCTTCAGGGAGAAATGAATTGGGATTTTATGGACCCCAGAAGCAGAGGGCAGGTACCTTCATGGAGAACTGAATTCTGATTTTATGGACCCCACAAGTAGAAGCAGGTACCTTCATGGAGAAATGAATTCTGATTTTATGGACCCCACAAGTAGAAACAGGTACCTTCATGGAGAAATGGATTCTGATTTTATGGACCCCACAAGTAGAAGCAGGTACCTTCATGGAGAAATGGATTCTGATTTTATGGACCCCACAAGTAGAAGCAGGTACCTTCATGGAGAAATGGATTCTGATTTTATGGACCCCACAAGTAGAAGCAGGTATCTTCAGGGAGAACTGAATTGTGATTTTATGGACCCCAGAAGAACAGGGCAGGTACCTTCAGGGAGAACTGAATTCTGATTTTTTGGACCTCACAAGCAGAGGGCAGGTACCTTCAGGGAGAACTGAATTCTGATTTTTTGGACCTCACAAGCAGAGGGCAGGTACCTTCAGGGAGAAATGAATTCTGATTTTATGCACCCCAGAAGCAGAGGGCAGGTGCCTTCAGGGAGAACTGAATTGTGATTTTATGGACCCCACAAGTAGAAGCAGGTATCTTCAGGGAGAACTGAATTGTGATTTTATGGACACCAGAAGCAGAGGGCAGGTACCTTCAGGGAGAAATGAATTCTGGTTTTATGCACCCTAGAAGCAGAGGGCAGGTACCTTCAAGGAGAGTTGAATTGTGATTTTATGGACCCCAGAAGCAGAGGGCAGGTACCTTCAAGGAGAGCTGAATTGTGATTTTATGGACCCCAGAAGCAGAGGGAAGGAGGACAGGTACCTTCAGGGAGAACTGGTACATGGGGTGGACGTTGTGCAGCTGGTTCATGGTGAAGTAGAGCATGGCGGCGCGGCAGGCCGCGGGCCTGTACTGCTCCCTGACCTCGTTAATCCTGCCTTCTGTCACCCTAAACTCCTGCACCTGCAAGGAAACAGCACAAACCCTGTCACAACACCCCTGGGCACTGCCACAGCCCTGCCACTCTTGTGGCAGCAGCTCTCTGGTCAAAGAGACAAACTCACAACTTTCCCAGGCATCGTGCTGGGAAAAAGCTGTGAAAAAATCAAAGAAAAGAATGAGGAACAATTCTTATCTTAACTCACTGTACCTGATAGTGAGCACATGTGGAATGTGTTATGAAAATTTGTTTACCAAAAAGTGGTTTCTTAATTAACCAACAGTAATGGTGTTTAAACTAAAGGACCAATCAATTCCGCCTGTAGCCAACTAAGGTATAAAAAGGAGCAATGGGTTTCTTAATGAAGATTATTAATCATTCTTCTGTAATACATTGAGTCTATATTAATTATTACCCATCTGGGGGCCTGTTGCAATGATAAGGACAAGCCACAAAGCCACCAGGGCAAGAAAAATGTGACCACCATGGAATCCTCCCATGCATCTTCCCCCTCTGGAACCTTCCATTTAACTGCATTTTCCACCCAGTTGTCCCATCCCCCAGTTTTCCTGACTTCTCCCTAGGTTCCCTGCTCTTTGCAGACTGGAATTCAATTTCTCATCCATGATTTTCTGGTGCTAATTGCCCCCCTCCTGTGCAGACCATTAACAACCCTGGGCTGAGCAGCCCCAGTGCTGCTCTCAGGCAGCTTCCCCAGGGCTGAGAGCTACTAATTTAGAGCAGATCTTTGCTGCCTTTCCTCAGCAGCACCAAACCCCCCTGGGCAGGGCTCTGCAGCTGCTTTGAGGGAGATGTGAAAACCTTCCTGGCAGAACCATCACCTCGCTCCTGTTTGTTCTTTCATTCCACCTCAGCAGCAAGAAGTGCCATCCCTGAGCCTCCTGAGGTTTATTTTAGTCCCTGGCTGAGGACAGACAGGTCTAACACCATGGTCAGGAGCTGCTGGGACAGTGCTGACCCAGTCAGCCCTGCACACCATGCAATCACAGAATCCCAGAATGGTTGGGGTTGGAAGGGACCTTAAAGCTCTTCTCATTCCATTCAGGGACACTTTCCACTGTCCCAGGCTGCCCCCAGCCCTGTCCAGCCCTGCCTTGGGCACTGCCAGGGATGGGGAAGCCACAGCTTATCTGGGGACCCTGTGCCAGGGCCTGCTCACCCTCACAGCCAAGAATTTCTTCTAAATTGGCCTATTTTCAGCTTGAAGCCCTTCCCCTTGTCCTACCACTGCAAGAAGTCCCTCTCCAGACCTTCCTAGGTTCCCTGTGGCAGAACAAGTCGTCAGGGCACCCAAGGAAGCACAGGATGAGCCTTAACCTGCTGTGGGGTCTGTGGGATGAGCCTGTTTGCCATCCCATGAGCAGGGCTGGGCTCAGGAGCACTTCTGCCAGAATCAGAGCTCTTCATCTGCAGAGCAGGGAGAACTTCCAAAGCAAGGAAAATGTTGGCTGCACACCTTTCTTTGGGCAGGCAGACCAAAAAGAGAGTGACTTGACTTGACCCTCTAACAGGGCTCTTCCACAGCATTCCAGGTGGGCACAAACTCATAAAATCCAGGTGCAAACTCTGAAATCCATGCCTTGTGGGCAGTGAGCAGCTGTACAGCACAGCTGGTTTGGAGGGTGAAGCACTTCCAAAACACCTACTTCAAGGGGGAGATGCCAAGCTTTCCACATCAAAAAATCCCTTCAACACCTCTTCTGGGGGTTCAAGAAACCCCTCCCCAGGGAGCTGAATGCACCTGATTGTTGCAGTATATTATTCCAACACTTGATGCACCATGAAGGGAAAATAATTCTGCTTTTTAATGGAGGGAGGATCACTCAGTGTCTTGGTCACTGGGGCAGTCCTGGCACAGGAACCACACTTCCCAAATTCCCTCAGTGGCAAGGAAAAACCTCTGGGCATTTACCTAAGCCCCTGCAGCCAGCAAGGGCAGCTGGCAGTGCTCACACAAATGCTGATTTATACCCTGAGGAATAAAAGGGTGTGAAATACCTGAGTTCTTTCAGATTTACTTGAGATCACAGACTCCAGTCCCTGGTCAGTACTAAAACCCAGCCTAAGAGGCAGTGTGATGTAGCCAGGATTATGCTGGAACAGCTTAAAGCTGCCTTGATACAGTGTGTAAATTTTATTGTCTTCACATCAGGCACCGATGTTTTCTCTTGGTCTTAAATAGGTCATTTAACACAAAAAAAAAAGCTCCAAAGAACTAAATGGCCTGGAGCTCTCCAGAACGGAGAGCATTTGCCATTTATACCAATTTCTACTCCCTGCTCAGCAGACAGAGCAGAGATGGGCAGAGCAGAGGTTACATTCCACCCAGAAATCCTTAAAGGAGCACAGACAAGCTTTTCTCCAGGCTATCAGTGTCTTTGTACCTTCTCCACAATCTCTGCAGCTGTCCTCTTAGTGCTCTCCAGGTTCTCCACCAATGCTGTGTCTCCCAGGAAATTCCCAGATGCTGATGACAGCCGAGAGAGCAAATTGTCCTCCAACGTTTTCAAGGTGATCTTGAATTCATTCTGTTGCTTTGTGAGATCTGACTGCAAATCATAAAGCCAAGAAGCTTTAGCCATAAAGGATGAGGTTAAGTAAGGATGAATCAGCTTCACATGGGAACAGGCTTCCCACTGACTATTGCCATGGCCCAGAAGTGTTGATTCCTGCTCTCTACAGCTCCTGGGAATGGGCAGAGTTCTGGGATCTGGGATCAATCCTTATCCAACAAGCACAGAAAACACCTGGAACAGCACAGAAAGCACCAGGAGAACTGATCCCTGTTGCTAGCAATGTAGGAAAACACTGGAAATTAATCAGGAAGAAAAGACCTTTATGCCCATCTCACACTCATATCCTGTGTTTTTGCAGGTCATTTCTTGGGGTCAAGCCAGCCTGGAGAGTCCCAGCTGCTCCTCACCTCTCCTGCTGAACCTCTGCTGTCACCACTCCAGCCCACAGCAGCCCCCCCAGCCATGGGGAACAGGGGGTTAACACCTGGTGGGTACCAGTGTGAAATCTCAGGTACAGGGAAATCTCAGGCTCACAACTGAGGGCAGAGCCACAGCCTCTCCTGTCCTGCTTGCTCCCATTTCTATCCTGTCCTCAGCATCCCACTGCCACCAGTGCCTTACTGGGTTAAAGTGGGAAGACAGAGGCACTTCCAGCCCGGGCCAGGCAGAAAATGAATGAGCACATGCAGTGAATTTATTCCCACTCTCAGAAAATATTTAGGATTATTCGTATTTGTTACACTGTTAAAGTGTTGTCAGAAGGGAGGATTTTCTTTATAGAATTGCCTTGAAATTAAAGCCATACTTGTTAAGAGAGAGAGAAAATATTTTGGCCTGTTTCAAAGTGGGAGGAATAACCAGAAGAGAAAAATATCATTGCCAGCCTCACAATATTTACAGAGAGAATCCTTTACCACAAATGCTGAAAATTAAGCAAGATTAATCCTGCTTCCAAAATTAAATCTGTGAAGTCCAGAAAAAAACTGAGGCAATGAGAAACTCAGTTTTCAGTCACAAGAGGAGGAGGAAAATGAAGAGAAATTTTTGAAGAAAAGCCTGGAAAATGAAGCGCAAGGGTTCTCAAAATACCAAGGAAAGAGAAGGGTGAAGGGGGAAAAAACCCCTCAATGTCTGTCATACAAGGAAAATCTGATTTTGTGAGGAGCTCAGCAACATCTGCAAGCTGGCACGTGAAATGCTGTTTGTTAACAACAAAATAAAAATTAAAAAAAAATACCAATAATAAAAATTTTTTAAAAATAATTAGGATAATGATGATTGTAACACTTGATCCCAGTGTAAATTCCCAGGTGACCTTCAGCTCCTCCAGGTCAGACATCTCAGTGTAGATCAACAACAACAATAATAACAACAATATCAATATTATAATTATTAGATTGTAAGTATAATAATGATGCTGATGATGATTTCTACTTGCTCCCAGTGTAGATTCCCAGGTGCTGACCTTCAGCTCCTCCAGGTCAGGTCTCTCAGTGTAGACCAACAACAACAATACCAATAACAATATCAATAACTATTAATAATTACAATAATTAAATTATAAGTGTAATAATGATACTGAAAGTGTAATAATGATGCTGCTGATGATTTGTGCTTGCTCCCAGAGACAATTCCTAGGTGCTGACCTTCAGCTCCTCCAGAACAATATTAATAATTACAATAATTATATTACATTATAGGTGTAATAATGATGCTGATGGTGATTTGTCCTTGCTCCCAGAGACAATTCCCAGGTGCTGACCTTCAGCCCCTCCCAGTCAGGTCTCTCGATATAGACCAACAACAACAATATCAATAACATTATCAATAACAATATAAATAATTACAATAATTAAATTATGTGTAATAATGATACTGAAAGTGTAGTAATGATGCTGATGATGATTTCTACATGCTCCCAGAGACAACTCCCAGGTGCTGACCTACAGCTCCTCCAGGTCGGGCCTCTCAGCGTAGACCAACAACAACAATATTAATAACATTATCAATAATAATATAAATAATTACAATAATTAAATTATAAGTTTAATAATGATACTGAAAGTGTAGTAATGATACTGATGATGATTTCTACATGCTCCCAGAGACAATTCCCAGGTGCTGACCTTCAGCTCCTCCAGGTCGGGTCTCTCCAGGCGCACCACGGCCGCCAGCAGCTGCTCCTCGAGGCCGTCGCGGGTGACAGAGAAGTTGATGAGGGTGCACTGGGCCTGCAGCTCGGGCTGGAAGTGAGGGTTGGCCAGCTTGGTGTGCAGGATCAGACGGAAGGCAGGGTGCAAGGCACACTCCTTGTCCCCAATCCTGATGTACCTGGGGTTTCAGCAGAAGGAGCATCAGCCAGGAGCTGTCACCACAGCTCAGTCAGTGGCAGCACCAGATACTTGGCACTCCTCACAGAAATAATGATTTAAATCATACTGGGCACACTCAAATCAATTCTGATTTAAGGTGAAAACCCCAGAGAGTGTCTCCTCAATTTTGGATCCAGTTTAAGGAGGGTCAAATTTTCCAGCAGTGGCACAACCAGGCCAACCAACCATGAACTCTCCTGGCTTTGGGCAGAGGCTGAATTCTCCCTAAAAGAGGGAGGAAAAGTCTCTCAGCCTTGACCTTTTCACTGGTCACAGATAAAATTACCCAGAGTGTTGGCTCTGAGCAGGCTAGCTCTGCAGCTGCACTGAGCCTGACATGTGAAGCCACATGTGGAGGGTGGTGGCTGCCAGGAGGTGCCATCAGCCAGGAAAACCCAGCATCCTCCTGCTCTGCACTGCTGACATGCAGTCTATAGCTCACAGGGACCCCAGGAAATTCCAACATTCTCTGAACCCAGGTTTAACCCAGCCCAGAAATCCAACCATGCCCTGGGCTGTGTCCAAAGGGGTGTGGGCAGCAGGCCCAGGAGGGGATTCTGTCTGTGGGAGACTCCACTGGAACAGTGCCCAGCTCTGGTGTCCCCAACATCAGGAGGACAAGGAGATGTTGGAACAGTTCCAGAGGAGGCCTGGAAGTTGATAAAGGAGCCAGGCTGGGAGAGCTGGGATTGCCCAGCCTGGAGAGGAGAAGGTTGTGTGGAGAGCTCAGAGCCCATTCCAGGCAGCATCTACCTGGAGTCTGAGCTCAGGGCCTGGAAACACAAAACCTGTGGATTGTCTTTGTGGTTTATGACTTATTTTCTCTTTGTTAACAAACACATGGTTTCACAGGGAGATTTGAGAGCAGAGATGCACAAAAGGGGATGCCTGAGTGTCCCACTGGAGGGGGGCTCAGATTTGCCATCCTCCTTCCTGCATCCCCCTCTCAACATCCTCCAAACATTTCAATTCTGCCCTGGGGCCAATCCTGCCCCTCCATCCTCCATCCTGCAGCCAAACCCATGCTCAGCCACCCTTCCCAGGACGTTTTCCCCAGCAAGCTCTGCAGACAGCTTGCCTTGCCCACCAGTTTACAACAGCCTGGGATGTTTTAGTCAAGCAGGGAAATAACCCTCAAAGAACTTAAGGGAAAAGAGCCCCCTGGCTGCTTCCCTTGCTGATCTCCTCTCAGCTGGAGGTGACCAGCAGCTGCCATGAGAACTTGACCTCATTAAGAAGCACTTGATGTTGAAATCTGTAGCTGCATTTCTAAACACTGTGCAGTGTTTGCTAAAATTCAAGGCTGCTTTTACTTCACAACACAGCAGCAGCTATTTTGGTAATAATTTGGTGTCAGAACAGCCAATTACAGACCCCAAGGTCAGTGTACAATGGGAGAATTACAGGTCTCTCTTTTACACGAGGTTTGAATGATGCTGTGAAATGAAATGAGAAACCCGGGTTGATTTCCAAGCCATCCTATGGCTGAATTACCTGTGATTGCCTGATTAAAAACACCCTCACTGCTGAAGGCAGGATGTTAATGCTGCTGGATGTGAACACCCACGGTCTGAGGGGAGGAACAGAGAGCACAGCAGCCCCCAGCCCCTATCCACACGTGTCCCCAAGCCCCCCAAGCTCACCTGCCTTTCTTGATTGTTTCTCGCCCCAGTAACGGCCCCAGCACAGGATCCACAGATTCCTCCAGGTTCTCAATCAAAACCAGGTCTCCAGCAGCCAGGGCTTGTTCCAGAGTGTCCAGATACCTGTGGGAAAAAGCACTGGTGCTTCCTGCAGCAGAGCAGGATGTGACATTGTCAGTGAGGAGGGGACAGAGGGAACCCTCACTGTGGTGGCAGCTACAGGTGGGTGCCAGCATTTGGAGAGACGAAGAGGGCTGAGGTGGTGCCAGTACCTGGTGCAGAAGGTGGCACTGACAGACAGAGTCCTGACAGTCCAACAGAGAGAATGAGGCCCCAGACATCCCAAGGACAAGAGTGACCACAAAGTCTGTCCCAAGGCAGCCATGGGCAAAGCTGGCACAGCCTGGAGTTATTTTCAGCATATACTTTGATTTCTCCAGAGCCAAATGATACAGTTCATCTTAAAGCAAAGATGAAGAGCAGCTTTCAGCTCTGTTTTACCCAGAGTTTAGGGTCATGCTTAGGACACATTCATTCCTAACAAGGAAATGAAACCCTGTGCCCAGGGCACGTGGCAACCACTCCATACACAAGCTCCCTCATTCTCCAAGAGGTAGGGAGCCCTAAGGATCCTCCTGGATCAGGCTGGTTATAAGGAGAAAGCTGTGGAGGAAGGCATGTTGTGGCAGTTTTGTGTTCCCCTTGGGATGCCTTCTGCAGCTGCAGTGTGCCTGGAGCCCTGGGCTTTGTGGTTTTCAGAACCCTAACCCTAAAAAGTAAAAGCTAAAGCAGGACATTACAGCTGCAACGAGCCTGAGGAGGATGTCACAGGTCTACACAGGCCTTTTGTCCAGAGCAGCTGGGGCTGCCCCTGGATCCCTGGCAGTGTCCAAGGCCAGGTTGGACAGTGCTTGGAGCACCCTTGGGTTGTGGGAGGTGTCCCTGCCCAGGGCAGGAGGGGAACTGGACGGTCTCTAAGGTCCCTTCCAACCCAAGCCAGTCTGGAATTGTCTGATACTCAGCTTCAGCTCACTCCATCACCAGCTTCAGAGGAGTTTCTATGGTAACAGAGCAAAGCACTAAACAGACCCTTGATTTAATAAGAAATCTGTCATTTTGGTAATGAACCAGCAGATAATGTGAGCAGATACAGTGGCAGGTTTCCCTCAGTGTTACTAGCTCAGTGCAGCTGAGTGCCCAGTACTCACCAAACACCCTGTGATGCTGGCACTTTTAGATTGGTTTAGAGTAGAAGCTCACTGTCTGACAGAGGTGATGGGTATTGGAAAGCAATGTGAACATTGTACACATAATTTTTAGTATAAAGACACAACACTGCCCTGGGGGCAGGCAGAGTGCCTGGAACTGTCCTGCTGGATGGACCTCGGCAGGGCCGCAGAAAGAATTGTAGAGTTAAGATACAATAAACAACCTTGAGACCAAGAAATGAAGAGCCCTGACGGGAAAAGAGACTTTCTAACTTTTCTCAGGGGTCACTCTGACAAGTTAGAGATCCCGACAGCAGCCCACCTCCTCACCCAGCTCATCTCCACAGCCACAACCCCCGCCAGCACCCCTTCCTCCCAGAGAAGGACGGCGTTACCCTTTCTGCCCGGCTCGGATCACGCGGAGCGCGTCCCCGTGGGTGTTTTTGATCCACTTGCTGCCCTGCAGCTGGGGGTCCACCATGAGGGGCCAGCGCTGGCAGCTGCTGAGGATGGCGGCGTTCTGGCTGGAGGTGCGGTCGGCGGGCAGGCCCTGGTTCCGCCAGGCCGCCACGGCCGCCTCATCCGCCAGCACTGACAGCGGCTCCAGCCACGGCGTCACCGGCACCTGCCAGGCAAACAGAAAGGCTTCCTGCAGATCCCAGGAATAGCTGGTTGAGGTAAAAAAAACAGGGCTGATGTAAAAAAACAGGGCTGATGTAAAAAAACCAGGGCTAGCAGGCCCTGGGTCCGCCAGGCTGCCATGGCTGCCAGCACCAGCAGTGGCTCCAAATGCGGCACCACTGGTACTGCCACCTGCCAGGCAAATAGAAAGGCTTCCTGCAGATCCCAGGGAGAGCTGAATGAGGTAAAAAGCTGGCTGAGGTAAAAAGCTGGTTGAGGTAAAAAAAACAGGGCTGATGTAATAAAACCAGGGCTAGCAGGCCCTGGTTCCGCCAGGCCGCCACGGTCGCCTCATCCGCCAGCATCAACAGCAGCTCCAGCCGCGGTGTCACCGGCACTGCCACCTGCCAGGCAAACAGAAAGGCTTCCTGCAGATCCCAGGAAAAGCTGGCTGAGGTAAAAAACTGACTGAGGTCAAAAAACCAAGGCCAGCAGGTCCTGGTTCTGCCAGGCCGCCAGCACTGACAGCGGCTCCAGCTGTGGCGTCACTGGCACCACCACCTGCCAGGCAAACAGAAAAGGTTTCCTACAGATCCCAGGGAGAGCTGGCTGAGGTGAAAAGGAATAAGTTGTGTTTATGTGAGTCAGCAGTGGTGGGATCGGGAGGTTTGGGAGGGATTTTGCTGCTCTGCCCTGCTCAGGTGAGACCTCACCTGCAGAGTCACTCCAGCCCTGGGGAGGAGCACAGGAAGGACCTGGAGCTGCTGGAGAGAGCCCAGAGGAGGCCATGGAGATGCTCCTCGGTTGGAGTCCCTCTGGGAGAGCTGGGGGTGCTCACCTGGAGAAGGGAATGCTCCAGGGAAACCTCAGAGCCCTTCCAGGGCCTAAAGGGGCCCCAGGAGAGCTGGAGAGAGACTGGGGTGAAGGGATGGAGGGACAGGACACAGGGAATGGCTCCCACTGCCAGAGAGTGAGTTAGATGGGATTTTGGGAAGGAATTCTTGGCTGTGAGGGTGGGCAGCCCCTGCCACAGGGTGCCCAGAGAGGCTGTGGCTGGCCCTGGATCCCTGGAAGGGGATGTTCACTGGCCATAAAGGATGCTCAGAGTGTTCAAGGCCAGGTTGGATGGGGGCTAGACGAAGGTGTTCCTGCCCTTGGCAAGGGGGTTGGAATGAGATGACTTTAAGGTGCCTTCCAGCACAAAGTATTCTCAGATTCCATGATTTATCAGTGGTTTCCTGTTCTAAGGGGTATCTGCAGCCAGGTTTTCTTTCCCAATCCTGTTGTACAAATAATCCCAGGGGTTTTGCCCCCCACAGCCCAGCCCCACTGGCTGGGGTCACTCCCTGTCCTGTTCAGCTCCCTGAGCCAGCTTGGAAGGACAGAATTAATGCCCTCCTCAGGCTGCTGTGGTGTTCCAAACCAGCATCAGCAGCTCCAGAAACACCTCCCTGACAGAGGAGGCCATTTCTGGGTGTGCCAACCAGAGCTACCCGTGCCTGGTGTCTGAGCAGAATGGGCCTTTAATTTCCATTGGAATTACAGACAATTCCTTGACATTTCTAAGCACAGTCAGGTCATTTTTGAAACCATGTCTTAACTAAGTTTCTGGCTCAGTTAAGAAATACAGAATGAAGTTTTCCTCTCTCAGCCTAAGGTACTGTCTGCTTTGGTCAGCCCTTTGATTCGGGCATCTCTGGGACCTTATTTAAAAGCTTCTTGGCATCATTTGTATGAGGAACCTGTTAAAATTAGTGAAATATTAAACAAGTTTCAAGCACAATGATCTCCATCTGGTCCTAACAGCAAGACATGGGTAAAACCAGCTGAGAGGCATGGTCAGCACGACCAGAGCTCGTGTCCAGAACGAAAAAACACCTGGAGTTTTTCCAAGCCTCCTGGAGAGCTGGCAGCGAGCTCTGCCTGCTCCAATTCCTTCTCCATATTCCCCCCTCCTTCACAACCATGGACAAAACTGCAGAGCTGGGCTCTGTGTTTGGGATTTTCCTGTGTACATGGAGGAACTTCATCGAGCAAGGACACCACATTATCCCCAGGGAGGAGTGCGTGGCCACATCCTGAGGGCACAGTGATGTCCCTCACCTGAGAGATCCCCTGTGGGCACCAGGATTTGTGGCCACATTAATCCCAGAAACAATGGCTCCTCAGAGCACTCAGGACTTACTTTTAGCTGGTGCAAATAGGGCCTCCAGATGCCATCCAGGAGCTCCTGGCGGTATTTCCTGGTGAAGTAGCCCAGGTAGGAGACAAAGGCTGTGACCAGCAGGACATCTCCACACAAGGTGCTCTGCTGCTGTTTGAAGTCCTTCACGGCCTCAGCCCATCTCATGTTTTCAGAGGCGAGCCCCCCAACCTGCAAATTCCCAAGTCAAATTGATCATTTGTACAATCATGGAATGTGAACCTGACCAAGTCCTGTTTCCAGCAGAGTTCCAGCTGCCTCCTAAGGGTCAGAGACACCTTCACATTCCCAACACAAACTCACTGCTATTTCTATGGCATTGCTTGTCCTGCAGAGATCAAACAGCTCTCCTTCCCACACTCATGTACCTCCATTTCCCCTGATAAACAGCCAGGATCTCCTAAGTCAAGATGTTATTCAGGTTCCCCTCTAAAACCCCCACCCCAGGCCCAGCTCCTGCAGCTGACAGCAGCCCTTGTCCTGGGAATACTGCACACACAAGCACAGCTCTGGACAAGGCTTCCAGCTTCCCACAGCTGCAGACTTCAGGACCTTCTGCCCCAGAGCTCAAATCCCTGTGCTTAACAGCCACTGATGGGTTTTGACTTCATGACCGAGCTTAAGCTGCTGTGGATATCAACCCAACTTTTGGCACCTACAGCATCCTGTGGGCAGGAGATCCACAGTTCAGCTGAGCTTTCTGTACAAAAGTACATCCTTTGATGTGCTGCCTGAACTTTTCAGTTGCTGAAACATTTGTCCAGTGCAAAACCAGGGAACAATCCTGCTGGCACCAGCTTCTCTGCACCACTCAGGATTCCAAGCTCTCAGCACCCCTGTGCTGTCTTCCTTTCAGGTTGAAGAGCTTTAGCCTCTTCAATAATTCCTCAGACAGAAGCAGCCTTTTGATTTTCCTTGCAATCGTTATCTGCACCGAGTGATGCAATCTTTATTATCCGGTTCCTTTTATTGTTGCTGCCTCTGCACCATTTCCCGTTCTCCTCCAGCCTTTGAGGTGCAGCAGAGGGGGTGGCGGTGATGCTGCCCATTCAAGATTTATTTAGAAGGTATTCACAGAGCAAGATGGGGCTTTTTCTGTTTTGTTCTCCCTTCTTTTCCTAATAAACCCTAATATCCGGTTTCAGAGGGGCTTTGGGTTTGGTGAGGGCTTTTTGCTTCTGGGAGCACAGAGCTCACAGCACTCTTAACTCCATCCTTTCATTGCTGAGTGATAACAATCAGCTCAGCATCACTTACAGGCCACGTGAAGTAAAATCTCATTTCTCCAAGGTGCTTTACATTACATTTATCTATGTGGTGTTTCATGCCTCCATCACTTGGGATCGTTTTTACAATTCTTTACAGACATTGACATCATCACTGCGGAGCCGTGCGAGCTCCCACTCACCAGCTCATTTATGATTCATGCAATCACAGAATCACAGACTGCCTTGGGTGGGGAGGGACCTTAAAGGTCACCCAGTGCCCCTCCTGCCACAGCAGGGACACCTTCCACTGTCCCAGGCTGCTCCAAGCCCCGTCCAACCTGGCCTTGGACACTTCCAGGGATCCAGAGGCAGTCCCACACCCCTCTGAGACAAAGAAATCTTTATTGATCTGATTTTCCTGGTACTTGGAGGTGCTTCCATACTCCTAAATAATTTTTTGAGGTTACTTTTTATCTCCTTAGGTCCTGGAAGTCTTTTCTTCTCTTTTGCTTGGATCACACACTACTGCCACTTTTAATACATTCAAGACACCCCAGGTGTCTCCCACCTCAGATCCTGGAAGTCATTGGAATTCTTTTTATTTAGCAAGAGGCAAATTAAAAGCTACTCCTTGGATTATCTTTGATAATGACAGAGAGTGAAAAACCATCCCTCACCCACCTTCTGCACACCACCCATGATTTTAGAAGCTTCTACACCTTTTCTAAAATGAACAGCCCTAATCCATTCCCTCTCTTCTCATGTGGAAGTGGTTTTGTACTTTGTTGTAGCTTTTCTAGGCTGCCCACAGCCTTCCTAGACAGGGTGGGCACATGTGGGATGCAGGCACTGACAGACCCAATACAATGATGCTTAACTTCTGTTTCCTGAGGTTTGTTCCTACCAATTAGTAATATTCAATTTGTCTTTTTTCCTCCTGTCAAGTGCCACGCTGCTGTTCCTGAGAACTCTCTGCAACAACTCCAAGAGCTCTTCTGTGAGTGATAATAGTGCAATTAGGCCCTATCCATGTAACTGCATGATTACAGTTTGTTTTCCCTGCACACGTTATTTAGCATTTGTCATCACTAAATTTCCTCCTCTGCATTAGCACACACCCCCTCACAAACAGCACTCATCAGCCAGCCTCCCTTTCTGCTGCACAGATCCTGTCCTTTGGATCCTGGAGCATCCTGCTTAGGCCACCTGAAGTTCATGAGATGCCAGGCTGGCACTGTGAGAGCTGGGCTTGCCTCAGTCCCCCAGGTTCACTTGTCAATCCAAAGCATCACTCCCTGCATTCACTTGCGTTCTTTATACAACTTCAGTGTTTGTTTCAAAGTCTGGGAACTCATTTCTACCCACAGCCACACCAGTGACACCTCCTGAATGCCAAATGAGCTGCACATCAGCGAGGGCTGTCAGGCCCTGCTCCCAGATCAAAGCCAGGGTGGCACAGGAGATGGTGTGCAGTGCACAGCAAGGAGTTGGGATGCAGCAGTTCCTTGCCTGCACTGCAGAAGTGATGAATTGTTGACAGTAAAAACTCACAGAATTGTTGAGACTGGGAGCTGTTCCCACATCATGGAGTGGGGAAGAATGTAACCAGCATGGCCTGAGATGTGGTGTCCCAGAGTCACAAAACCATGGCATGGATGGGGCTGGAAGGGACCTCAAACCCACCCAGTGCCACCCCTGCCATGGCAGGGACACCTCCCACTGTCCCAAGGACACCTTCCACTGTCCCAGGTTGCTCCCAGCCCTGTCCAGCCTGCCCTTGGGCACTGCCAGGGATCCAGGGGCAGCCACAGCTGCTCTGGGCACCCTGTGCCAGGGCCTGCCCACCCTCACAGGTAAGGATTTCTTCCATATATCTAAACTAAATTTCCCCTCTGTCAGTCTGAACCCATTCTCCCTTTTCCTGTCACTACAGTTCCTGATGCAAAATCACTCTCCAGTTCCTCATAGGCCCCTCTCTCTAAAACCTTTGTACTCTGACTTGGAGGAGGCTGAGGCTTTTTAGAGATATTTTCTCTCTAATTCTTGCCATTTCAGACCCTGCAAAGCTACGGGCACGTTCACACCTTTGTTTTTATGATGCCATTTTTGACTCCCACTGTTCTGGCCCATCAGCACCTGCTCACACATTTAAGCCCCAAGAAGGAGCTGAGAGTTGTGATGGCAGCAGAGCCAGGCACTTTAACGAGCAGAGCTGCCCCAAACCATCTGGAATGTATTCCAACACCTCCTGCAGCTGCCTCTCCTGGTTTCTTTGAGAAAGAGAAGACATTCTGCCACAACTTCATGGAAACAACCTCTGGGAAAGCATTTTCTCTGCTCAAACTTGCTGCAGTGTGGGATATTTTCAGGGTTCCCAATACTAAGGAGGAATTGAGAATCTGACTCCATGTTCTTAGAAGGCAAATTAATTAATTATTTTATGTAATTATATTAATTATATTATATTATATTATATTATATTATATTATATTATGCTATAGTAAAACTATACTAAAGAATAGAGAAAGGGTCTTATACAGAAGGCTTAACAAGATATTAATTAAAAACTCGTGAGTGCTTCCAGAGTCCTGACACAGCTGGCTGTGATTGGTCATTAACTAAAAACAATTCACATGTTGGATAATAACAATCTCTAACCACATTCCAAAGCAGCAAAACACAGGAGAAGCAATCAGATAATTATTGTTTTCATTTTTCTCTGAAGCTTCTCAGCTTCCCAGTAGGAAAAAAACCACGATGAAGGGATTTTTAAGAAAATAATGCAGCGACAGCAGTGCAGGAGACATTCCCAAAACCATGAGAGGATGGAAGGTGCTCAGCCCAGCCCTGGTCCCTCCCCCTGGCGCCACCAGAGCTGCCCTGGCTGCACTCACCAGGCGGTTGGCGAGGGTGATGGTGCAGGCTGTGGCTTCAGCTTCCTGCTGGCACCTGAGTTTGTCTGATGTGGCCTTCTCAAACCGGGCTGTGAGCTTGGCCAGGTTCTCGTTGAGGCGCTGCGGGTGAAAAACAGGAGAAGTCAGGAACAGCACAACTCAGGGGGGACCTGGAGCTGCTGGAGGAGTCCAAAAGGCCATGAAGACACTCCAAGGGCTGGACGCCTCTGCTCTGGAGACTGAGAGAGCTGGAGGTGTCCAGCTTGGCGAGGAGAAGGCTCCAGGGAGAGCTCAGAGCCCCTGCCAGGGCCTAAAGGGGCTCCAGGAGAGCTGGAGAGGGACTGGGGACAGGACACAGGGAATGGCTCCCACTGCCAGAAGGCAGGGATGGATGGGATACTGGGAATGAGGAATTGTTCCCTGGGAGAGTGGGCAGGCCCTGGCACAGGGTGCCAGAGGAGCTGGGGCTGCCCCTGGATCCTTGGCAGTGCCCAAGGCCAGGCTGGATGGGACTTGGAGCACCTGGGACAGTGGGAGGTGTCCCTGGTACAGTGGGAGGTGTCTCTGTCATGGCAGGAGTGGCACTGGATGGGCTTTGAGATCCCTTCCAGCCCAAACCATTCTGGGATCCTGTGATCCTGAGGCAAACCCTTGTCCAGAGCTGGCCAAGCTCCAGCCCAGCCTGTCCACCCAGGGCTGGCACCAGGAGCCAGCACAGAGCAGGGCTGGGCTGGGCTGTGCCACTGCTTGGAACTCACACCCTCAGCACAGGCAGAGGCAAAGGACACTCAAAATGAATTTATCTCGGGCTTCTGGCTGTGCCCTGATGATGTGTGCTATGGCTGAGCAACGAGCAGGCAGCTGAGGAACCCAAATTTGGGATTTCCTGATGCTACAGCCCCTTGTCTCTGTGCAGTCCTTGAGGCTCTGCTGGTTCCCCAAGTCCTGCTCAAACCCCCAAGGGGCTCCTGGAGCTCTGCCTGAACCCTCTCCAAACCATGCCCTCACACTGTTCCCAGCAAGGAATACAACAGGTGAGCTAAAGGCTCTGCTCTGAGAGCTGCCCCAGTGAGGTGGGGCTGATAGTGGAGCCCTGAAAATGTTAAAGATAGAACTCTAAAATGTCAGGCTTTGTGTTTTCTCAGATCACTGCACCTGCATAAGCAGTATGATAAATGATATAATTGTTAAATGTGATGATTGTTTAGTAATTAAGTTTAATATTATATAGCCATAAGAAGAATCATGAGACACTATGTTGGAAATTTAACAGGAGCTATGTTTAGCTGAAATCTATGTATACAATAGAACAATATAAGTTTAATAATAACATGAAAGTTATGTAATGATAGAGTATAAAACACATTCACCTCACCACAAATGTATGGTCAGAATCAGATTTGGGTTGTAATACCCCAATTCCCAGAGCTCTTAATAAAAAGCCCCAGATATAATCACTGTGTGATTCTGTGTTTTTGAATGCTAACAGGGCCATGTCCTGTGCAGGTCAGGGCTGGGAGGGCAGCAAGAGCCAAAACACCTGCAGAGAAAACTGGAGAGCCCTGCTCTTGTTCACACTGAGATCTAAACCAAACCAACAGCTCCCACAAGCACTTGGAGCATTTCACTTCTGATAAGAAAAGTAATAATTGATTTTATCTGCACCCAATGCAGACTGCTTAAGGCTAAACTGCTTGTAAATCACTATAACATTGAGCTACACACTAGAAACAAACCCAAAAATGAAAAAGGATTATATTAGAGATCTCTGCAGCTCTCCTGGATACTGCAAACACAAAGCAGCCTCTCCTTGACCTTCCTTGGAACAATAACACCAAAAGTTTCTGTCCCTGTGTGCATGTGGATCTATCAGCCTACAAAGGTTCATGTACATCACATTCCACTACCAAAGCATGAGCTGATAATTGATTTTCTCTAGAATATATGCATATATCTGGTCTGCAGGAGCACACAAATACAGCTGTGTGCAGATGTGGACACACCTTTCACTCCAGCAGCCCCAGGTGCAGAGCACTCAATTCCCAGGTAGGGAAAAAAAGACAGAAAGTCCTTAATGTTTTGGACAGTCAGAATTTCCTCATTTATTAATAAAAATGGATATGAGACAGCTTGGGGCCCAGCTGTGAGCAGGTATGAATCAGCAGCCAGCAGTGAAGCTATCCAAGAGATCCCAGATAAGTCAGGATGTACCTCCACATCCATCCCACGCCACCCTGCATCCCTCCCCATCTGCAGAGAGCCCCTAAACCAGGCAGTTTTGTAGGAGCCTGCCAGAGGAGCAGCAGTAATCTCCCCAAAGATTGCAATTTTCTTTAACAAAATCCCACTCCTTTGAGAAAAAAAAAAAGAAAAAGCGCCCAGGCATAAAAAAGCTTTGGAGAAGAGCAACATAAAGGGATGAAAAAAGTTCCCCAGCACTGTATGGCACATCTGAGGTGGGAGAATTAGACACCAAAGCCCTCTAAATCCATCCCTGCTTCAGGTGCCTCCTTTCATCTGCAGCAGGAAGGGGCTACCAGAGAGTTCTGCAGCATTTTCTTGTATTTTTAGTTAAAAAGTATAGTAAGCATTTTAAGAATGATAAGCCCTTGAAAGCATCGAGGCAGTGATGTGTTTTCTAACAGGGTGAGGTGCTGGTGGAGGGGCTGAGGGGAGCAGAGGGACCTCACTCACTGGGCCCCTGCCCCTGCTATGGGTCCAGCCCAACAGCCCAGCCATGGAGGGGATCCCACTCCCAAAGAGAGACCCCAAAACACCCCAAAACCAGAGCAGCTGCTTCCCACAGCCTGTTCTTAGCAGGTATCGTGCTGGGAGGGAGCAGAGAGGAAAGCAGGATAAAGCAGGATGTGTTTTTACACAGAGATAATTTTCTGAAGGAAAGTGATAAAGGTCTCACTCTACACTCTGTGGAAATGCACTTTTAATCACGCTGTAATTTCTTCTATTCAGAGATTTTTTTTAATTTTTTTTTTTTTTAAGTAGCAAAAATCCAAATAACATCCAAGATGTGCTGCCAGGGAGCTGTGCCGTGACAAATGAGGCTCCTGCAAAAGCAGTTGTCATCCTGCAAGAGCAGGCACTGAGTGTGCAGCCAGCCCAGCTCTGTGCTCCCAGCACTGAATCAGCCTCCAGGTCCCATCCCCTGCCCTGTGCAGCACACTGGGAACGCCCTGGTTGGAGATAATGAGTTTTCTGAGGGCCCAGGAGAAGAGGTAAATTACATTTAAAAAATTAAGTGGGAATAACAAGGATTCATATTTAGCATTCCTCTTTGGGTGCGACCAAGGCTGGAGAAGAACAGGAAATTTTGAACGCAGCAATAATCTGTCACAGAATCACAGAATTCCTTGGGCTGGAAGGGATCTTAAAGATCTTTTCCACTCCTGCCATGGGCAGGGACGCCTCCCACTGTCCCAGGTGCTCCCAGCCCCAGTGTCCACCCTGGTCTTGGGCACTGCCAGGGATCCAGGGCAATGCCACAGCTGCTCTGGGTACCCCATGCCAGGTACCACCCTCCCAAGGAACAATTTCTTCCCTTTAACTAATCTAAATTTCATCTCTTTCAGTTTGAAGCCATTCCCTGTGTCCTGTCCCTCCATCCCTTGTCCCCAGTCCCTCTCCAGCTCTCCTGGAACCCCTGGAAGGGGCTCTGAGGTTTCCCTGGAGCCTTCTCCTCTCCAGGTGAGCACCCCCAGCTCTCCCAGCCTGGCTCCAGCCCTGGAGCATCTCCATGGCCTCCTCTGGGCTCTGTCCAGCAGCTCAAGCTCCTCCCTGTGCTGGACCAGCTCTGCAGGTGGGGTCTGACCTGAGCACAGGGGCAGAGGGGCAGAATCCCCCTCCCCTCCCCTCCCTGTTGCCCACCATGAGGTCAGCCCAGGGCAGGGCTGGATTTTGGGGCTGTCACTGCAACAGGAGGGACAGAAAACCCTACAACCCCCAACCCCTTGGATTCCCACCCTGCTTTAGGACACAAGGACCGAGCAGCAGCTCTGCCCAAGCTGAGGATTCCCCCAGGCAGGGACAAGCAGGACAGGTCCCCCCCAAGGTCACTCACAGCAATTTTGGCCTTGACAGTGGCCAGCTTGTCCTGGGCTGCTGCCAGCTCAGCGTTGGCCCTGTCCAGGGCCTGTCTCTTGGGCTGCACCTCGCAGAAGACGCGGTGGAAGCGCTCGATGTTCAGCACCCACGAGCACAGCCCGGCCGCCGCCGCCGACTTGGTGGCCACGAACTCGGGGTTGAAGCTGGGGTCCTGCAGGTAGGGCTGCAGGGCTTTGAGGCAGTTCTCGTGGATGTTCTCCTTGTTGAACTTGATCAAGGAGTCCAGGAAGCTGTCTACCCGTGCCATGGCCACTCTGGCTGCTTTCCAGCTCCTGTCCTTGGGGATTTTCCCTCCCGGGGCCGTCAGCACCATCACGGCTGCTGTGACGTTGCTGACAGCAGAAGGAGGTGACCCAAAGGACCTCAGCTCCGTCAGATTGGTCTGAAAAGGGAAAGCAAGGTTGTTAGGTAAAAATGAATGGGCTTTCTTTTCACTCTGCCACTAATAGAGTCAGGCTCCCAGGCTATCAATCTGATAAATTGGGCTCCTCTGGGCCCCAGCAGTGCTGCCTTTAGATCACTGCTCTGCAGGTTTGCAGCACACCTGCTCCATTCCCTACTCCTGACATCCCACCTGGGACCTGCACAGCACACTGCTCCTCCCCAGGCTCCTGAAGAGCAGGAGGTTTTATGTCCTCTCAGAAGATTGGGATAAATAAGAATGAAAACTATGGAAATAACGCTCAGGCCTTCTAAAACAACGTTCAGAGCTTCCCCTCATGCTCCCTCCTACCCAGGCTGAGATGCCAGGGCCAAATCCATCCTCTGATTCCCACATCCTGCAACCCTCAGGGAATGCAGCTGCTGAGAAAGCCCAGGCACCCTCACAGGGCAAGCAGCCAAACTGCACTGGAGGAACCAAAAGGGCATTTTTGTCTCCAACTCCTGAATTCCCAAGTTTTCAAACTCGCTATCACACTATGCATGAACTTCAGACCAAAACAAATCGCAGGTCCATCTCTCAGGCACATACAGCACCATAGAATGAACTAGGTTGGAAAAGACCTTTGAGATCATCAAGTTCAACCTATGATCCGACATCACTTCATCAACTAAACCATGGCACTGAGTGCCACATCAAATGGGAACCCCTGGAGCACCCTTGAAGGACAAACCTTCCAAGGCACAAAAACTCCTCCCAGAACCAATGTCCTGCAATCAGAGCAATGCTAATCTCCTGATCACACCTTTTTTCAGTGGCATCTTCCTTTGGACCAGCTTTGTCTGCTCCCTTCCATGGCAATGAGTGAAGGGGAACATGGTGCAGCCTCGTGGGTGCTCTGAGTTCCACCAGGAACCCCAGAATCACAGAATTAACCTGGCTTTGAGATCAGCAAGGCCAGCTGTCACCCTGGTTTTTTAAGATTTTCTAAGCCTTCTGATGTTGACATTCTTGTAAGGAACTTTATCACGCACTTTCTTGTAAATAACTCATTGTTTGCATTCCTTCGATGGAGGAGGAGAGAGTTGATGGACTGTTGGTTTAACCAGTGTCATTGGAGAAGTGTCACTGTCACCCTCCAATCCACTGTCACCTTTGTAAAACTATAAATATGGGAGTCAGAAAAATAAAGGTCCCTTTTTTCCTTCACCTTGAGAGCAGGTGTGCTTGTGTTCTTTCGTGTCCGATAGCGACAGACAGCCTGTGACCAAACACCACCTTGTCAACTAAACCATGGCACTGAGTGCCACATCCAATCCTTTTTCACACACTTTAGCACCAGCAGAGAGGAAGCTGGAGGAGGGACAATACAATGCACAGAACTTGGGACATCAGAGGACACAGCCTCTGTCCCCCAGTGAGGAGGAAAACCCCTGAGGGAATCCTCACCCTACCTTGTTGAGGGTGTTGAGAGCAGCCTGGGCAGCTGCCAGGGCAGGCTCAGCCTTGGCCAGGTCCTCCTCACAGTCCTTCTGCTTCTGCTCCACCTCCTGGGCGATGAGGGCCACCTTCCGCTCCTCCTCATCGGCCACCACCTTCTTCCTGCTCACCTTCTCCGTCTCCACCCCCACCACCTGGATCAGCTTGTCAGCATCCTCGTTCTTCTGCTTCAGCTCCACCTCCTGGGCTGCCAGCTTGGCCTTCAGCTCATCCACCTGCAGGGCAGAGATCTGTGTGAGCTGGGCTGCCCTGCCTGCTCCTCAGTGCCCAGCACAGCCTCACACCCCGTGAGGGACCCCAGAGTCCTGCTGATGCCTTCAGTTTTATCTTTCAAACATCCCAGGCTCTGCCCTGCACTGGTAAATAACTCTGAACTCCACACACAGTGTCACAAGGTCTCCTCACAGCTCAGGCACACACAACAATCCTTGTCCAGCCCCACAACCAAGGACACCGCTGCAGCTTCAGCCCCAAACAGTGCAAACAGCAGGGAATGGAGGAGAGCAACCTGGGAGGGTGGGACTGCATCCCCTGGAGCTGGGATTGGACACTGAACCCAGCGTGGACATGGAGCAGAACTCATCAAAGGGTGAAAACTCCTGACTCTGACTCCATGCTGGGTCCATCTTGGGTGCAGCCCTGGCTGGGCTCTTGCACTGCCCAAGGTGGATTCTTGGAGGTCTTTAATAAGTCCCCACTTTTTCCTTTATTTCTGTCGAGCCTCTGTTCCAAGCAGCCTCTCTTTAGGCATCAGTTTCTCACAGCCCAGGAGCCCCATCCCGCAGCAGGAATGTGCAGGAAATCCCTGTAAACCCAAACCCATCAGCTTTGGGCACGAGCTCTGATGTCACATCCCCCTGAGCAGAGCTGCTGTGCCTTGCTGGGGAGGTGAAGAGGCTGCAGTTCAGACACACTTCAGCTTCTCAGCCTTGCCAGCAGCAAACCTGGGCATGAGGTGGTTTGGAGCAGGAACTCCCTGAGCTCACCCCAGCACACCCTGCCCTCCCCAGACACAGCCCAGGGGCAGCACCTGCTCTGAGACCATCAGTCCTGCAGGAATCACAGAAACATGGAATTGTTTGGGTTGGAAGGGACCTGAAACCCCATCCAGTCCCTCTGCCATGGGCAGGGACACCTCCCACTGTCCCAGGCTGCTCCAAACCCTGTCCAACCTGGCCTTGGGCAGCTGCTCTGGGCACCCTGTGCCAGGGCTTCCCCACCCTCATAGGGACGAACTTCTTCCTAACATCATTTTCACCCCAGAAAAATTGCAGTTGGCATCTGCTGACAGATCCAGAGCTCTGAGGTTCAAGGGGCTTTAAATGTGATGTCAGATGAGCCTGAAAAGGGACATCCCCTGGAGCTGGCAGCCAGGAGGCCACCAGCATGGCCATGGTGGCAGCTCCTCAACCCTGGAGCACACAGGAGCCCTCAGCAGCATTTGCACAGGGGGATGCTCACACAGGCTCTCACAGACAGACAGAAAACCTCCTGCTAAAATCCTCATTTCAAATTCCCCTTTTGCACAGGGGAAAGCTCACACAGGCTGTCACCTGTAGACAGAAAACCTCCTGTAAAATCCCCATTTCAGTCAACTTACCCAGACTCTGGGCAGAGCACAGAGGCTTTCACTGCCTGATCTCAGGCACAAAAAGGTTCCCTTAGGGCTCCTGGGGTACATCTTTACCCACATAAAAATACTCACAGGAAGGAAAGCCAGGCACTGGTGTTGGTGATACCATTGTGATACCAGAAGGGAGAGCACAGCCTGCAATCCATGAACTGAAGCTGCTGACATTTGCCATTGGCTTCACGTGGAGAGCAGTTTTTCAGGGCTCTCCACACGCCCTCCATCCATCACCATCCCCTGCTCCTGGCTCTGTGGGACTGCTCTCAGCAGGACAAAGGCACAGCTGTAAATCCAGGCTCACAGAATCCCCCCGTGTGACAAACCCAGCAGCAGCTCCTTGTTCAGCCCCAGCTCTCTGGGGGCTGCAGGAAATTGAAGTGGGCTCTGCTGATGGCTGATATGGCTGTGACCTTCTGCCCAGAAATCAGCCTTTGAGTGCTGGATACACACACAAACCGCAGCTCCAGGGGTTTACAGGGCCAGGACAAAACAAGCAGAGGATTAAAATCCACAGGCACTCAGCAGCAGCACAAAGAGCAGGTGTAAGCTCAGCCCCGGGCAACACACAATGCCCTGCCAAGCACAATGGAAGGGGAAATGACTTTGTCAGGATTTTTAAAAAGCAACAATGCTGGAAAAGGAATGTTTGCAAGGGCCTGAAGTGACAGGACAATTGGGAATTACTTCATATTGAAGGAGGGCACGGTTAGGTTGGCTATCAGGAAGAAATCCTTCCCTGGGAGGGTGGGCAGGCCATGGCACAGGTGCCCAGAGCAGCTGTGGCTGCCCCTAGATCCCTGGCAGTGCCCAAGGCCAGGCTGGACAGGGCTTGGAGCAGCCTGGGACAGTGGAAAGTGTCCCTGGGACAGTGGGAGGTGTCCCTGCCCATGGCAGGGGTGGAAAAGGATGATCTTTAAGATCCCTTCCAACCCAAAGAATTCTGTGATTCTGTGATTCCATGAGAAACCTGTGAGCAGCTTCCTGAGTGCAGAACAATCTGATAAGCAATTAGTAATGTGAGGTGGAAAGGCAAAGAGCAAAGCAAATGAGAAATTCAAGGGTAATGTGCTGTGACTTCATCGGGGAAAGGAAGGGAGAAGCCCTTGCCTACCACCAGAACAGCATGAGAAAAATTATTGAAGAGAAGAAAACCTGGAGGGCAGGCTCCCAGAAGACTCATTTTATCTGATTGTCCCTGCCTTGTTTCAAGAACACAAAATACATCAAAAGGTCAGCGATTAATTGATAGCGGCAGGCAGGCTGGAATCTGGAATGCAGTGATGCAATATTAACCACAGCCATCCCCAGAATTACTCAGCAATGGGTGCTGACCTCTCGGTGGCACACAGCACTCTGAAAAACAAATGACTCATCCCACACATCTTCCCAATCCATTATCTCCTAACGGGAAGGAGGTTTCAGCTTCCCTGAGAGCCGAGGATGCACTGGCTGCAGGGAGAGGTGCTTGTAAAACATTCCTGGAGGAGCAAAGTTGGTCAGCAGCATCCAGGTGTCCAAATCTCCACAGGAAAGAAAGAAAGAAAAGGGGTAGAGGTAGAGGGGACCACGGTGAAAGGAGGCAGAGAGGTTATTTTGAAATACCTGCAGCTCCTGATACAACAGCCCCTTGCACTGAGGCCACTCTGAGCCTACAGAAACACACAAACCTCATCCTTAACTGGGCCCTGGAGAATGCCAGGGGTGAGCACCAGTCCCCACAGCTACAGCACAGCCAGGTGATAGCCAGGGATCAAATTCCTCCACCTTTACTTTGAAAATTCCCTCAGCACATCACTCTCAACACAACCTGTGGGTGACACACCTGAGTGAGAGAGGGCTCTCCACTTCCTCAGCCCCAAGTATTTCCATGGGTGAATGTAAAGTTCAGCCTTTTAAACCCATGTTCAAGACTGAACATGCTGGTATGATTTCCAATACTGATAAATATCCACACTCTGCTTTCAAATCAACAGCAGTTTTGACTATTGCGCACATCTGGTAATTTAGGTGTTTAATTTTAGGCCCCCAGTGCTAATTTTAGACCTGAATTTGACATGTTTGTCCTCACTGCTCTGCATCTTAATTACCTGCTCAAGGAGGCACCTCTCAGCCCAGCCTCACTGCAGCCAGACACCAACACTGTGCTCTTTCATCCTCCTTGGGATTTGATTTTCCCATCCTTCCCATTGCCTCCAAGTCCCCCACCAGTGCTTTGGGGCTCAGCAGAGAACCCTGCCCACACAGCACCCACTGAGGAGAGGCCTGAAGGATACAGAAGGATTCCCATGTGTCACAACAGACCCAGGGACTTGTTCTCAAAAATTCATTCCATATTAGCTGCTCCTCCAAAAAAATAAATGTAATCCACCTTATCCATGACTGGGGAGTCCTGAAAAAACAGCAGCACCCCACAGGTCCATCAGAGCTATTGCCTGCATGGGTGAGGTGAGGTAGTTGGAAAATATACCAAGTTTAAAAGTTATAATTTTATAATTTCAGTCAGGTTTGTTTGCCTTTGTCCCTGGGGAAGGGAATTTATGTTTATTTCCAGAGCATTATTCCACCAGGCAAGGCCTGATAAATTTAACATCTTAACAGACTGGGAATAGCACAGAAGATACAGAAAAAATAACAACCATCAGCTCCAAACATCACCCCTGGCATGGTCTGAGACACCTGGTCTGGGAAAAGAGAAATAAGAATGAGAACCCAATTAGCATCAGAGGTAATGAGAACATAATTAGTATTGGAGGGGAAGAGATCTGGAACCAACAGGAAACCAAAGATTAAGAACTCCATGACCTGATATCAATGCACACTGAACCAATGAATGTCTATGAGTTCTGACTGCATAATGGTTGTGAAAAAACGGGTAAGATTCACGTGCCATGGAATGATTTTCTCTGCACACCCAGGCTATGTGTGGATGAAATTATTTCTGTTGCACATCCTGGCCAGACCATAATAACACCTCAATTCTCTAACACTAAAAGCGTTGTTGGAGGGGTTTTGTTTTTCCTGTGGTTTTGGTGACAAGGTGAGGTGTGTGCTGGGCAGTGAGGGTACGGCCTCGTGGCTCTGGTGGGTGCCACCAGTGCCCTCTGCTCCCCCTTCCCTCCAAAGGAGATGCTAGAACCTGCACAGGGGACGTGGCAGTGCCCACCCCTGCCATGTCCTGCTGGGTGAGCAGAGGCTGTTTGAAGGGAGATGGAGATACCAGCACTGAGAGCACCAGCCCAGCCCATCCATCACCTCCAGGCACGCTGTGTCCCCTGAGTGTGACAGATGTGATTGATGCCCCCAGCACACCCCAGAGCTGATGTGTGGAAGGGGATGGACCTGCCAGTCCTTCCTCCTGCATTCCTCCAGAGCAGCTCCAGGAGAGCTTCATTTGCCACTGGAGAAGCCTTGTGAGCAAACATTTGTGAGAGTTAATAGAATATGAAATGGAGAGCAAAATGGGAGTGTAGCAACAGATGTAGGTGTCACTGCAGAGAGGGTTGGGAATCACCCAGAGCAACTTATAGTCACTACCAGAGAGTGACAGTGGAAGTCTTCAGCTGGGGGATTTTGGGATGACTGATGTGTATTTCAGACTTGTGTTAGCTTTCCTTAAAGATGGATAGCATAATAAAAGGAAAAATGAACATCAGCCTCATTTTAACAGCATGTATTGCTTAGTTTGAAAGAGTCTTGCTGAGGTTATTGTAGATTTCCTGGATGGAACTCCAAAAATCACTGACTGTCCTGTATTTTCTAAGCTGTTTTGTCACTACAGCTGAAATTTAAGCATTAAAAGAGGATGGCAGAGCCAGCTGGATCCCAATCTCATTTTACTTACAGAAATCTTTCAGTTACCTTCCAAACAGCAGAGACTGGGCACACACCTCTTCACTCTCCTTTCCAGTGCAGAGCATCACTTCTGCTCCTCCAGAAACCCAGCTCAAGCCAGACTAGAGCCAAGATCCACCCCAAATTTCATCCCTGTAAAGCTCTCCCTCGAACCAGACAAGAAAAACAAGGAAAACCAACTGCAAAGAGTCCTTACCTGTGCAGAGGTGCTCTTGAGCTTCTCCAGGCCGTTCTCCAGGCGCTCCATTTTTGCCTTTAGCTCCTTGTCCTTGCTCAGCAGCAGGCTCTGGTAGAGTTTGATTTGCTCCAGGAAGGACTTGGGGGTGGTGTAGTTGTAGCGGCGCTCGTTGCTCAGGTACAGCTGGGACACCTCGTTGACACTGATGTGGACGTGGGCCATGAATTTGCTTATTGAATCCTTGACTGAATCCTGAAGGGAAGGAGGGAAGATGAGGTGAAACAGTTTTAAATAGAAAACTATATATAAACACAGGTCTGTGCTGAATAGAAAGGAATTTGGTAACTTTTGATTCTGCTGCAGCACAATCCAGGGTGTAACACCTCAGCTGATCCCTTTTCACTGTTATCTCTGAAATAACTTTGTTGCTCATGTACTTTATACCCCCTTTTTATATCTTTTTATCTCACACATTATCTTATTCCAAGCAATTTCTCTACAAAATAACAGCTCTTTTAAGTATAATTTTGGGCTTTTCTCCTGTACAAATGGGAAAAGTGCACACTCCTAAAAAGAAACGTTGTAGGCTTTATTCTTCCTAAACCCTGCCTGGAAAAGCTAAATAAACAGAAACGAATCTCTATTCTAGTAGCAGATTGTCATCACTGAGAACTTGACCTATTTTTGCCCTTGAGATTTCCAGAGGCTCAGGCACAAGTGGGGAGAGCAGCAGGTTATTTTCTGAACAGGTTTGGGGCTGCCCTTGTGCTGACAGAGCTGTCCTTCCCCTGGCAGTGCCATCAGCTCCCAGTGAGACATCAGCAGCCCCCAGTGGCACCTCAGCAGCTCCCAGTAAGACCTCAGCAGCTCCCAGTGATGCCTCAGCAGCTCCCAGTAAATCATCAGCAGATCCCAGTGAAACATGCTCTGCTCCCAGAGACACAGGAGCATGGTGCCCGTGGTTCTGCCCATGGTCTTCTCCAAAAAAATGTGGAATGTGCCTCAATGATGGCTTGGTTGAGTTTAAAGCACTTCAGTGCCACCAGTGTCACCTCTGGACAGCCACCTGGATGTGTTGAGGCCAATGCAACCCTCCCTGACATGGCGTGAGTGACACAGTGTCACTGGTCACTGTCACATTTTCTGAAAAATCTCTTCACCAGGATTTCTTCTCCTGGGAAGCTGAAAAGCCTCAGAGTAAAATGAAAGCAATAATTATCTGATTTGCTTCTCCTGTGTTTTGCTGCTTTGGAATGTGGTTTGGAGATTGGTCATTAGCTAAAACCAATTCACATGTTGGATAAACAATCACGGTCAGGCTGTGTCAAGACTCTGGAGAGAGTCACATAATATCTTGTTAAGCCTTCTGTTAAGTATCCTTTCTCTATTCTTTAGTATAGTTTTAGTATGATATGGTTATAGTATAATATAGTATAACATAACAACACAGTATAACATAACATAGTGTAGTATAACATAATATAACGTGGTAATACATAGTATAACATAGTATAATGTAATATAACGTGATATAATATAACGTCATATAATATAATATAATATAATATAATATAATATAATATAATATAATATAATATAATATAATATAATATAATATAATATAATATAATATAATATAATATAACGTAATGTAATATAATATAACATAACGTAATATAACGTAATATAATGTAATGTAATATAATATAATATAATATGATATAATATAATATAATATAATATAATATAATATAATATAATATAATATATAATATAATGTGATATAATGCGATATGATATAATATAATGTGATATGATATAATATGATATAATATGATATAATATAATGTGATATAATAGAATTAATATAATATATAACATAACATCATATCATATATAATGAATTAGCCTTCTAAGAACATGGAGTCAGATTCACCTTTCCTTCCTGCCACGGCGGACCCTGAACATACCCCACCCTGGCTGTGGCCAGCGCTGTCCCCAGTGTCCCCCAGTGTCCCCAGCACAGGATCTGTGCTGGTGCTCACCTGCAGGGTGTCCATGTCCCGCAGGAAGCGCAGGCTGACGGACTCCAGGGCCTGGCGGGGCCAGGGCTGGAAGCAATCCATGGTGGTGCCGCTGGCCAGCGCCGGGAAGCGCCGGCTGCGGAGGCGCAGCTTGGGGCCCACGGGGGACAGGCACAGAGCCACCTGAGGAGCAGGACAGGGCACTGAGGGGCAGGGCAGGGCAGGGAGAGCAGCACCTGCCCTGCCGCTGAAACAGTGAAAATTTAATAAGATATAAATCTATTTCAGATTTCGGTGCAATGCGCCGTTTTAAATTATTAACTTGCTTACATAGATGAGGTGTGTTGTTTAGTCTGTGCTCAAAACTACCTGTTTTCACAAAAAATTTATACTCACAAAAGAATGTAAAAAGAGATGAGAGGCCTCTTAAACTTTGAAATATAAACTACAAGAAACAAACAAGATTACTTAAGAGTTCTTTCTATACTTTCTAATAAAAAAACTAACTACAAGTGTAACACAAAACTAGTAAAAACTAGTATATTAGTTTTTAAAATATATTTAAAAACTACTAAGTTTGTAGAATCCATAAATATGTGTGTAATGTAAAAAATAAACAGTCTCTGCTTGATCATATTGGTCAGTTGCTCAGGAGTCCTGGATTCCCATAATAGGAGGCAAAACAATTCCTTCTCTAGCTGGGGACCAAGGACAAATGATCCAAATCTCAGGCCCAAGAGCACAAACAACCTGGACTGAAGAGAGAAAACAAGAAGGATGGGACTTCATAACCTAAAGCTATAATTGGACAATTAACTCCAATATACAAATGGACCACAGATGGAAACTAAACTTTGTTTATGAAAATATGTCATGAAGAACTGGTTTTTCGCCTTGGTTCGCAGAAAAACCAAGATAGGACAGGGGCTTGGAACTCTGGAATTTTGACTTTTTGGCTAGGGAAAAGTACTAGAACTAGCTACTAATACAATAACAGGCTGAAAATATGTGTGTGAAGAACACAGAGAATCTATAAAAGGAAAAAGGCAAAAAATCATTCAGCACCAACCCCTTGTGCTCCATCTCACCTTCAGCTGCCGTCGCACGCGCTCGATGAAAAACCTCCAGCAATTCTCCCTGGAATCCACCAGCCCCCGGCCCCTGACTTCATTCCTCACACTGCTGATGATGTTTTCCACTTCATCATCAGGGAAGAGATCTGGGATTTCCCCTAGGAGAGAAGGGTATGTTTGGGTTTACACATGGGGGTGTTGTTGTAGTCTCAGAGCAAAGGGAAGCTGCTGTCCCCCTCTTCAGGGGCTCAGGGATGTCCCCTCCTCAGGTAAAACCCCTGCACCAGGTCCCCCTGGGCCCCAGAAGCAGCAAAGGGGCACACAAGGTCATTCTGCTGAAAAATAAACATCTGTGAGAGCAAACTTCCTTATAAAACACAAGGGAAAGGAAGATAGAATAGAGTCAAAGTAGAGAAAATAATTTTTTTTAGCTCCGCAGTCTAATTAGATTAAAAAAGAAATATTCAAATCCTTAATATGCCATATGTATTACAAAATCATTGTAGTTTTGCAAGTGCATTAATTACACGTAAAATTTTTGCAGCTGTTCAGGGCCCTTTCCAGCAGTGGTTAAATAACTCCCAGACCATCCAAACATTTTACGAGTTACAAATCTTGTAAAAATCTTTTATAAGTTAATAGTTAAGCAGCTGTTTGCCAAAAATGCAACCAACCACATTTTTTTTTCTTAGTGTTTCCTTAATGTATCACATATTCACTTCCTTTCTGGCTTCTGATTTGATTAAAATCATCATTATTGAGCCAGATACTTTCAATACGAGCACTGATCACTTAGGGAAATACACTAATCAGAAATCTGCTCATTCATCTAAGAGATTAAAAGGTATATCTTGTTTCAGATAATGACAACAAGTGAAACAAGTAATTAAGACACTTCTCACTATCTCAGGTTGTTCCAAGCCCCATCCAGCCTGGCCCTGGACATTTCCAGGGATCCAGGGGCAGCCACAGCTGCTCTGGGCACCCTGTGCCAGGGGCTTCACCTCAAACTTAAGGATTGCTAATTGGACAGAAGCAAAAAATGTCCCACCTGGGCAATTTGCTAGAAAAAGAAGTGAACAAACAAACTAATTGTTTTTGTAAGGGGTTTTACCAAGAGCAAGGACCTCCTGCACTTGGCTCAGTTTTGCTCTATTATTTTGCCTTTTATTAAACCTTTTTGTTTCCAACACTGCAACAGAAGCCATCCTGCTGATTTTTCTGCCTCCAAGGGTAGCTGAGCTATCTTGGGTGTGTTATAGACCTCTGAGAGCTTGTGAGACCTGGCTGGAGGAGGCTCCTGTAACAGGAGGGCTGTACCTGATGCCAAGAAGTCGTTGACCAGCACCAGGAACTGCTCGTCCGCCAGCTGCGCATCGCTCAGCAGGAACACGGAGCCCACGCTCTTCAGCCCGGCCTTCAGGTACAGGTTTGCCAGGTCTGCCTGCAGGGGGGACACCAGGAGGGCTTGCATGCTGCAAAGCATGGGCCAGGCACAGAAATGGGATCATTCAGAACCAATGATCAATAATCAATGAGAACATCAGCACAGCTGGGGCTGAGGCTCTGGGCTGGGATGTTCTCAGGGCACTGCCAGGGGAGCCCAGGTGTGGCTGCAGCCCTGGGCACACACACTCCAGCAAGGCATGTGCTCCTCTCCACAGCTGCATGTCCTCTCTGGGTGTTTCAGTATCTCATTTAGGTTAGAAGAGCCCTGTAAGGACATCACATCCAACTGTTCCCCCAGAATGGCCAAGGCCACCACAAACCCATGTCCCCAAGTGCCACATCCACATGGCTTTTAAATCCCTCCAGGGGTGGGCATTTCATCACCTCCCTGGGCAGCTGTGCCAGGGCTGGACAGCACTTTCAGTGAAGAAATATTCCCAATATCCAATCTGAGCCTGCCCTGGCCCAGCCTGAGGCCGTTCCCTCTCCTCCTGTCCCTGTTCCCTGGAGCACAGCCTGAACCCTTGGCTGTCCCCTCCTGGCAGGAGCTGTGCAGAGCCACAAGGTCCCCCTTGAGCCTCCTTTCCTCCAGGCTGAGCCCCTTCCCAGCTCCCTCAGTTGCTCCTGGAGCTCCAGCCCCTTCCCCAGCCCTGTTCCCTTCCCTAGACACTTCCAGCCCCTCAATGTCCTTCCTGTCCTGAGTGTCCCAGAGCTGTCCCCATCACTGGAGGTGTCCCAGAAGTGCCAGTACAGGGCATAGGCACTCTCCTGACCCTGCTGCCACTCCAGAGCTGGGTCATCCCAGGTGACCTTGACCTCTTTCCCACCTGGGCTCATGATCATCCTCCCCCATTCTCCCTCCCAACACACAACCATCCATCAGGGCAAACTCTGCTCTTTTTTTCCTTCCCCTCCATTTCAAGTCCCCCACCTTGAGGTCAGGGACGCCGTAGCCTTTCCTCAGGGTGATCTGGAAGACCTCCATGGAGCAGAGGAAGGCAGCCAGGCGGGTCAGGCTCTGCTTTCCTGTGCCTCCCACGCCGACCAGGAGCGCGTTCCCCCGCGGCGCCTCCAGGACGCGGCTGATGCGGCAGCTGCACCGAGCCATGCAAAACCTCTCATTAACAGCTCTGCTCTCCCATTTCTCTGCCCACTGCTCTTCAATACATATTTTATTCACTAGGAAATTGTGTTCTGAGCAGGGAGAAGAATGGCAGTCTCAGAGATGTGGCAGCAATCAATGCTCATCTCTGCTGAGACCTGTCCAAAAACACCCCCAAAGTTTGGTGGCAATTTAAAATGTGCCTATTTTTTTTCCCACCTGCCAAGTCCTGCTGGACAGAACAATGTTTATTAAGGCCTGGGTGTCTTTGCAGGGAGTGCAAGGGGAAAAGGACGTTACATTGACATGCAAAAACTGAGAGCAAAATTTAGGGTTCTGACCCCCCTCCCCAGAAAAGCCCCTCTCTCTTCTCAAGGCTTTGGGATTTGTGCACAGGTGAGGAGCCCTGCTGAGCATTACAGAATATTCACATCTGGCTGGAATGGCACAAACCTGCCTGGAAAACAATCTCTGTTCCTTTCATTCACAGCACCACTATATAAGAGTGAGATTTTCTCACTCTTACAATGAATTTGCTTTTATTCCCCAGGTCTGCTCACCTGAGAGTCCTGTGGTGAACTCTTTCTCACTTTTGTTCTTTTTAAGCAAATGCTGACACCCCCATGTGTTCCCCATTAGGTGAAGGGGGTCCAGAGGATCCCACCTGTGGAACCCTCCCTCTCCGGTACCCGGAACACAAGCCCTATTCCTTTACTCAACTCCCCTCACTATTTTCTAGATTAATCTAATTATTTTTCCTTTAAGACTGTGAGAAGCACTACCCTGCTTTATTACAACTCCAGTATTCCATAATCTATGCACAGACTCTGACAGATTTTTTTATAATTTAATAATTTCTATGAAATTATTTCCATAAAAGCAATCCAGGCTGTGAGGAGAGCTTTAGCATTGCTGCTCTGAATTACCCAGGCCAGCTCTGCCCGTGTCCTGCCTTGATGTGCTCCCCAGGGCTCTGTGCTGTGACACAGCCCTGGATGAGGTGACTGACAGGTATCCCCCATGGCCCCACACATATTAAGTCATCAAATGTCTTTTTTCCTTCTTTTTTCTCCTAACTGAAAATCTTCAGCAAATTCAAGTTGACATTCAGAAGCTGCTTGAGATGGAAGAAGTTGTGTATTTCAGCCAAATGCAATTTCCAAATGCAGTGAATGAGATTCACTCAGCTCTAGTGAAATTGTCAAGTGCTGCTGGATGCTCAAATCTTGCTTTCCTCATTATTCTCAGTATGAACTGGAGGGGCAGAGCTGTGTTTTGCAAATTCCAATTGCAAATCCTGATTTATGTAAAGTGCAAGAGCAGCACAGGGTCAATATTCCTGACACCATTCTGCAGGCAATGCAAGCACAAACACTCATGGACAGCAGATTGATTCCATGGCCTCCATGGATGGAGGAGGGAATGCCCAGACTGAACACAGGTTGGGAGCCATTGGAACAGACAAATTTTTATGTGTGTTTATATATATTATATATAGAGATAGATAGATAGATAGATAGATAGATAGATAGATAGATAGATAGATATCAATATAAATATATCTCTATATATAGAGATATATATTTAGATATTAATATTAATGTTAATATTAATATTTAGACATATATACTTATATCTATGTTTATGTATATACATCTATGTGTATATATACATATATATTCTTGTGTGTATATACATACATACATATATTTGTATAAATATATATACATATATATATATATATTTATATACATATGTAAATGCTATTCCTGTATATATACAGATACATATAACAGGCTGCCAAATCCAGTGAGAATTTAAACCATCCACCCTGCCTGGCTGCAGCAGGTCAGGGGCTTCCTCCCAGCCAGAGTCCCAAATCTGCCCCTTCTGGGACCAGGTTTCTGTACAAATTCAAGCTCTGATTGCCAGGGCAGCTCCATCTCCTGAAGCCACCTGAGGCCAGCTCTGCACTCCAGCACCCAGAAGTGACTCTGTCCCTGCTGGGATTCCCCCAGGCTCTGTGTGAGAGCTGGAGGTGCCCCCCAAAGCATGTAAACAGTTTCATAACTATCAGCAGGAGGATTATTTTCATATAGTCCCACATGTCCAATTTCCAGCTGGAATCCATTTGCACCTCCAGGCATCTCCATGCAAGCAGGTTTTCCAAAGGATCAAAGCAGTTTAAATGCCCCCATCCTTTAAAAGCAGTAGGCTGAATGCACATAATCTTACTTTATACAGAGGGAAATGCCATTAAGGGTCTGTGTGAATGTGGCTCTAAACCAGCAGTCAGCCTTTGGGGAAAGCCCAGTACAACCAGTTCTGTCCTGCCTGGCAAGGGAAGACAAAAAAAGCACCTAAATGTTGTCACATCTGAGAAATGTTCATGCAGAATGCAGGACCTGGCACTTGCCCCTGTAGAACTAAAATTTATTAGCCTCAGCCCATGGATCCATACTCCTACATCCTCCAGGAAACCCCACAAACAATCTGCACAGACAAATGATGGGGGAATAAAGGCAGAAAAGCCCTTACACGTGGCTCATGGCATCCTCAAACAGTACCAGGTCCATGGCAGCGTTGACTTCGTTGTAGCTGTCCAAGGCTTCCACGAGGACCTGGTTCAGCTCCTCCCAGCTTGGAACTGGCCTGTAGCCAGGTTCCCCAAGGCCTTTGGCAAAATGGCAATAAATATTCATGTGTTTGGCCTGCTCTAAAGTGTCCTCAATGTCCTGTAAAAGAGAAGAAAATAGAGAACAAATGCAGGAAAACCCACTGCAGCTCTGAGCCACCGTCCAAGGGAATTATGGTGTTCCAGCCTTTTTATGTCCACATGGTTGCACTTGCTGTTGGAAAAGGGGAAACAGGCTCAGGAGTGAAAGAGAGGGAAAGGAAAATCCTCAGAACTGATCTCCCTTCCAATAAACCCATTCTGTTCCGTTCTCATCAGCATTAGACCTCATCAGACCTCCACACTTACGTCGTAGCATTTCTTCACCATCTCCCGCTGGATTTTATCAAAAGTGTCCCAATCCACTTCCTCCACCATCCTATCCCGGTACACCCGGTTTGACTCGTGCAGGTAGAGCTTCACCAGGTCTTGGGGCTGCTTCAGACATTCAGGGGTAGAGAACAGCAGGCCCTGTGGAGAGCAGAGACAGCCAGGAAACCCAGGCTTGGTCCTGAGGGAATCCACCACAGCATCACCAGGCTGAGCCCCCCTCACAGCCACCCACACCTGGGCAACCCCACACCAAACACCCAGGGAATGTGTCCTTTGTGAACCCAAAACTCCCAAATCTGCCTCTCAGCCCAGAGGGGTTTGAGTTGGAAGGGACCTTAAGGATCATCCCATCCCACCCCTGCCATGGCAGGGACACCTCTCCTGTCCCAGGGACACCTTCCCCTGTCCCAGGCTGCTCCCAGCCCCAGTGTCCAACCTGGCTTTGGGCACTGCCAGGGATCCAGGGGTAGCCACAGCTGCTCTGGGTAATCTCTGCCAGGGTTTCACCACCCTTTACAGCCAAGGATTTCTTCCCAAGATCCCATCTAAACCTACTCTCTGTCAGTAGGAAGTCATTCCACCTTGTCCTGTCCCTCCATCCCTTGTCCAAAGTCCCTCTCCAGCTCTCTGAGAGCCCTTCAGGCCACAGTCAGTTCATTTCAGAGCACTCCTCAGGCTGAACAACCCTAATTCTCTCAGCCTTTCCTCCCAGCAGAGCTGCCCCATCCCTCTCATCATCCTGGTGTCCCTTTGGGCTCCCTCCAGCTGCTCCAGGTCCTTCCTGGGAGGTTCCCTGGCACTGGGACCCCCGAGCTGGACAAGTGCTTCAGGTGAGGTCTGACAAAGCAGAACAGAGGGGTGGAATCACCTCCCTCAACCTGCTGCCCACAGCCCTGGGAATGTTTCCCACTTCTTTTGAAGGTTTACACTCATTACACCCCTTTGAATCCCCCACCCAGCCTCCCCTGCCAGGCTGGGGTCCTGCTCTCAGCATTTGTGGCCCTGCAGAGCCAAGAACCAGCCCAGACACGTGGTTCTCCCATTCCAACCCCATGCCATGGGTGCTTTGTAAAGAAGGGAAAAAAAGGTTTGGAAATATTACTGGTGGCTATTTTTTCTTTTAATCAATTAATTCTAATTAGGTGCATTCTGCCTGCAGGAAATATCAGTTGCTGTCTGCTTAGCACAGTATGTTTACCATGAACTCTATTAAAATGCATAAAAGAATTATATTTCAAAGAGGTGTCGCCTATACTAAGCCTATTAACAGCACACAGGGTTTTCAATGGTATGAATTAAACAGACAGCTTTTATTCCTAACATCTAATTATTTATACATTAAATATTAAATGCATTGAAAGCAATGTAAAGCAGGCCCTCTCAGCTCACTGGTCCATGGTTCAGATTGTTTGGGTTTCACATCTGTCATTACAGCTGTCAAATTATTTTATTTATTCCAGGAAAAAAAAAACCAACAAACAAACAAAAAACTGGTGAGAAAAGCTGACAACTCAAAGAGAGGAAGGAAAAACACATCAGATCCTAAACTGATTAAAATTAAAATTAAAAGTCACTCAATCTCTCTTAAAGGGATGGAATCCAAACACCCCCAACAACCCAAAGGCAAGAAGGGCACGTGGCTGTGGGTCACTGCATCTGGGATGGAGGTGGGACCAACATTTGTTTCATTAAAAAAAACAAACAAATAAAGAGGATGAGGAAGCCCTTGAGAGGAGAATGAGGAGCATTCCTGTCACCCTCTTGCCTAGAGCTTGGATCTGGCAGGATGTTTTCTGTTACCCCCCAACCCTGGCACATTCAGCAGATCAAATTAAAGCCTCTCACTGAAATGCTTCTCTCAGAAATGTTCTCTCCCTGCACCTCCCAGAGCCCAGATTAACTGGACGGCAGGAATTCCCCAGACCCACATCTCACATCCGAGCTGCTGCTGCTCAGCTGAGCACAGTGACAGCCCTGACTCCTTCCTGCCTCAGTGGAGTTATTCACTTGTTCAAGGTCCCCGATTTCCCCGTCTGTCTCTGCTCCAGCTCCTGTCTGATGGCAGGCACAAGGCTCTGAACTTCCACGTGCCCACTTGGTGAAGCAGATGTTAACAAGGACAGTGACAAATGACCAGCTGGGGGTTTAGAACAGGCTACACTGCTGACCCTCAGTGTGGCAGCTCAGGAATTTTTCAATTTTTATTAATCAGCCTGAAAGCCTGAAAGGCTCTTTGAGCAGTAACACCAGCTGCTCCAAAGCAGGAGACTGCTGAGGAAAACAGCAAAACAAAATCTCACCAAGGATGGAAGACAACATTTCTGGAGCTGAACAACTTTGCTTTGGTACAGCGGCTGGTAATTCAGTTTCAGTGATAAAATCAAATCTGGTTTGGATTGATTTATCACTCTTTAACTGCCAGCCTGCATGCTCAATGCTGACCACCTGAGAGGAAGTGTCACAGACATCTTTCATGAAAAATCCTTTCTTTAGGATTTTTCCTCCTGAGAAGCTGAGAGGCCTCAGGAACAAAATGTGAACATTGATTATCTGCTGCTGTGGAATGCAACAGGTGCATCTGGGATTGGTCCATGTTGGATCTTTGTAATTAATGGCCAATCACAGTCAGCTGGCTCAGACACAGAGCCCTAGCCACAAACTTTTATTATCACTCTTTCCTTTCTATTCTTAGCCATCCTTCTGATGAAACATTTTCTTCAATTCTTTTAGCATAGTTTTAATGTAATATATATAATAAAATAATAAATCAAGCCTTCTGAAATATAGAATCAGATCTCTGTCTCTTCCCTCACCCAAGAACCCCTGTGAACACCATCACAAGGAAGTGCTGGCACAGCCACCAAGCTGCCCTGGCTCTGGCAGAGCTGAACCAGCCACTGCTGTGCTCTCCTCAGGGCCAGCAGCCCCAGAGCCCCCTGCCCCTGCCCCATGCAGGAGGAGCTTCCCAGTGTGGTGGGGTGGTGCCATGGACCCCACACCCACACCATGGGGTGGGGATCACCAACTCAAGCCCAGCTCCAGCACCCTGACAACAGCCACTGCTCAAAGGGCCAGGGTCAGGAGCACAAAGCTCTTTCCAGTTTGTCCTTTTTCCAGCCAGAGGACACTTCAAACTCCTCATAATCTACACCTCCTTCTGGAGCTGTGCATCCCTCCCCATTTGCTAGAGGAGGTTGGAAAGTAAATAGTCATGGGTGATGGCTCTGGAATCCATTCAAAACCAAGCAGGGGTCAGGGAATGGCCCCAGGTCACCCCTTGAGCCCAGGGGACACCCACATTGTGTCATTGCTGAGTGGGACACTGTGTTTGGCTCACCAAGGGCCAGAGGGACCTCAGCTGCCTGTGACACAGGCACAAGCTCCAAATGGCACAGGACAGGAGCTGCACTTACTTGGAAGATATTGGAGAGGTCTCTGAGGTTGAAGACGTAGTGGAATTTGACAGCTGTTGGCAGGAAGGTGGCAGCCACCTTCCTGTGCAGCCCCAGGGCCAGGGCAATGAGCTGCTGGGCTGATTTTTGCACAGCCTCTGAGAAGTTCCCACTGGCCAGGTGCTGCACCAAGATGGTGCTGTAGATCCTGGACAAGGAGTCCTGGTCAGGGTTGGAGAGAGCGAAGACACAGAAGTGACGCTGAGGAAGAGAAAGTGAGAGGTGGAAAGGTCAGAGAGAGGGAAACCACCTCCCAGGTCAGTGCCCTCTCTGTGGCTGGACACAGCACTGAACAATCTCATCTGGGCTCCATTTCCCAGGAAAGGTTGGCCCAGATGATCTTGGGAGGTCCCTTCCAAGCTGGGATGCTCTATGATCCCATGACTTGAAGTCCACCAGAACTATGTCCCCCTCCAAATTCCCAGCAGAGGACAGCTGGCAGGAGACACCTTCTGCTGGCTGAACAAGGGATTTTCAGTGGCATTTCACAAGGGAAGCTCAGTCCACTGAAGAGCTGAGAGGTCTGAAGGCCCCACAGACCCCTAGTGAAGCCCAGGCCTGTCTCTGGTAGGAGCAGCCCCAGAAGGTGCCACCTCTCAGAAGAGCCTTTGTTGATGAGGAACTTGCAGATGAAGAGAACACAGAATGGTTAAGGTTAGAAAGACCTCTGAGATCAAGTCCAACCTTTGAACAAATCCCAAAGCATACTGTGGAGTGCCATTTTGGAGTGCATTTTTGAACACATCCAGAATTGGTGACTCCACCACTTCTCTGGGCTGCAAGTTCCAGTGCCTCACCACCAAAAGACTTTCAAGAACTCTGGTCCAGCAGTAAGTATCAGCTAGAGGAAGGTAAAATCTGCCTGTCTGAACCAGAAGTTTTACTGAGAGTGGGTATCCAGCTGCCTTGTGACTTCTTCCTCCCACTGGGCAGTAAAACAAGAGGAAACACAAAGAAGGGAGAAATTCCATCAGGAATTAAGTCACTTCACGCTGTTTCCACTGATTGAACGACAGCAGGATCTGCCACGGGTTCTCCTGAATCCTTGAGCCTGAACAACCCACCCAAAATTTGGGGCCATGGAGCAGGGCTTTACCTGGAGCCGGGGGTTGATGGTGAAGCTCCCTGCAGTGGGGTTCATGCAGGACACGTACTGCACATTGCTGATCTCCTTCAGGGACAGCCTGCTCCTGTCGTACCTTGGGGCACAGCAAAAGCCACACGTGGTGACCACACACCCCTGGGTGTAAGAATTCGTGTCTGCCCAGGTAGCTCAGTCAGAGCATGAGACTCTTTGTCACTATAGGACATGAAACAACATGAGTGCACACGCTGCTGCTTTTAAGGTGAAGAAGAATTCTTTGTTAGATGACAGCTTAAGGGAAATATGGGCTTCAATCAAATATTATACTTAGTGGGAATCCACAAAATCAGAGGGTTTTGGGAAAGCTGCAAAAGGCCTCAGAGACAGCAGAACTGTGATTGGAGCTGAGCAGCAGCCATGAGATTGGTCAGCAGAAAAATTATTTAAACTGTAGAAAAGCAAGGACAAATAGAACAATGGTCTGTGTATTAACACTTGTCCAGAATAACTCTCTAAGCTACAGAAAAGTTTATCTAGTGAGATATTAGGGAGTTTGAAGCTTAATAATGGAGCTCTGTGCGTTGTGTTTTAAGGCTCACAAGCAGGTATTGGATTCAAAGTAAGCCAGTATTGTTTAACCAAAGGTACCTGTGCTTATAGTGGTTGGATAGAACTACTGTCAATTTGCTTTTGCTTTGTGTGATTGGTCAAAAAACTTATAAAGTGAGTTGTGACATTAAATTCTTGGTCTGCTGCTGAGCTGAGGGCACCTTCCTATTGTCATAACCATGTAATGAAACTGATGCTGAAAAATAGAACAGCTCAAAGCACGTTCCCAGCAGTCCTGTCCTGTTTGTGATTTTTACCCAGACCCCTGGCTGGTGTCAATACTTCTGCTTTTTTGTTTCCTTGCTTTTAGCAGTGCAGATTTCCCAGTCAGCCACCCCAGAGCAGTCCAGCAGCCTCGTACCAGTGGCCATAGTCCAGGTGCTGCCTGAGCAGGGTGTGGGGCTGCACGGTGCCGTAGGCGTCCACCTGGGGCATGTTCAGGTCATCCATGAAGTACACCAGCCTCTTGGTGCCTGGGGGGCCGTAATTCCTGCCAGCCTTTTTCTCCAGAGGCTTCTCCAGCACACCTGGAGGGGCAAGAGGGACTGGGGTGAGTGCTCTGCCTGCTGCAGGGAGCCCCAGCCCTCCCAGCTCACCTGTGGTGTTTGTGGCTTTTTAGGAAGGAAGAGCACGGAGAGAAAACTCATTAGGAAGCTCTGGAAAATTCCCATTTGCTTTAGCAGAAGGCTGAGGTTATGTGCTGCCCTAGACTGTAGCATATTGGGAATATTTACAATGCTGGAGTGATATTTAATGCAGATCACCCCACGCTGCTGCATAAAATGTTTTATAGGTTATTGATTTCTCTCACTGCGGCCTGAGCAGCCTTTCCTGCCTCAGGAAGGGGCAAAGCAAACAGCAGCAGCTTCTCTGGGGTGAATTTCCTGCCAGGGGCTTTCCTGGAGCCCTCCTCACTCCCAGGTGCTCCCAGCCCTCCTGGAGATGGAGGCAGAATTTATTTCACTGACACAGCCTGGGGTTATCACCAGTCCTGGAAGCAGCAGCAAGGCAAGGAGCAATCCTTTGTAATTAGGGACAACTGGGAGTTTTGATAAAAATTTTGGGCAAATGCACACTTCAGCCATCCCTTATCAAGGGCAAAAGTTATTAGGGAAAATTTATATTCTGGGGTTTTTTTTCAGACCACGAATATTTTAAAACCCCATTTGTTTCCTGCTTGGGTGCCCTGCAGACAGCCTGGTTACCCACTAAGAATTCAGCTGTTTTCTTGTCACAGACACTTCTGCACAAAGCCATGAATTGTGCTTAGAAAAATGATAGATTTTTCCTCAGTGGAGTCTCTCTCCCCCTTCAATAAAACCACAATATTTGAAATTTCTGGTAGCAAGTCAAATTAAGTGTTTCAAATAAGCATTTAATTTAAATTTAATTAGGCCTTAATTAACACATAAAATCAGCCCTTTTCGAGGTTAAACAAGGATGCAGGAGATTCATCATAGTGAAATGCAATTACTGGGGATGAAGTGACATGTTTGTGGAAGTTGCATTTTAATTCAAAGCTTATGCCACAATAATCCTGCAGGGTCCCTGCTCTGGGCTCCTGACACATCCCCATCACCCCTCAAACACTCACTGCACAACAGATTTGGCAAATTTGGTCCCTCCCACCCTGAAGGCCATGGAGAAAGAGTACCCAACCCCAAAAACACCATTTATTGTCATTTTCTCAAGGCAGATCTGGAGGGGGAAGGTGGGGAAGGAGGGCAGGGATGGAGCTGATGGAGGAGCAGAGGTCCAAGAGGGCATGGGGCAGCACTCCAGAGCTCCAGGCTCCACAGGAGATGGGATTTGGTCACAATACACCAAAGAAAATCCCAAAAATGTGCTCAGGTTTGGGCACAGAGAGAGTCTGGCTCCTGTTACCCCCCATGCACATGAAAATCTGTAAGCTACAGGTCCACAAAGATTGTTTGAACCACATCCCTCTACTTCCCCTCAAGAGTGCAGCTCTGCACCTTAAAAATCTCTGTCCCAACAGGCACCATGACTAAAAATTCCTGGCTTTCAGGTTGGCTCTTTGCAAAGTAAATAAAAACTAGAATCCCAAACTGCTTTGGATTCCCATTTTACAAATCTAAAGAGGCACCTGCTGGGGAAGAAAAAAAAGCAGCCAACTGACAAACTCCACAAAAAGGGACAAATTAACTAAAAAATGAGCAGTGGGGAAGGATGCCAGGCAGCATAAATCACATTTCCCTGTGATGAAGATGTGCTGGGCTCTGCAGAGGAAGGAAGGGGAGGGCTCAGCCCAGAGCTCAGAGCAACAGGGACACCCTGTACCTGCCCCACACCTGCACACGCTCACCTGGGCAGGTGGGGAACACCAGGGTCCCCGCCTGAGCCCCCTCCCCAAGCCAGGGCACTCCCCACTCCAGGAGGTAAAGGAAAAAGGGAGGTAGTAACAATTACACTGCCCATGGCTGTGAGTGGCCAAAAGGGGAGGTTTTACCCATTTTTTTCTTGAAGGGTTTCCCTGGGGCAAGAAATTCCTCGGGGGTCTGAGCCCCCCAGGCCAGCAAGCTGTGTGCCCCTGGGCAGGGGGTGGCACTTGATGTGGGACACGCTGGGCTGTACCAGGACAGGAGCACAGCCCCAGGAACCAGGCCTGGCTTCCAGCCTGCACATGGCCATTAGCACCATCCTACTGCTAATTGGGATGCAGCTCCCATCATTGCACCCCGAGGACAGTTTGGATCCTCTCCAAAAAACCCATCTTATTCTTCAATTCCAGCATGTTAAAAACACTTCATGTCAAATACAAGCCATGGAAACTGCAGCAGATTGAAGCTTTGGCACAGCCCTGAACCAGAGTGGTGGGGTAAGAATGCAAATCCTCAGCTTGGAAACATCATCCCCACAAAAGCAGAGCTCTGCTGAGCAGAGAGATTCACTGTGGGGTTGTGAGTGTGCCAACAACAACATGGGCAGCTCACCCACGGGTCCTTCCTTGAGCTTCCCAGTGCACATCCAGCTGCAAACCACAATGGGTGCCTCAGGGATATCATAGAATGGCACAGAATGGCACAGAATTACATAGAATGGCACAGAATGGCACAGAATGATGCAGAAGCACACAGAATCACAAAATGATGATGTGACACAGAATCACACAGAATGGCACAGAATCACATAGAATGGCACAGAATGTTACAGAATCACACAGAATGTTACAAAATCCCACAGAATCCCACAGAATGATGATGTGGCACAGAATCACATAGAATGACACAGAATGGCACAGAATCACAGAATGATGATGTGACACAGAATCACACAGAATGGCACAGAATCACATAGAATGGCACAGAATGTTACAGAATCACACAGAATGTTACAAAATCCCACAGAATCCCACAGAATGATGATGTGACACAGAATCACACAGAATGTCACAGAACCACACAATGTCACAGAATGTTGCAGAATCACAGAATCACATAGAATGGCACAGAATCCCACAGAATGATGACGTGACACAGAATCACACAGAACATCACAGAATCACACAATGGCACACAATGAAACACAATGACATAGAATCACACAGAATCACACAGAATGTCACAGAATAACACAATGTCATAGAATCACACAGAATCCCATAGAATGTCACAGAATCACACAATGGCACACAATGAAACACAGTGAGCTAGAATCACACAGAATCTCATAGAATGTCACAGAATGACACAGAATTAACCCAGCTGGAAAAGATCTTTGAGATCATTGAGTCCAATCTGTGACCTACCACCACCCTGTCAACTAAACCATGGCACTGAGTGCCACATCCAGGCTTTGTCAAACACCTCCAGGGATGCTGACTCCCCCACCTCCCCGAGCAGCCCATTCCCATCCCCAACCACCCTTTCTGCACAGAAATTCCCCCTGATATCCAACCCTAACCCCGCAGCACCGTTTCAGAGCTTACCTTGCAGCATGGCAGAGGTGGTGTAGTAGTTAAAGGGCACCTTCTTGACCAGGAAGGCGTCGGTGTCCAGCGAGCAGAGCGTGTCCCCCAGCAGCACAGACTTGCCCGTGCCAGCGGTGCCCACCAGCAGCACGGGGCGCCGGCGCTGCAGCAGCCTGGCCACCAGGAACCGCAGCCGCACCGTCTCAGCCGTGGGCACCAGGCAGGCCTGGGGGCACAGCACCCACCTCAGTGCCCCCTGCCTGCCCTGATGCCTTCAGGTTTTAGCCTTTTAGGGAGGGAATGATGTGCTGCTGCCAGCCATTAAAATCTATCTTTTCAGGGGAACCCCCTGTGTCATGGACGTATTTTATGGAAATTCCTTTCCTTAGGATTTTTCCTCCTGAGAAGCCTCAGGAACTAAATGTAACCAATGATTATCTGCTGCTGTGGAATGCAACAGGTGCATCTGGGATTGGCCCATGTTGGTTGTTTCTAATTAATGGCCAATCACAGCCCAGCTGGCTCAGACAGAGAGCTGAGCCACAAACCTTTGTTATCATTCTTTCCTATCCTATTCTTAGCCAGCCTTCTGATGAAATAGTTTCTTTTATTCTTTTAGTATAGTTTTAATATAATATATATCATAAAATAATAAATCAAACCTTCTGAAACATGGAGTCAGATCCTCGTCTCCTCCCTCAACCTGAGACCCCTGTGAACACTGTCACACTGTCTTTCCAGGGGAACCCCCTGTGTCACAGACATATTTTATGGAAATATTTTCCATAAATGGAAATATTTTCCATATATATGGAAATATTTTCCATATATATTTCCAATATTTATGGAAATATTTTCCATGTGTATTTCCAATATTTATGGAAATATTTTCCATATTTTATGGAAAGTCCTTTCGTTAGGATCTTTTGAGAAGCTGAGAGGCCTCAGAAACAAAATGTAAACAATGATTATCTGCTGCTGTGGAATGCAACAGGTGCATCTGGGATTGGTCTCATGTGGTTGTTTTTAATTAATGGCCAATCACAGTCCAGCTGTGTCAGTCACAAGATTTTACTCTCACTTCTTTCCATTTTTTTTCCTTGCTAGCCTTCTGATGAAATCCTTTCTTCTATTCTTTTAGTATACTTTTAACATATAATTTTCTTTTTATATAATATATATCATAAAATAATAAATCAGCCTTCTGAAACATGGAGTCAAGATTCTCATCTCTTCCCTCATCCTGGGACCCCTGTGAACACCACCACACCCCTGGGAGCAGCACCTGGATCCCCCCATATACAAAGTCACACCTTGCTAAGTCAGTGATGATTTTTAAAAGTCATCTGCTCACTGTGGCACTTCTGAATAAACAGAGGAATGCAACTGGCAAGCACAATTCACTACCTGAGGAACTCTTTTCTTGGCTCAAACATAAACCCATTTCTGTTTACAGCCACAAAAATGACAACAAGTCCTGGTGTCTGTGAGGCTTTGCCCTGCTCTGTCTCACCACCCTGGGCACAGCAGCTCCCTGCCCCTGCTGTACACATCACTCATGTTTGGAAGATGGATGGAGGGTGTGCTGTTACTGCCAAAGCACAGCAAAAAGAGATGGCTGATTTAGTTGTATCCAATAAAGAATTCCATCAGTGCCTGGCCTTTCACCAGACTTCACTGAAACACCCACGTTCAGTCACTGAAACACAGGAACTCCTCCAGCCCAGCAGCCTCTGGGGTCACCTACCTGCAGTGGCATCTCTGGATCAAATTCAAACTGGGGGATAAGTTTAGACCAAGGCTCAAACTTCTTTGTTTCTGGATCAACATAAAAGTCAAAGACTGTGCCGTGAGAAGGGAACTTGATTGTCTTGAATTCTGCCACCCACCACTTGCTGAACTCCACTCTGTAGTCCACGAGCTGCCAGATAAAGAGAGGAGAAATTAGACAAATCCAGAGAAATTTATTAGAGATGGAGAATGTTATTTATCCCAGTCCACCAGAGTGGGATTAGTCCTTAAAAATATATTCTACAGCATAACAATCTTATCCTTTTTCCTATTATTAAGTCTAATTTTTCATTTTCTTCATTTTTTCTCATCACTCCTATTTATTCCCCTAAATAATTCATCCTCTGTGTTGATCACTCCTAGTATGTCTGAGATGAGACAGATGGATCAATTTGAAAAAGAGAAATACGTGCCTATGACTAAACAGACACTTGATTGATTTTTGGTGCCTACTTCTTCCAACAGACAAGGACACCACATCCATCTCCATCCGTGGCCATGGACAGTCAGAGCATGCATACCAAATCTCTTCCTCATAAATCACACCACCCTGCAAACACTTAGTTGTTGTTTTCTGGCCTCTTTTCAAGCAGGAGCAGCAGACCCCAGTTCAGCAAAGAATGGGAGAGGGGCTGCTGCCACAGAGCCCAGCAAGCTCCTGCTTTTCTGCTTTCCCCCTTCTATCTCTCCATGCATGAAGATTTTCAAGCATCTGAACTATTTTTTTGGGAGCTGGGGTGAGAGTTTTTGCTTTAGACACTGAGTCAGGATTTGCAAAATGTGCTTAGTCCCTTTCCCTGCCTCAGGTCTCCTCTGTGAAACTGGGCCAGCCACTGTGTGAACCCTTCCCACGCAGAGCACAGGGACTGCAGCCCTCAGCCCTGGGGAGAAACGGGGGGGAAGGAGGGGGAAAGTGCTGCTAAAAAGATGTCTGGGAGAGAGCACACGCATCACTGAGCCAGTTTTAGCAGCACAGTTTGTTCCTGGGGCATCTCTATCAGGTCTCTCCTCCCCACAGCCACCACAGAGGTTTTTTGGGAGCAGGTGGGACCAGGGACTGCTCAGGCTCCCTCAGGAAACCTGGCTTTGAACTGAGTGTCCTCTGCAGAGCTCCCCGAGCCACCACACATTAAAAGACCAGAGGATTTGAAAACCACATTATTAGCATCCAAGATTTTGCAGTCTCGTGCTGCCCAGAGAGGCAGAATGACTGTAATCTCCTTCCTCCTGCTGTCACAACTCCTCAGCCTGGCAGCAGAAAAGGGATGTGCAGCACTGCTAAAAGCTTTCTCACAGTGCTGCCTCACCCTGCTCCCAGTGCTGGGAGGGGCTGAGCCCTTAAGTGGAGCAGTCCCAGGTCCAGCTCTATTGCCAGAATGGTGTCGAGCTCAAACTGCTTCCTTAACAAAAACCCCGAGTGGATTTCTGCTAATTTGAGGGCCTGGAAATGGCAAATCTATCATCTGGTTTTATAGAGGGGCTCTGCTCCTCACCAACAAACACCATGCTGTGGGAAGCCTTCCAGGCTGTTTCTCCTGACATTTCAGCAGCAAAAGGTCACCAGGAAGGGCACCTTCAGCAGGGAGCAATAAACAGCTTTTATATTGGATCATTTTTCACCGGGCTCCCCCTCGCTCGGACACCGTGTGCTCACGCTCTCCTCCCTGACATTTACAGAGAGCAACGCCCAGAATCCTCCCAGAGGGATGCTGAGCCTGCTCCCAGCTCCTCCTGCCACACACCCAGCTGTGCCAAGGCCCTGCCATGCCAGGGCTGGCTGCTGTGGCATGGGAATGCCATGTCCAAGTGCCACCAACCATGCTCCAGAGCGAGGGGCTGGAGGGAGCTGCTAGGCAAGGGCCAATTTCTGAATTAAACCATAACCCCCAGGCTTGGCTTAAAAGTCACTGACAGAAGCAGGGCTGTGGTTTTCCCAGCTGGCACCCAGGGAATGGAGGGTTAAATCCTCCACAAGGACCACAAAAGCTGGTCTGGCTCTCCACAGCCTCAAGGTGATGGCACCAAAGGAGCATCATGCTGGGCTTGGCCACTCTCCAGCACTACCACCTGGATAATGAGGCCTTTCATGAAAGGGATTGTTTAGTTCAGGTCTCCAGGTCAAACAGCAGCACTGACACAGCTTTAGGTCTGGGAAAATAGAAAAAATATAGGGAAAAATAAAGGCAATAAAAAGTCTGTTGAAAGATGCTGATCTTCAGATCCCTTCTTACCTGGTCCTGGAACATGGAGCCACCAAAGGCCCAGACAGCAGCAAAGACAAAATAAAGTTCATAAAGCTCCTTGGGACAGTCAGGAGGTGTGTTGTCCTCTGTCAGGAGGCATTCCAGCAGGTAACACAGCATCTGAACCATGCTCTGCTCAGGAATGGGAATAATCTTCTTAAATCTGAGGGATGGAAATGGAAAACATAATTGGGAAACATAATTAGGTGAAGCACCAGGGCTGCTCCCAGCCCAGGAAAGCAAAGCAGGAATGCTTTGGCAGAATATCAGCATTTTCCTTGTCAGCAGGAAGAAGAGAACACCCATCCTCTGCCTGGCCCTGCTGGCACTGGCACACACACACATAATAACAGTAATCAGAAGTTTCAGGCATTTAAAAACTTTGATCCTCTTGAAAGAAGAAAAATGGAGGAGTTGCTGAAGGCGATGATTTCCTGGGAGCGCCAGGAGTTCAAAAGCGGTCAAATAGAGGAGTAATAAAATAAAACCTTTCATCTTGCCATTTTACATTCGTTTAAGCTACACTTACAGAATTCCAAACTAATATTGTAGCAGCACTGAAGTCCTCCATAAAGTAATTAGAGCTATTTGAAAGGTTGGTTCTACAATTTCTGAATTAAGCAAGCTACCAAAATACTCAGCTCAGGGCTGGTGCAGCTAATCCTGGGGATTTCATGGGCTGACAATTGCTCAGCAGAGAGAGCTGGAGATGCTTGATGGGCTTTGCTGCCAACAGCTTTAAAGTTTGGGCTCCCAGAGAGGAGCTCCCCAGCAAGATTCCCAGCTCCCAGTCCCAGGAGCAAGACTTGCACTCAAGCAGCTCCTCCTGACACCTCCTCATTGGGACCAATGGTGCCCAGGTTCAGTTGTTCACTGACTTTTGTTCTTTTTATTATTTTTTTTTAATGAAAATGCAGGTATGGGGAGCAGCAGAGGATGGAGAATCACACAATCATAGACCAGTTTGGGTTAGAAAGGAACTTTTAAAAGTCATCTATTCAAATCCCCTGCTGTGGCAGGGACACCTCCCACTGTCCCAGGCTGCTCCAGCCCCATCCAGCCTGGCCTTGGGCACTGCCAGGGATCCAGGGGCAGCCACAGCTGCTCTGGGCACCCTGTGCCAGGGCCTGCCCACCCTCACAGCCAGGAAATACTTTCTTATACCTAATCAAAAGTTGCCCTTGTTCAGTTCAAAGCCATCACTCCTTGTGCTGTTTCTCACACTCAGTGTCAGTGTCCAGCCATGGAACACACCCAGGCTGGGAGCTCACACCCAGGGACTCAGCTGTGCTCAAATGCTTCAGGAAAGAGTTCCAAGAGACGACTGCCTCAGGAGCAATCCCACCCTTCACACAAACACCAGCTCCCTCCTCATCCCCAAGGGGCAGGAGGAGATGTGGGCAGAGGATCTGCTCTGCATCTTCCACTCTTTCTTTCAGCAGTGGTCTGAAATCTGCTCTACTGACCCAATGCTTCAGCTTCTCCCTGTTTTGCTGCTTTGGAATGTGATTTGGAGGATTGTTTACCCAGCATGTGAATTGTTTTTAATTAATGACCAATCCCAGCCCAGCTGTGTCGGGAGTCTGGTCAGTCATGGGTTTTTTATTATTCATTCTTGTCTAACCTTCTGATGTCTCGTTTCTCTTTCTTTGTGTAGTTTTAGTAGATTATTATATTATATTACATTATATTACATTATATATGTTATATATATTCATAATATATATTGTATATAATTATATTATGTTATATATTTATATAATATAATTACAAATATAATATAATATAATGTAATGTAATATAATATAATAATTATATTATAGATAACATAATATAATTACAATAAATATGGTATGGTTTGGGATATATTAGATATACAATATGATATGATATGATATGATATAATATTATGTATAATATATAATAGAATAGAATAGAATAGAATGCCTTCTGACAACAAGGAGTCAATTCTTATCTCTCACCTTGTCCTGGGGACCCTCACAACAACACCACAACAATTATTAACCACAACCCCGTGCCCTCTGGAGGGGTCACAGGCAGCTGCAGTGGTACCTGGCTCTCAGGGTGTCCAGGCACACGGGCAGGTATTTGTCAAACAGAATGGTCAGGTTGGCCCTCTCCGACTGCACCTCCCGCCGGTCAATCCAGCTGCTCACGGGGGCATTCCAGCCCAGGTCGGAGGGGTTGATGTACAGGATCCCTTGGGGTGCAGGAGAAGGGACAAGGGTAAGGACACAGCAGGGGCTCTCCCTTTTTCCACCAGAAACTTTCAGCTACCCACTGAAATAACTGCAACCCTGTCAAATACACCTGGTCCCTCATTACCTGAAACAACTGAAACCCTGTCAAATACACCTGGTCCCTCATTACCTGAAACAACTGAAACCCTGTCAAATACACCTGGTCCCTCATTACCTGAAACAACTGAAACCCTTTCAAATACACCTGGTCCCTCATTACCTGAAACAACTGAAACCCCTTCAAATACACCTGGTCCCTCATTACCTGAAACAACTGAAACCCTGTCAAATACACCTGGTCCCTCATTACCTGAAACAACTGAAACCTTGTCAAATACACCTGGTCCCTCATTACCTGCCCCACTGCAGAGGAGACACATTCACAGTAAAGAGATGTAACTCAGGAAATTCTCAGGACCCTGCCCCAAATTTGGAGCATGGTGTTGCCTGAGCCATGTTATTGCTCTGGGCACCAGACACCAGGGGACACCTTCATTCCCTGTTCCCATGCACTGCTCCAAAACCTCTTTGGAATAGAAGCTGCTCTCTCCTCATCAGCCTCACACAGAGCTGTGCAGGAGAGTTCTCTCAGCAGTGCTGCAGCCATGACCCCACAGCAGCAGTAGGAACACTCTGAGTAAACCCCCCCAGATGATGGCAGACCCTGAGTGGGGCTGGGCTCAGGATCCTCCTAGGTCTGTGAGCTTCAGGAACACTCCCTGCACACCACAGCAGCTGTGCTCCCAGCCTGGCAGCTTTCAGAGCATCACAGAATAACTGGGTTGGAAGAGACCTTCAAGACCATCGAGTCCAGCCCAGCCCCAACCCCTCAACTCAACCCTGGCACCCAGTGCCACATCCAGACTGTTAAACACACCCAGGGATGGGGACTCCACCACCTTCCTGAGCAAACCATTCCAGAACTTTATCACCCTTTCTGTGAAAAACTTTTTCCTAATATCCAACCTATATTTCCATTAAGGCTGGCCAACAAAGAGCTGCAAAGAGCCCCAGGTGCAGCCCAGCAGGACCCACCTGCCCGGGACACGGTGGCCGGGGTGGCCGTGTGCAGGTGGCTGATCTCAAACAGCAGCCTCATCGTGGGGTTCAGAGGGATCCTCTCGTTGCTGGCCAGGGTCAGCACCTGCAGACAGACAGACAAACAGCCTGAAGCTCTGCCAGGAACAGGAATGAAGAGTGTTCAGTGCTTGGCACTGCTGAGCTTGGCTGCCCAGCCCAGCTCCTTGAGGCACAGCAGCCAAGGGCTGCAGCCCCAGCAGGACAAGGGGGAATTCTGCCCCTCTGCCCCATCCAGGCCACACCCCACCTGCAGAGCTGGCCCAGCACAGGGAGGAGCTGGAGCTGCTGGAGAGAGCCCAGAGGAGGCACCAGGATGAGCAGAGGGATAGAGCAGCTCTGTTAGTTCTCAGGCTGAGAAAACAGGGGGTGCTCAGCCCCGAAAAGGATCTGGGGTGACCTTATTGTGGCCTTTTGGTACCTGAAGGAGCTCCAAGAGAACAGGAGAGAGACCTTGGACAAGGGCCTGGAGTGACAGGACACAGGGAATGGCTCCCACTGCCAGAGGGCAGGGCTGGATAGGATATTGGGAATTAGGAATTGCTGGCTGGGAGGGTGGGCAGGCCCTGGCACAGGGTGCTCAGAGCAGCTGGGGCTGCCCCTGGATCCCTGGCAGTACCCAAGGGACAGGGATTAGAGCAGCCTGGGGTAACGGAAGGTGTCCCTGCCCATGGGGGAGGATGGGGTGAGCCTTAAGATCCCTTCCAGCCCAAACCATTCTGTGATGATGGCAGACATGATTTCTGACAGGCTTCTTCTCTCTTCCCCAACCCAAAATCCAAAACACTTCCTCAGGGCAGGAAAAAAGACAAAATTATGTACCGACCCTACTTCTAAAGTTATGATCAGGACATTTGCAATTACTCACATGCATGCCTCTCCAGAAAAGGGAAATTCCAATGAAAACAAGCTCTATGTTATTTCCCTCATGCACCATTGCCTTTATGCAATATTGTTTGGTGTGTCTGAGGAAGCACAGCTGTGTTATTCCAGGAATGTTATTACAATCTGCATTTCTCCCAGGCTGAATCACCCCTGACAAGGAATACCTGCTTCTTTACCTGACATCCATTACCTTATTATCATCCATCACAGTGTTCAGAGATTCAATCCACATTGGATCAATATCTCCATCCAGTACCATCCACTTGGGACCATCATGTGAGATGTTGGCCAGCTCTCTCATGATTGATGAAAACAGTCCTGGGAGGGTGACATGAATATGTTGATGAACACTGAAGTTGTCACCTGCTCTAACAGATTTTTCCAGCAGCATCTTAAAAATTATGCTTTCCCCTTAAACATTCATAACTCTTTGCATCTGGACATAAATAATATTGTATAATGATATCTGCTTTGAAGAAAAAAATAATTATCAGAATTATTATCACTGAGAATGACTGTGGGCCTACATGAGCTTCATTCCCACTGAAAACCATAAGACAGGAAAAATGAAGAGCAGATACTCAGAGAAAACAAACCCCACAAACTACACAATGCAGAGAAAACCATCTGAATATGCCTTGGAAATTCTTATATTTGGGTTTTTTGGTTTTTTTTTTTTTTCCCTGTGGTTTGAAGTATATCAGGAAAATGAAGATGCTTTAAACATTGGGTCATGGCTTTAGTGAGACTGAGGGGAGAACAAGCCCAGACTGACATTGAGTGACAGAACAAAATGTCAGTAAAATCAAGGAGACACAGAACATACAGAGTCTCAAGGGGAGTAAATAATGAATGCTAAGAAGAGCGAGAAGCTGGGAACAGAGCAGAAGCACTGCAGGGCAAATGAGAGCTCCACAAAACCATCACTCTCCTCCACACAAGGAAATACCTAGGGAAAGGCTGGTCTGCATGAAGGAACATCAGGCAAGCATTAAAAGCAGCCTCTCTCCTGGAGGATTGTGCCAGGCATGCTTTTTGTTTCTCCAGGACCAGCTATTCCCTCGTGATGCAGGTCAGGAGCCGCCGGTGGCACTGCACGACCGAAGCAAAGCTTGTGCAGAACAGCTCAGCCACACAGCCACAGAGGGGTCACAGATAAATAACACCTCCCTGGCTCTGCCTGGGCTCCATTCCTCATACTGGACACAGCTTGGAAACTTCTCCAGCCCTGCCAGTGCCAGCAGCAGCTCCTTCCTGGGAGCATCACAACCACAGCAGCAGCTGGAGGGAAGCGCCCCTCTCCCAACCTCAGGCATCCACACCACAGAGGGGTCTTGGGATTTGAGAGTTTGGATCTACAAATACAACTTTTAGGATTCCCTTCTGGGGCCTTTTTCTACCTAACATGTGCAAACTTCTCAGCTGCTGGCAGAAATGAGTGACAGGATGATCTCGGGAAGAGGAAAAGGAGGAGCTGATCCATAAGGGGACACATCATCTCCTGTCAGGCTGTGCTGAAAATGGCCTGGCTGCTCTTTGGCACCAAGAAACAACATTTCCAGGAATGGTTAACGCAGAAAAGATCTGCCGTGGGCCATCAGAGAGGAGTCCTGTAAGTTCTCTTGAAACATTAGAGGATTGAGAACACTGGACAGCCACCTGCCAATGGCTCTCCTGCTGTCCAGTGCCACCCACAGCCCCTGAGCCACAATCCCCAATGTGCAGCTCTCCCTGCAGAGGGCTGGCTGCATCCCACACTTCCCTCTGTCACTTTGATTTAGGGTGCCCAATCACAATTAAAAAGAAATTAACCCTGGCACTGGAGCGGAGCAGGGGGCAGGAGGGGCAGTGGCAGGGGCAGGGGAGGTGATGGCAGCTCCTTCTCCTGGAGACCTCTGGCCAAGAATGATTTATGGAGCTGTCCTCCCTCACCTCCCCCTCAGCTCCCAGAACAGCCACACAGGGAATCAAAGCTGCCTTTCTGGATTAGTCACAAGCCAACGTTTGCACTCTGCATCTCTGTAATCTTTCAGCAGGTCTTAAATGCTCATCTCATCCTCCTCAGGAGCAATCAGGATCAACAGCCTGGCAAACACCGTGTGCTGGAGATCAGGCAGGGATATTCAGGGCAAAAACACCTCTCAAATGCTGCTGGGTGAGTCCTGCCACAGAAACCTGGAAATGGCACTTTTTGGGGGGCCCCAGTGCACAACATATGGTAGGAGGGATCTCTCTTCCTTCAGCAGCTCAGCCCCAAAAAACAACCCGCCTCAATTAGGAATTGGGAAGTGCTGGTGTTAACAGACATGATAATCATCCTTATGGCAAAAAGATAAATTCCCAAAAAGCTGTGACACCCTACATGTCCTTCCAACAGCAAACCCTCACACTGCTGGGAGCAGCACCTGGGCTGTGAAACCTGCACACAGAGACCCATCATCCACTCAGGAGCTCCATTAAAAATATTCCTTTTATCTCCAAATTCAGCCAGGAAAGGACATTTACCATCTCTCCACTCCCTGGTTGCTGGGTTAATGACACCGAAGAGCTCATCATTGGTGACTGCTTTGGGGTTGAGGTCTGTCCACACAGGCCGGCGCCTCATCCTCTGGTAGGTTTTGTGCAGGGACCTCAGCACCTGGGACTTGCCTGTGCCTGCAGCCCCCACCACGAACACGGAGTGCCGGACACTGAGCAGCTCCTCCAGCTGCACCACCTGGGGAAACACCCCCAGAGATCAGACTGGCACACCAAAGTGGAGTTCAGATGTGCAAAATTTAAAGGAAAGAGTCCCTGTCCATGGCTTAGGTTTGGAATGAGATGTCTTTTAAGGTCCCTTCCAACCCAAACCATTCTGTGAAATTATCTCCCATTGGGTCACAAATTTCTATACAAGAGCCCCAGACACACAAAGGGATTTGACTCCCAGTTTGGTCTGACCACTCAAACCAGGATGGTGAAATCCTGAGCAGGCAGACAGACCTCCAGCACTCCATCCTCTGGTAGGTTTTGTGCAGGGACCTCAGCACCTGGGACTTGCCTGTGCCTGCAGCCCCCACCACGAACACGGAGTGCCGGACACTGAGCAGCTCCTCCAGCTGCACCACCTGGGGAAACACCCCCAGAGATCAGACAGGCACACCAAAGTGGAGTTCAGATGTGCAAAATTTAAAGGAAAGAGTCCCTGTCCATGGCTTAGGGTTGGAATGAGATGTCCTTTAAGGTCCCTTCCAACCCAAACCATTCTACAATTCTGTGATTGTGCAGAGCCCTCTTTGAAGAAGCAAAGATGGTTGAGAAAAACCAGCTGAGCTGATGGTGGTGTCACCATGATTGAGCAGTGTCACCATGATATTTTATGAAAAATCCCTTCACCGGGATATTTTCTCCTGAGAAGCTGGGAAACTTCAGCTTCTCCATGTTTTGTTACTTTGGAATGTGATCTGGAGAATTGTTTATGCAGCATGTGAATTGTTTTTACTTAATGACTAATCCCAGTCCAGCTGTGTCAGACTCTCTGGTCAATCACAGGTTTTTATTATTCATTCCTTTCTAGCTTTCTGATGTATCCTTTCTCTTTCTTTAGTATAGTTTTAGTATATAATTTCTATTATATAATAAATATAATATATTATATATATAATATATATAATGTATTATATGTTATATACATTATATATTTATGTATAATATATCCTAATATATTATATAATATAAAATATATAATAATATAATAAAACGTATAATACAATAAAATATATAATATACTATAATAAAGATATACTATAATGTATAATGTATAAAATATCAAATATAATAAATATAATATAATATATTAATATAATATAATTAATATAATATGGTATCATAAAATAATAAATCTGCCTTCTGAGAACAAGGAGTCAAATTCTCATCTCTCTCCTTGTCCTGGGGCCCCTCACACCACTACAACAGAGCAGAAAACCCCTTGGCCTTACTTTGAGCACAAAGTTGTCCTCAGGCTGCAGCCGCAGCTCCAGCACGGCCTCCTTCACCACGGCCTCAAACTCCAGGTCACGCTTCCGAGGCACGTCCAGGGCAGGGAACAGGTCCCCAATGAGCCCCATGAACACTGGCACGTCGTCCGTCACAATTTTGGGGATGTTGAAGTCGCGGAGGGAGCGCATCAGCACCTGCTCCTCAGGCCGCTCGGGGTCCGCACGCTTCAGGGCGCCCGCCACCACCAGCACCGACTTGATGGCCCTCAGACCCCAGTCATAGTGGTCCTACGTGAAGGGGAGAAAGAAAGAAGTGAAAACAGGGGTGAGTTTATGCCCAGGCAGGGGTAAAAACCAGCAGTCCCAGCTGCCAGAGCAGTCAGCAATGGAAATGCAGCCAAATTCGTTATTTGTGTTGTGGCCAGAGAACTCCACCAGCCTGAGTCTCCATTTCACAAGGTGAGCTTCCCACCAGGGAGAGCACTAAGGAATCAATTCAGCTGTTCATGCCATCACATGGGCTCAGAGCTGGCACTAAGTCAGCAGTAGGAATAGACGTAAGCAATTTTTTCCCCTAAACCCTAAAACCTTGGCCTTTGTGCAGGTTAAGCAAGGCCTGCCAGAGCCCTGGATCTGCAGGAGCTACTGAGGTGGAAGGCTTGCTAGTCCATTCTGAGGCCTCAGACACTCAAATTCCTCCATCACCAGGTTACCAGGGTCATTTAGTCCTGAGGACAGTCCACCAAGCAGGGGCAGGGAGGACACTGCTGGAAAGGAATCCTAAAGGAATGCAACAAGCAAGTCCTTCTATCTGTGCTCCACTGAGACCCTGCAGAGCACAGCCCAACAGCTTGACTGCTTTGTGTGGGAGGCCAAAGCTCCCACAGGGCCTCCAGCTGCACAGCACAAAGTTTCTGTGACAAGGCAGAAACCCACCCCAGCTCATGCTGGCACAGCCAAGATCAGGTTTTCCATCTGGAGTCCTGATTCAACTCAGCTTTGATCTATGCAGACAGTGCCAAGTCAAAATTTGATTAACCAGGGTTTTGCACTGGAGGTGACCTTACATGGTCAACACTTGACATGACAGAGAAGTATTGAGTGGGACTAAGAGAGGAACAGTGATCATGAACCCCTTGAAGGCAGTAGAATCAATAGGAACTAAGAGGAAAAGCAAAGGGTCACTGAATATTGCCCCAATCATGGTGGCATTTGAAGCTTTTGAAAAATCTCTCAAATTCAAAAATTAGTGAGGTTAATGCAGTTGGTCAAATGCTTCTGTCCCTGAAGATCCTTCAGGAGAGCAGTTTGAAAATGTCATTGCAGAGTGTCACATCCCTGATTTTGAGCATCCAGAGCAGAAAGTCACATCCCTGATTTTGGGGGATCTATAGCAGAGTGCCACATGCCTGATTTTGGGGATCCAGAGCAGAGTGTCACATCCCTGATTTTGGGGATCCAGAACAGTATCACATCCCTGATTTTGGAGGATCCAGAGGACAGCAGAGGGCTCACCTGCTTGGACAGGAGCTCCTTGCAGAGTTGGTAGAGCGTGATGAATTTCCTGGCCAAGGCTCGGGCCTGGAGGAAGCCCTCAGCCACCAACATAATCTCACAGATCAGCTCAAAGTCTGGCACAACCATGGCACAGGGCCTAGGGAGACAGGCAGGAAAGGACTGCAGAGAAAGCATTGACTACAGAGCTCAAGGGCAGTGGATTTGTAGCTTTATCTTCCAGGTCCTCTACAGTGAGCCACTGGGGACTCTCCCAGTCTGCCCACACTGCCTTTCCCATGGCATAGGACAGAGCTCCCGTGTCCTCCCTGTGCTTTCTCTGATCCAGGCTTGGTGCACAAGGCTGGAACCATCTGTGAATCCCCAGTGCAAGTGAATTTCCCAACAAAATTAAGCCTGGATGTTCCAAAAGAAAATTTCTGCCACTTTTGTCACACAGGTCACAAAACTTGACCTCTACTCACCTGAAGAGAGCTTTTAAATTCTCAGGTAGCTCGGTTCGTCCTGCATAACCAGGGTTCATGGTGATGAAAATCCCAACTGAGGGGACTAAGTTAATGTCTTCTCCAAGAAAATTGAAAGATTTCTTCTTCTCCCGGATGGCATCCTGCACACTCTTCACCTGGGGACCAGGGCAGTGCTCAGGTATGAAAAGCCCAGAGAGCACTGCTGCCCTCCCTGCACCTGACCCATGATGAGTGGGGATTATCACTGCTCTGGTCTGGGTTTTACTGACCACATAAAGCTTTCTGCACTGTTTCAGTAAATCTGTGTGTATCCTATCATAAAGACAATTCTGACAAACAGAAAAGGGCTGAAGAGACTGGACAGTCAAACTGAAAAGAGTTACAAGAGTTTGTTTCATAAGACACTTGGCTGGTATTTTCTACTTGTCTGATTACAGCTTTGTTCTTCACATCCCCCACTTTCCAAAGAGCTCCATTCCAGCCAGACCTCCTCACTGCCCACCTTCCATTCCCATGGAGTGAGTCACAGAATCCCAGAATCACGTTGGAAAAGACCTTTCAGATCGAGTCTAACCCAGCCCCAACACCTCAGCTAAACCCTGGCACCCAGTGCCACATCCAATATTTTGTTAAACACATCCAGGGATAGTGGCTCTCCCACCTCCCCAGGCAGACCATTCCAGAGCTTTATCATTCTTTCTGTAAAAAACTGTTGCTATAGGACACGAAATAAAATGACGTGGACATGCAGCTCCCCAAGGTAAAAAAGAGTGCTTCTAATTTCTGACTCCAGCACTTATAGATTTCCAAAAGTGACAGTGGATTGGAGGGTGACAGTGCCACCTCTCCAATGACACTGGACAAACCAACAGTCCATCAAATTTCCCCTCCTCCATAAAAGAATACAAACCAATGAGTTATTTACATATAGTGCTTGAGAAAGTTCATTACAAGAATGTCAACATCAGAAGGCTTAAAAAAATCTTAAAAAATCAGGGTGACAAAAAAACGTTTTCCTGAACAGCAAACACGGCCAGGCCACCTCACTGCCCACCTTCCATTCCACCACCTCACTGCCCACTTTTCATTCTGAATCCATTAGAGCCAGGTTTTCCTTCCCTGCTTCCCAAGGGAGCAGCTCCTTGCAGCCAGCTCACCTCCTCCCTAACACCACTTCATCAGGGAGGAATCTATCTCTGCCCTAAACTCACCCTTTTGCCACCTTAAAGCAAAGCAATTAAGGGAGTTTCTCGGTGAGAGGACCCACATCGACAGGAGCTGCATGACTAAGGCAGCCAATTAACCATCACCATGGTTACCCTCTAATAGCGGCAGAGGCGATGATGGAGTGACAGCCCTGCTCGCTCAGACACCACGCTCCAGCCAGGAGCCAGGGAATCATTAGCAGCTGAGTCATATCTGGGCTTCTTTTGTTCAGCTTCCCCTTTTATTTTAAGATACTCAAAGACGTTTTTCAATGACAACTTTAAGCTGGAACCTGATGGAAGGGAAATGGAGAGGGAAGGACACGCAAACACCTGTACCCGCCTGGGATCTTTTTGGGACATCAGAGGAGGTACGATGATGAGACAAAGAAGGATGAGAGTGAGGAGTTCGTGGAGGGATTCAGAACAATTCCTTTGACCAAGACATTTACAGAAGTGTAGAAACTCCTGGGCTCTAGACCTTAATTTCTGCAATGCCAAGCCCCAGAGTGGGTCTAGGAAAAATTCAGCACTTCAGTCAAACACTAGGATCCCAAAACCTGCACTCACAGCTGACACTGGGGACCAGAAGAACTTTAATATTTTAGCAACTCAGTTTTCAGCACTGAAGTTCCCCAAGACTCAAATCCTTCTGTTCTGGCCCTGTGGGAGGGAAGGAAGGAAGGCTGGGTTGTATTTATCCACAAGCTTTTCTCCACTTACCTGTACAGCAACCACAGAAAGGACCTCAACTGAGATCCTGTTAAATTCATCAAAACAGCCCCAGGCTCCTGTCTGGGAAAGGCCTTTGTAAATATTCCCACAAGACTGAAAAGAAAAAAAAATAAAATAAAATTACAAGAGTGAAATCACAAACGGATTCCACTCCAGCAAAAAATGGATTTGATTTCCCTGTCTGTTTATTTATAGCAATTTACAGTCTATTGTGAGTATTTAGAAAGTGCACGGGAGCAGCAGGCACAACTCAATTATAATATTTATAGCTCTGCACAGTTTGCCACTTGATTTGCTAATTGCCCTCTCTAGACACCTCTGCACTCTGGTTCCATCCAAAGGTCACCTGGGCTGAGTTACTGATGGCCCCACGCCCATGAGAGACCTCAGCTGGATAAAATATGGTCCAAGGCCACCAAAGCCAGTGCCCCTGGAGAGCACAGGGATCAGCACCAGCAGAGGATCCTGAGGAACCAGGAGAGCTCTGTCCCCATGCCTGGGACAGGTGTCCTGTGGGTCTGGAGAGAGGGAATGGATCAGCACAGCCTCAGCCTCCACTGAGCAGGACAGAATTGGTGAATAATTTCATGTGGAACCTAACTCCAGAAGGGAAGGGGAAGGTGGAGCAGGGCAGAGAGCAAAGCTCAGCTCTCCTCCTCCTCAAGAACCTTGTGCAAGTCTCAGAGACAAAAAGAAGGAGGAGGATTAAAAGCTGCTCAGCAGGAAGGGAGGCAGCAGGGATGAGAGGAGAGGGGATGGATCAGAGCAAGCCCAGCTGGATCACTCCCACCCTGCAGGTTCCAGGGGCCCTGAGCAGCCCCAGTTTGGGGGGGAGCAGCACGGTGGAGTTGTGAGGGTTTTAGGAGGAGGTGAGAGATGAAGATTTGACCTTATGTTTTCAGAACGTTGATTATTTTATGATATTACTATATTATACTATATTATACTATACTATAATATTATTATACACTATAATATTATACACTATACTATAATATACTGCACTATACTATACTATGATTAATATAATATAATATAATAGAATATATAATATTTATATTATATTCTAAAACTATATAAAAGAAAGAGAATGGATATATCAGAAGGCTAGAAAGGAATCAATAATAAAAACCTGTGACTGACTCAGAGTCTGACACAGCTGGCTGTGATTGTTTATCTAAACATGCAAATTATTTTTAACTAATAGCCAATCTCCAGACCACATTCCAGAAGAGCAAAACATAGAGAAGCTGAGGCTTCTCATATTCCCAGGAGAAAAAATCCCAATGAAGAGATTTTTCAGAAAATATTAGGGTAACACAGCACCTTGTAGTCCATCTGCTCGGAGCAGTTGAACACGTAGACCATGATGCCCAGGGCTCGGCCCAGGTCCTTGGTGGTCTCAGTCTTGCCAGTGCCAGCAGGGCCTGCAGGAGCCCCACTCATGGTCAGGTGCAGGGACTGGGTCAGGGTGATGTAACACCTGCACAGGACGAGGGAAAAGGGGAAAGAGACTGAGCTGGGTCAGAGGAATGGCAGATTTGTCTATACAAACCAGCTTTACAACAATAAAGCTTATCTCTAACTAAAATCTTAGGTCCTCTAAAATCTCTAAATTCCTTAAAGTTTATGTCTCATTGTGGTGGTGTTCACAGGGGTCTCATGCTGAGGGAAGAGATGAGAATCTTGACTCCATGTTTCAGAAGGTTGATTTACTATTTCATGATATATATAATATTAAAAGAAAATTATATATTATAAATATACCAAAAGAATAGAAGAAAGGATTTCATCAGAAAGTAATAGAAAGGAATGATAATAAAATCTTTTGATTGACCAGACAGTCTGAGCCAGCTGGACTGTGATTGGCCATTAATTAAAAACAACCACATGACACCAATCCCAGATGCACCTGTTGCATTCCACAGCAGCAGATAACCATTGTTTACATTTTGTTTCTGAGTCCTCTCACCTTCTCAGGAGAAAAAATCCTAACGAAAGGACTTTTTATAAAATATACCTGTGACATCTCATAACCACCACCTCAGGTGGCACCAGCAGGGCTCACCTGTCGGTCAGGGGGGTGATGACCAGCCGGGGAGTGTTGCCCAGGTACTCGTAGCTGTAGAGGAACTGAGCATCACAGATGTTGGCCCAGCAGTGCCGCTCCTCGTCCGACCAGCGGTGCCGCAGCTGCGCCAGCCACACAAAGGCCTGGCCATTGTCCACCTGCAGAGTGACACCAGGGAGGGCAGGGGTGGTGCCTTCAGGTCTGGCTTTCATGGTTTTCAGATTCTCTGCTGCCTAGGTGTGTAGCTCTGAGCTTTGTGTTAAGTGTTCTCTTTACAAGGTAGGTTGATAAAACAATCCTTTTCCAGTTTGGGACCAAGGAAGATCGATACAAGCTTTAGGCCCAAAATGCATAAACAATGGGGAACTGAAGTGAGCAAACAGTGAGGATGGGACTTCCTGACCTGGAGCTGTAATTGGACAATTAACCCCAATATGGAAATGGACAATCAACCCTAATATGGAAATGGACCAAAACTTACACAAGTGTGAAAACTCCTGTCTGGGATCCATCTTGGGTGTAGCCATGGCTGGGCTCTTGCACTGCCCGAGGTGTATCCCTTAAAGGTGTTTAAATAAATCCCTGCTTTATTCTTTTAGCTCTGTCTAGTCTCTGTCCCAGTCAGCCTCTTCAGGCATCAGTTCTGGCACCCCAGATGGGACAGAAGGCATCTGGGAAACCCCTGGAGCAGAGGAACACCCAGCTCCTGCCCCCCACTCCTGCCAGCACTGCCAGGGGAGCCCAGCTGCAGTCCAGAAGGTATCAGAGCTAAAGGCCAGGCTGGACAGGGCTTGGAGCACCCTGAGATGGCAGAAGGCGTCCCTGCCCATGGCAGGGAGTGGAATGAGAAGAGCTTCAAGGTCCCTTCCAACCCAAACCATTCTGGGAGTGTGTGATGACAGGGCAGTGTGGGAGTGGTGGACAAATCCCAAGGGATTCCTTGTGGGCCCACACCAGAGCAAGCAAGCTACAGAGAAGAAAATCCCAAATGCTATTTCTTATGACCCTGCTGAGGCAGGCAGTGCCCCCAGTGCCTGTCCCTGCTCTGTCCCTCCACGATCTCACCCTCAATGCCCAGCATGGCTCACACTGAGCTGGGAGCACCCACCTTCTGTGCTATCATCTTGGCCACCACGTCCCGCGCGTGCACGTCGATGGTGCAGATGGTCATGATCTTCTGCCTGTCGCCCCTGGAGAGCTGCCCCAGCAGCATGGTCACCAGCGTGTTCAGCTGGGCCACCTGCTTCTTGTGGTACTCCTTCATGGCCTTCTCGTAGCCTTCCTTCATCCTGGAGAAGGCCATGCCCACCTCAGCTGTCCACCAGATCTGGGTGCAGCAGAGAGCCACCTGGGGAAACAGACTGGCTCAACAACAGGGCAACACCAGGGTTTCCTCACCTCTGAGAGGGTCTGGGCCATGGGGAGGTCAGGGATGAGGCATCCCTGATGTGAAATGAAGTTCTGTTCTACAGTATGCCAGCAGGCAGGAGAGCAGGGATTCATTTTACATCCATTGAAGTTCCCATCAGTGACAGACACATTTAGCAGCTGCCTTTTAGTAAATGAGCCCCTTTCTCATGTCTGAACACATGGGAGGCTGCCAGAGGGGCACCCAAGGGGCTCCTTCCTCTTGTCAGACCCCATCAATTTGTTCTCTCACCCCACTGGGGGTAGGGGCGTGCTGTGACCCTGGGGGTGCAGCATCCATTACCCAAGTCCCCAAGCTACATCCTGCCTGGAGCTCTGGTCAGAGCACAGAGCTCAGCCTGGGAACCCATCAAGAGATGGCCAGGACAAGGGAGAACTCAACTCATACCTTGGGTTTTAAGTTTTTCTATTCTTCTAATATTGAGTGTTACTGGGATCTTTTCACAGGGTGGTGGAGACAAAACAATCCCATTCTAGCTGGAGACTCAAGGACAATCTCTTCAAACTTCATGCCCAAAGAATAAACAATGCAAGAAGAGGAGGGTAGGCAAGCAAGGAGGATGAAACTTCATCATTTGAAGCTGTTAATTGGGCAGTTGAGTCCTACATGCAAATGGACTAAAAATGTGAGATCTCATGACCAAGCTCTCTTTTTCTTCCATCTTGGAGCCATGTGGGCACTGCCAGGGTGTGGCCTTTGAAGGCCCTATATCAATAAATCTCCACTTTATTCCTCTCAACTCCATCCAGCCCCTCAAGGCACCACACCCTCCTCTTTTCCCTGGACAGAACCACTCCCATCCACAGCCCAGACCCCTCTGGAGCAGGGCAGGGCAGGGGCAGTACCTGGGCAGGGTGGTCAAAGAGCCACTGCTCCCTGGGCTTGTCCTCGTAGGCCGCCACAGCCGCGCCCATGCCGTCCCTCACCGTGGCCCTCATGGTGTCCAGCAGGCGACCCAGCCACACCTCCACCTGCAGAAGGGGTTAAATCCCAGAACATTCCTGCTTCTCACCCCTGGGTGATGAGGGATGATCCCAGGAACACGCCTGCCATCCCTCAGCAGCGAGGGGGACAAGCAGCTCAGCCAAACAAACCTAAGGCCTCCTCCAGCCTGGGGGACTCGGCCATTTCTGTGCCCATCCCGCCCCTCACTGTTGTCCAGCAGGTGACCCAGCCACACTTCCACCTGCAGAAGGGGTTAAATCCCAGAACACTGCTGCTTTTTACCCCTGGGTGATGAGGGATGATCCCAGGAATGCCTGCCAGCCCTCAACCCTCAGCAATGAGGGGGACAAGCAGCTCAGCTCTCCAGTCAATGCCCTCCTCCAGCCTGGGGGACTCGGCCATTTCTGTGCCCATCCCATCCCTCACCGTGGCCCTCATGGTGTCTAGCAGGAAACCCAGCCACACCTCCACCTGCAGAAGGGGTTAAATCCTAGAACATTCCTGCTTCTCACCCCTGGGTGATGAGGGATGATCCCAGGACTGCCTGCCATCCCTCAGCAGCGAGGGGGACAAGCAGCTCAGCTCTCCAGCCAAACCAGCCCCAGGCCTCCTCCAGCCTGGGGGACTCAGACATTTCTGCTCCTGCAGGATCAGCATCTCCTCCCAGAGAGGTTTTTTTGTGGAAACCCAGCTGGAGAAGGAACCGCACTGAACTCCACTGAGGAGCAATTGAGCTCAACGTGTTCCAGCTCCAGGCCATGGCAGAGTCACCCGTGGGACTGGAGCACAATCTGCCAGCAGCAAGAGAATGCTGGGAACACAATTCCTGCTGAATTTAGTATTTCACAATTCCTGCTGAATTTAGTATTTAATATTTTAGAGAGGAGAGTTTAAATGCCAAGTGCCATCACCAGAGAGCTCAGAGCTGGTATTACCTACTTTAGCTTCCTTTAACAGTCCATGGAGGAAAGTGCAGCTACAGGGACAGAAAAGCTGAGCAGTGATTTGATTCTTAAATTTTGTACTTCAACTCGTCCCATGAAATAAGATTTGGAAAACAGGGGAAAACCCCTTTTCTTTCCAAAGGTATCCATGCAGAAGTACTATGGAATAATTTAATCTGTTTTCAGCCTGCATCCCCTCCCAGATGGGAGGATAAGAGTAACCTTCAGAACATCTTTCAGGAATTAAAATTAAAAAGCCCAGTAAAGAATAGGCCACAGCCCTTCCTCACACCATGGGCTGTGAGGCCCCATCCAGAGCAGGACTAGAGCTATGGTGTAAACAAGGATTAAGTTCCACACCAGCTCTTCCAGCTTTTCCCATGGAGGCAGTGCAGTGGAACTCTACAAGGCTTCAGCTGTCACTGTCATATTTTCTGAAAAATCCCTTCACCAGGATTTCTTCTCCTGGGAAGCTGAGAAGCCTCAGAGAAAAATGAAAACAATCGTTATCTGATTTGTTTCTCCTGTGTTTTGCTGCTTTGGAATGTGGTTTGGACATGGTTTATCCAACATGTGAATTGTTTTTACTTAATGACCAATCATAGTCCAGCTGTGTAAGGACCCTAGAAAGTTACAAGTTTTTCATTATTATCTTGTTAAACCTTCTGTAAGTATCCTTTCTCTATTCTTTAGTATAATAAGTTTAATATATATAGTTTATATAGTTAATATATAATATAGTTAATATTAATATAATTAATATATATAGTTATAATAGTTTAATGTAGCATTCTTTTATATAATATAATATAATATAATATAATATCATAAAATAATAAATTAACCCTCTAAAAACATAGAGTCAAATTCATCTTTCCTCCCCACAACAGAGGACCCCAAAATACCACACTTGGCCAGGGATGCCCACCCAAGGAGGGTGGGAGTAGGTTCCACCAGGCAGTTTGGACACACAAGGTCTCCCCTCTCACCTGCCCACTGCAGTCACAGGGTTCACTGAACTGGACATATTCCTCCTCTCTGCTGTACATTCCCAGGCCAACCTTGGTTGTCTTCTGCTCTGAGTCCACCTGGAATTTCAGCCTGGCCAAGTTGTCAAAGAGTTTGGAAAGGTGACGCTGCACCTGCCAAAGGGATTGTGTAAATGATGTGAGGAGGACAGGACACAGAATTACAGAATCACAGAATAATGAGTTTGGAAGAGACCTCTAAGATCATCAAGTCCAACCTGTGCCCTAACACCTCAACCAGACTCTAGCACCAAGTGACGTGTCCAGTCTTTTTTTAAACACATCCAGAGATGGTGATTCCACCACCTCCCTGAGAAGAGCATTCCAGTACTTTATTATTCTTCTAGTGAAAATTTTCTTCCTAATATCCAACCTATCCCTTCCCTGAGGTAGCTGGAGACTGTGTCCTCTGGTTCTGTCAGAGACCAACCCCACCTGTCTGCAGCCTCCCTTCAGGAAGGTGTAGAGAGCAATGAGGTCACCTCTGAGCCTCCTCTTCTCCAGCCTAAACATCCCCAGCTCCTTCAAACGTTCCTCACAGGGTTTGTGTTCCCAGCCCCTCACCAGCCTCGTTGCCTCCTCTGGATGTGCTCAAGCATCTCAACACCCTTCCCAAACTGAGGGGCAGAACTGGACACAGCACTCAGGATCAAGAACCAGGACAGGCAGAGCAGAGTGCAGCAGAGGGGTGACAGCCACAGTCCTGCTCACAAAGAATAACCTGGACACCTTGGCAGTGCCACATCTTACTCGTGGCCAGGATGGTGCCAACAGGAGCCTCTTGCTGTCCTTCTCAGGAGGTGGATTTGATGAGCCTGGTGGGTTCCCTGCAGCTCAGGCTATCCCATAATCCCTCCTATGGCTTGTTTGCCCAGTTCTCACTCCCTGTCCCACAGAGGATTCCAGCCCCTCCTCAGGAGCTGTCCCACAGGTGCCCAAATCAGTTTTTTACCTGGCCAGATACCAGGAGGTGCCAAGTGGATTGAGAAGCAATGGACACTCAGCTTCCCCACCAGGACAGGCACACATCCTTTCAAATCTTACACAAACCATGGAATCCTGCTTTTCCCCTGCAAGTGGGCAGGCTCAGGGACCCCCACTGTCCTCTCCCAGCCCTTGGCCACTCTGCAGGGGCCTGGCTGTGCTCCAGCACTCGACACAGCTCTGCCACCAGAGCCCAGAATGCCCCTGAACCTGCACCAGCTCAATACCCAGTTCAAGTGGATAATATCATTGTCTATTTAATCCTCCTTTAGGAATTATCAGGCTTTGAAACTACAGTGGAAAGGCTGAGAGCGTATCCGTGTACAATCCTGCCTGACATTTACTTTGATTTTACTGCAAATAGTTTTGAATAACAGAAAGCACCAGGAATTTCTCCTTACTCCGTGGAGCATTTCAGCACAGCAGCTTTTCTCTGCTTCCTGTGTTCTCTTTCTCTCTCTCCATTTTAAGCATCAATCAGCTGTGTATTTATGACACTCTGTGGGCTGAAATCACCCAGCAGCAGCAAACAGAGCCAAGCTGAGTTAAAGGTTAGTGGCAACAAGAGCATTTCCAAGCCTGCCCCATTCACATCCTGACACAAACGCTGAAAAGGAGGAAAATCTTAAGGAGGCTGAGGTTGCTCACTGCTAAAAGGTAGAATAAGGAATTGATTCCTTACCCAACAGGCTCCATTTGCTGTGGACACTTTGATTTGGTTCACACACCAACCTCAGGATTATTGATGCCTCCCAAAGCAGGCTGGGCATTGCCAGGCCAAGGGGCTGAGGTTCCCTGACAGCAGCTCCACATGGAACAGCACCTGCAGGATCCTCTGAGCTCTGCCCACGGGGAACAGGGGGTTCTGACCCCTGGGAATGGGGGGAAGGGGACTGGGGAACCATTTATTACTACAGGAGGGTCACTGCCAGCTCCTCCAGGGGGTGATCCAGCAATCCTGCCAAGGCAGGAGGAGGAATGGGGTGCTTAGGGGGAGGAAGGGTGTGTTTGGGAGGAGGAATGGTGTGTTTGGGGGATTTGGGAGGAGGAATGGTGTGTTTGGGGAGATTCCCCACACCTGGCATTCAGACCCCATCCCAGAAACCCAGCGCAGGGTCAGACTCCACCTGGCCACAGGTGGTGCTCACCTGTGCAGGCTGGGCTCCTCCCTGCCCTGCCCTCAGGACATCCCAAAGGCTTTGCAGGGAAAGGAAGAGGAATTTCCTGGAAATTGCCTCTTCTGCCTAAAAAATCCAACCCTCTACAAGCCCCCAGAGCTCAGCCCTCCCACACTGGAATGCCCAGCCTGGGGTTCTTTGTTTGGTGCCATCCCAGGCTGGGATCTGAGGTCAGCAACAAGTTTTGGATGAGATCCTCATGGAAGTCATTTTCCTGCAGCCTCACTGTATCCCAGCAGGAGCAGAGCCACTGTTTGTATGGCACAAAACCCACAGAGCTGCTCTCTGAACCTGCCATGATCATTCCCAGGGTCAGATCACACAACACCCAGGCCAGGGCTGCCTGTAAGTGATGGCAGGTGGAGATCAGCTGTGAAGGAGCTGTTAATCCACATAAGGTGGGAGAAAATCCCTCCAGAAAGGACACTGAGGAGAGTCCCAGGACAACACCTTCCACTGTGACACTCCTGAAAATGCAGCACAAGCCTTACCAGCTGTGGGTTGGTGCCGTTGGAAAGAATATCTAGTAAATCTGCAGAAGAAATGAAGTAAAATCTGGGAAAAGCCAACCTTTTCATGTCCAAATATTCAGCCAAAGCCTTCTCACACAGAGACAACCTGGGGGGACAAAGCAGAGCCCGGGGCAGGTGGGTGAATACCCTGCCATGCTTCGTGCTGCCCTTCTCAGCAGGTTCTCCCCACCATGGGGAAATGCCAGGCACGAGCTGAGCCTGCAGGCTGCTCCTTCCCCTGAACAGACCCACAAAGCACAAGGGAACTCACAGCTCACTCTATTCCAGGGGTCAAACACCCAGGAGTCAGGGCAGCCAGATTAAAAAGCAGAAGCACAAGTGGAAGAAGAGGTTGGAAAGGTTTGCAGTCTGACCCCACTGCTTTAGACAAGCTCGTAGCTGCCACAGGTGGTGGCATCCACTGGGATGAACATTTCCAGAACTGCTTTTATTCTAATGAGCCACATTTTAAAGTCTGATTCCAACCAACTCAGCTTTTTGTGTTTGCAAAGCATGAAAGGAAAGTTGTTTGCTCCGATCTAAAATGAATCTTGCAGTGTTCACATGCTAAACTGCTGCTGAGCTTACAAAGTTCCTAAATAACATTCTCTGTGAGGAACACTGGCCTTGTTCGATTGAAAATAAAATCAAATCCTTATTTGAAATGGAGAGCTGCTACTGCCACAACAGCTTAGCATGGACTTTGAAGTGGTTTTCAGGCAGATTCATATGTTAAGTGAGAAGTGTCTCCAACCCAGGGCACTCAGGTCTGTCTCAGGGAGCTGTGTTATGCCTCAAGGGTACACAGGGATAATTTTGCCAATTAAATTGGCTCAGCTCTGCTTTTTTTGATCACAAAATCACAGAAAGGTTTGGGTTGAAAGGGAGCTCAAAGCCCAACCTGTGCCAGGCTGCTCTAAGCCCTGTCCAGCCTGGCCTTGGGCTCTGCCAGGGATCCAGGGGCAGCCACGGCTGCTCTGGGCATCCTGTGCCAGGGCCTGCCCACCCTCACAGGGTGATGGGTCACAAACACAGAAACTTGAAACAGATCAGAAAAGCTGGAGATTTGTGACTGTAGAGGAAGCAGAGCCTCAGAAAAAGCCTCAGAGCACAGGTTCAACCAACTTCTCATGGCTGATTCCAGCCTCTGACAAAACCCTGGGACTGGTGCTCTACCTACCTCCTCTGGATGTCCTCCAGCTGCTGGGACAGACCTGGTTTATTGGTGGCTTCAACCACATTTGGGGTTTTCTGAACTTCATTGGCCAGTTCTTTAAAATCCACATCAATGCCTTCAAAACGTTTGGAGTCCTACAAAGGGACACAAAGGACACAGCAACGTTCTCTTGGTGTGCTGAGAGATCCCATCCTTTGAGAGCTGTCTTTGGGGTGAGGGGACAGCTCCTCCCTCACCAGTGAAAGGCTTGTTCCTGCTCAGCATGGCTGGGAGCCCGGAATAACACTGGGAGCTGGGCTGGAGGCACCTGAGGAGCTCCCCAGAGCAGCAGCAGGAGAAGAGCAGCTCTCCCCCAGCACCAGAGTGACAGGACAGGGAGGGAAAACTGCCAAAGCTGCCTGGGCCAGCTCTGTTTGATGATTTGCAGTGTGTGAGCAATGATTTCAGTCCTCTCCCTCCAAAGGAAGAGGGAACACGCCTGCAGCACTGAAGGAAGGCAGCAGCTCTCACTCAGCACCCAGGAGCTCTGTGTTTGCCATGCAGTGCTACAAGGGAGAAGATCAGCCCCTCAGCACGGCTCAAGCACAAAAACATCCTTGGGGCAACAATCAGAGCATCGAGGGAGCCTCCAGAGGAGCGAGGCAGCAGGAGAACAGCCCTGCTTTGGGGGATTTGCCACTACAGATAACCCCATTTAATAATGGAGCCTCTTCTTCAACACCTCCCAAGCAGGAATTTGGGATTTGGGGTTCGTACCTGGGGCAGCTGTGCCCTGATGTCTTCTGAGCCTATGAAAATGCTCTCCAGGTGGGACCACGTGCGCTGCACCTCAAACCAGAGGGAGATGATGGAGTCAGCAGTGGAGAGTTTCCTCTGCCAGGCAGACACCTCCTCCAGGAAGAAGGCAATGTACTTGGAGGACATTAAATTCTGCAGCTGCACCTGGTTGTCCTCTAGAGTTTCAACGAGCTCCTCATCTGACTTCAGCAAGGGGGTGTGGGTGCGGGGGTGAGGCTCATACTGAAACTCCCTGGAGCTCCAGGTCACCCTCAGCTCCTTCAGCACCTTCTCCATGCTCATTTCCCTCACTGCTTTGTCCACAATGCCATGGACCTCCGCCTCAAATTCATGCAGGTTGAGCTTGAGGAGGTCAGCCAGGGTGGTGTCCGAGTCCATCACAAACCTCACACCCGTCACCTGCATCAGCTGGTTCCAGTGCCTCTCCCTGATGGCAGGATTCTGAAGTTCTGCCACAGCCTTGAGGGCTGTCAGCATGTTCTTCACCTTGCTGTCCAGCCCGCTGAAAGCATCCCACGCCCTCATTTCCTTGTCCAAATTCCGAATTTCTCTTGCAAACTTCTTGCACTCCAGGTCCATGTTCTCCACGTTAATGTCCACCCATCTGGTGGTCTGCCAGTCTTCAAGGCTGGTGTTCACCAGGGAGATCATGTCCCAGAGCTCTTTGAGCAGACACAGCTCCTTCCTGCACTGCTTCAGCTGTTTATACTCTGGCACCATGACTTCAAACAGACCAGCTGATTCATAAATCGAGGTCATGGCTGCCTCCATCTGTTTAATCTCCATGTGCTTTGCATCCAGCAGTTGATAAGGCTTTTCGGTGTCAAACCTAGAAATAAACGTTTATTCTTCATAAGTGACGTTGTAACAACTTCTAAAGGACCCATAAAACAAACAGAGCCTCTGAGAGCCACGGGAGAGATGAAAGGTCTCTACTACACCCTGATGGCTGAGCCACATGGCACTGCTGACACCACCCAAACCCAACCTCTTCCAGGGACACAGCACTGCAGGCACAGCAGGGAGGAGAGCTGTGCATCACCAGGACATGCAGGTGATGCCTTAAGATTTCAACTTTTACATTTTTCAAATCCTCTAGAGCATTAGTGCATAGCTGTGAACTCCATATAAAGTGTAGTTAACTGCCTTCACATTTTGGTCAGACAGAACAATCCCTCTGGGCCTGAGATCCAAGGACACACCACAGCCTCACACCTAGAAAAGTGTAAACAAAAGTGAATTGTGGGGAGCAAACTGGGGAATATGGCTTTATTACCTGAAGCTGTAAATGGAGGATTAACCCCTGATATGCAAACAGGCCAAACTTGTATAAAAATCTGGTGACCATCATCTCTCTTGGGTGCAGCCTCTGTGAGGCTTTGGCTGCCCAAGGTGAATCTATGGAAGGCCTTTAATAAACACCCACTTTATTCTCGAACTCTAGCCTCTGTTCTAGGTAGCCACTCCAGGGCATCACAGGGATGAGCTCTGCCCTCTGCAGGCTCAGAATCACAGAATCACAGAATAATGAGGTTGGAAGAACCTTCTAAGACTATCGAATCCAACCTATGCCCTAACACCTCAACTAGACTGTAGCACCCAGTGCCATGTCCAGTCTTTTTTAAACACATCCAGAGATGTTGATTCTACCACCTCCCTGCGAAGAGCATTCCAGTACTTTATTAGTGTTTTGGTGAAAAATTTCTTCCTAATATCCAACCTATACTTTTTCCCTGCCGTAGCTGGAGACTGTGTCCTCTGGTTCTGTCAGAGACCGACCCCACCTGTCTGCAACCTCCCTTCAAGAAGGTGTAGAGAGCAATAAGGTCACCTCTGAGCCACCTCTTCTCCAGGCATGTGGGAACCCAGGACATTTCTCTGGTGGCCTTGGAGGACTCAGGACCCTGGCAGGGGGCTCAGAGACCTTGTCATAGAGTCAAAAACACCTGCGCCTTCCATTTTAACCCATGGAAAAAATAATGACAAGCCACAAGAGTTTTAATAGAATGATAGTGAATTTATCACTGGGTGAAAATGTAGAATTTTAAAGTGTTTAAAATGGGAGTTCAGGAGGCAAGATGGAGGAATCTAGAGGTGTTCAGTCTTTCTCCTTCTTCTTGTCCTCCATCTTCTGCTGTGATAAAGTAGCATTAAGATTCTAAAGTAGCACTTTTAGATTAGTTTGGAGTAAAGACAAACTGTCTAACATAAGTGATAAGTATTAAAAAATTATTATAAATAAAGTACACATAGTTTTTAGTATAAAAAGATAACACCACCCTGAGGACAGTCAGTGTGCCTCAACCCAACCTGCTGAACAAACCTCTGCAGATCCAAAAAAGCATGTGTTAAATAAGAGAAAATAAACAACCTTGAAAACCAAAGCCGAAGAATCCCAACTTCTCCTTCGAGTGCAGGGTTGGGAAAAAAAAATTTAACACCTCAAAACTCATACCAACCACAACAAACATGAGACAGGCTAAATAACCCCAGCTCCTTCAAACATTCCCGAGGCTGGCTGGTGCTGGGAGAGCTGTACCTGAAGGGAGCCTCGGTGGCGAAGCGCTCGCGGAGCCGCTGCTGCCGGGCGTCGAAGGCGGCGCAGCTCTGGCGCAGCGCGGTCACCTCGGCGGCCTGCAGAGGAGCCACCTGCTGCTTCACGGCCACGGCCAGCTTCTTCACCTGGCTCCACTGCTCCGGCAGCTCCTGCGGGCACAGCGGCACCGTGGGTCACCCTGACACACCGGGGATTAGCACTGACCCCATGGTGCAGAAGGTGTAATTAGCACTGTGCAATTAGCACTGACTCCAGTATGCAAAAGGTTGAACTGTGGTGGTGTTTGAGGGTTCCCAGGATGAGGGAAGAGATGAGAATCTTGACTCCTTGTTTTAGAAGGCTGATATTATATTACATTTTATATTATAATTTACATTATATTTTATTGTAATATACTATATGTTCTACTATGTAACATTACACTATGTTCTACTGTTATATTACGCTATGTCCTAATATGTTATATATTTTACATTATATTGTATAATATAATATTGTATTGTATAATATAGTATAATATAGTATAATACAATATACGTTCTACTATGTTATATTATATTATACTATATTATACTATATATATATAGTATATATATATAGTATAATATAGTATATATATATATACACTATATATATACGTTCTACTATGTTATATTATATTATACTATATTATACTATGCTATATGTTATATGATGTTTATGTTATGTTTTTTGTTATGTTATGATTTCTTTTGTTATGTTTGTTTTGTTATGTTTTGTTATGCTATATGTTACACAATACTATATTATATGTTATATTATGTTATACTATGTTACAAATGCTATACTAAAACTACACTACAGAAAGAGAAAGGAGACATCAGAAGGTTAGAAAAGAACGAATAATAAAATCTTGTGACAGACTCAGAGAGTCCGACACAGCAGGCTGTGATTGGCCATTAATTAAAAACAATTCACACGCTGGGTAAACAATTCTCCAAATCACGTTCCAGAGGAGTAAAACGTGGAGAAGCTGAAGCTTCCCAGCTTCCCAGGAGAAGAAATCCTGGCAAAAGGATTTTTCCTAAAATACGTCAGTGACACTGAACTATTGCTTTAATCTTCTATATTATATTCTTACTCTATTCTTAAGAAACCCATAACCCCTTCTAGCCTGTCCAATAGAGCTTTGACCTCATTGGTCAACCAAGCAAAACACCACTGTGTATTCACATTTTCTGAAAAATCTCTTTGTTCAGGACTTTTCACCTGGGAAATTGAGAAGCTTGAGGGAAAAAAAGAAAACAATTATTATCTTATTTGCTTCTCTTGTGTTTTGCTCATCTAGAATGTGTTCAGAGATTGTTTATTCACAAGTAATTGTTTCATTGCATTCTGCTGTGAGTTGTTTTCACTCTTTGGCCAATCAGGGCCAAGCTGTGTCAGGACTCTGGAAAGAATAACAAATTTTCATTATTATCTTTTTAGCATTCTGTAAGTGCCCTTTCTGTATTCTTTAGTATAGTTTAGCATAGTATTCTTTAATACAATATAGTATCATAAAATAATAAATTATCCTTCTAAAAACATAAAATCAAATACATCATTCCTCCCTCCCACAAAAATCTCAACAAATACAACACACCACCACCCTTTGGTAAACAAACCTCCATAACACATTCCACATTTGCCTAGCAACAGGTGCAGAGAGTGGAGATAGAATTAAAACAAATCTTTTCCCTGAGCTTTCTCACGGCTTTTCCCAGGGAAAATGCCAGGGAAGGTTTGTGTTTGCTCTGGGACCAGAGAGCTGCTGCCACACTGCTGGGAGGCAGGAGGGCTCTGCAGGGTGGGATGTGCTCATGGATAACCATGGAATGGGAAAAGCCACAGATCCCGTGGCTAAAACTGCAAGGGAGGGTGGTTGGGATGGCCCAAGTCATGCCTGGGGGGGTTTAGATTGAATATGAGGAAAAATTTCACAGGAAGGGTTGTAAAGCATCAGAAGAGGCTGCCCAGGGCGGGGGTGGAGTCATCATCCCTGGAAGTGTTCAAAACCCTGTGGATGTGGCACCTGGGGACGTGGTTTAGTGGTGATCACAGTGGTGGTGCTGCATGGATAGTGAGATTTTATCATCTTAAAGGTCTTTTCCAACCTTGACAGTTCCATGATTGCCAAGGGCTCTGCTGTCCCCAGGTTCCCTCCTCTCCATGGGCTGTGCAAGCCCACAGGAAAGACTCTGGGTGTCTCTCCATCCCAGCTCACACTGTTGAGGAGATAATTGGAGACCCACCATGGAAAGAAGGGAAGGAGCTGCAGGCAGCTCTGAGGCAGCAGAGATGGCCAGGCCAGGGCCAGCCCCTCCTGAGGAGTCTCCTCCTGGCATTTTTCACCACAGTCTCAGCAGAAATCAATGTCCACACACAGAGTTGCCTCATTCTCTTCCTCCCAAGCAGCAGCTCCCGCCCATCCATCTCCAGGGAGGGAGAGGAGCCTGGAGGAACTTCTGCTTTTCCCACTCCACACAGGAGGGAAAAATCATTCACACACAAGTGTTGCTGCCACTCGCCAGAAAGAACAATTCTTTGGCTGCCTCCTGCATCTGGGTGGCTGCTCCTGCTCCACACCTTCATTTCTTCTATCAGCAAAGTAAATCAGGTATTTGGAGGTATTTGCACAAGCAGGAAAACAGCAGCTCCCAGGCAAGGGGGTTTAGTGGGGCTGGGCTCCCCACAGGACTGGGTTTTATGGTGGATAAAGGCACAGCTGGCAGAGCTTGTCTCTGTCCCCCAACATTCACCATCTCTTACAACCTTCATCTGATGGTCCCCTTTGCAGAAAGAAAAGGAATTCCCAAGGAACTGACTCATAAGAGCCAGATGTGGAACGATGCCAAAATATTTTCACAACCTGCTCCCAGGGATGCCCTCTGGGCAAAGCAGATCTGGTGGTCTCAACCCAGAGGAGGACTGAAGTCCTGTGGGATGGCAGCTCCTCTGCCAACATTATCCTCCCCATCTCCATAGCTGCCAAGAACCAGCTTATTTAAAAATAATTATAATTCAACCTAATTAACAGATGGATCTGAAAATGCATTAATTTTTTTTCAACAGCAATCGCTGGGAGTTGGAGCAGGCAATTCCATGTTTTTCACACACAACAAAAGGCTTAATCTCTGCTTTAAAAGAAAAAAAATCTCAACATTTAGAGCTACCAAGGCACATCCTGCAATAGCAAAACGCTGCCCAATGAGGCCCTCTAATGACAGGGAGCCTTGAATATCCCTGGGATGCTCCTCCACTCCTGCTCCTGGGCAAACTGCTGTGCCCACCACAAACCCTCCTGCTCCCTTTGCCTCCTGCTCCTGGGCAAACTGCTGTGCCCACCACAAACCCTCCTGCTCCCTTTGCCTCCTGCTCCTGGGCAAACTGCTGTGCCCACCACAAACCCTCACCCACCTCCAGCTGCTGGTGGACTTCCTCAGGCAGCTGCTGCTCATAGGCCCTCAGCAGCTCAATGGTCTCCTTCAGGGGCTCAAACATGGCATCAGTGGCACTGCGACGTTCCTTGACAGCCAGCAGGTGACCCATGACCTCCACCAAGCCACCATAGTCACCTTTCTCCACCTTTCTGCTCAGACCTCTCTCAGCAGTTTGGATGAACTCGTCCAGGTCAGCCAAGCTGCAGAGCACAAAGCAGGGGAGGAAAGCACAGGATGAGGGCAGCTCCTCTGGGATTATTATTCTTCCAGCTCCTCTGGAGTTAAAATCCAGCCCCAGAACTGGAATTTCTGCTCAAAGGTGTCCCTGGATGTGGTACAGCTTCCCACAAAGAACAGAAAGACAGGTTGGGACTTCTCAAGCTGGAGACACAGTAACTGAACAGAGACAGGGAGCTCAGGAGGGACTGTCTGAGAGTACAGATTTTACTGTCCCAGTTTTTACTGGGAGGGTGGGGGGACACCAGCATGGGGTGCCCAGAGCAGCTGTGGCTGCCCCTGGATCCCTGGCAGTGCCCAAGGCCAGGCTGGACAGGGCTGGGAGCACCTGGGACAGTGGGAGCTGTCCCTGCCATGGCAGGGGTGGCACTGGATGGGCTCTAAGATCCCTTCCAGCCCAAACCATTCTGTGACAGTTTTCACCCCATCTCTTCCACCACAGGAATCCAAGCTCCCCAGGTGAACCTGACACTTTTCAAAGCTGTAGCAAACAGGGATTGTCCTTCATGCACTGCTTCTCTTCACAGGGCAGCTCCCTCCTGCAGGTGATGCAAATTCACAGCAGCTCAGAAAAGCAACTGTACATTCGTGGGAGGAAAAAAATCCCTCCAGGTCTTTAAAATTAAGATCCCTGCCTCTCAAAGCCCTTGAGCCATAAACCATCACAGACAGGAAAGTCTTTGGGACACATTTCCTCACCTGCTTATCCTGTTTTTAACCTCACCAGCTACTGGGCACTTTCAGCAGAGAATCACTGGGCTCCTGGGTCTCAAAACACTTCTTAAGTGCCTGCTTAAATTCTCTGGATGCTGCTGGGACTAAAAGTATCCTTAAATACTTCACCTAATAAAGACTAAACTGCTGACTCAGGGACTCTCAATAACAGCTCCTAAATGCTCATTCTCTGCCACACTAAACCTCTTTGCAAAGAAATTATCAGACAGATTTATGGTGCTGAAAAGCACACCAGAGATCACATCACACCCCACGCAGCAGCCTCCTCTTCAGATGCCTGTGAGCACTCCCCTGGGAGCACCCACAGCCTAGGACAACCTTCAGTTGTGAGCAATAAATCACCCAGGGCATTGTCCTGCACAGATCTAAGCAGCTCTTCAGAGCAAGGAGCACGTGGTAATACAAAAATTGGAGCCCAAACTGTTCCATGACTGCTCATGCCAGGCTACCTGAATCATGGGCTGTTAAAAACGTCAGAATATTAATGGAGATTTACTGATGGCCACCATCAAACCCAGTAGAGCAAGCCCAGAGCCCTGCAGAAATGGGATTATTTGGCTCAGGAGGAGCAGAACACACACCTTGGGCAAATACAAACTGTGTAACACCCTACATCAGGTCTCAGGGGTGTCAGGGGTACCAAGGGATGCCCCTGCTCCCAGCTCACACACAAGCAGAGACCAGGGCATGGAAAACACAGCACTGGGGTGGAGCTGCTGTGCAGCATGGGCCCTTCTCCTGCCCCTGTATTAGCTCTGGAGGTTGTCACAGCTCTGAGGCTGCCAGAGCTCCAGGAGTGCTTGGACAATGCTGCCAGGGATGCCCAGGGTGGGATTGTCTGTGCAGGGCCAGGAGCTGCACTGGACGGTCCTTGTGAATCCCTTCCAACCCAGGGTATTCTGTTATTCTCTATCCTTTGGCCATGAGTGGGAAATGACAGAGCCCAACCCAGACAAGAGAAATTCCATGAGCAGAGGCAGAACCACCCCTCACCTGTGCGTGACGTGGTCCAGGAGGTGCTGCTTGAACACCAAGCTCCACCTTTTAATCTCATTGAGCAAGGCTGCCTTGAAGGGCCGTGCATCCAGCCTCAGCCAGCCCTGGAAGGTGCAGAGGGGCTGCATTCGAGCCACCTCCTCATAGAGCTGCTCGTAGGAGCCCAGCTGCTCCCTGAACTGCTGCAGCGTGGCTGGTGACTCAGGGACCCCCTCCTCGGTGTCTGCAGGCGTGGGGATGGGGAGATGGTGGCCCAGGTCCCTCCTGTCCTGTAGCAGGAGATGGTGGCCCAGGTCCCTGCTGTCCTGCAGCAGGAGATGGTGGCCCAGGTCCCTGCTGTCCTGCAGCAGGAGATGGTGGCCCAGGTCCCTGCTGTCCTGCAGCAGGAGGTGACAGAAGCGCCGCTCCAGCCCCGCGCGGTGCTCGCGGCACTCGGTGGCCGCTGCCTGAGCCCGGGCCAGCAGCTCCTGGCGCCACGAGCACAGCGAGGGCATGGCCTCCAGGGCAGCCTGGTGGGCACAGGGAGAAGGGGAGAGGGGAAATGGAGAAAGGAGAGAGGAGGAGTTAGTTGAGAGAGAAGGAGGGAGAGTGGAGAGAGAAGGGAAAGGAGAGAAAGGAGAGAAGGAGAAGGAAGGAAAGGAGAGAAGAAGAATAAGGAAGGAGAGTGGAGAGAGAAGAAGGGAGGGAGAAGGAGAGAAAGTGGAGAGAAAAAGAAAGGAAAGGAGAGAAGGAGGAGAGAGAAATGAGAGAGAAGAAGGGAAAGGAGACAGGAGAAGGGAGAGTGGAGAGAAAAGGAGAAAGGAGAGAGGAGAAAGGAAAGAGGAGGGGGGAAAGGAGAGAGAAGAAAAAGGAGAGAAGAAGAAGGACGAGGGAAAGGAGAGAAGGAGGGAAAGGAGAGAAGGAGAAGAAGGGAAAGGAGAGAAAGAGAAGAAGGGAAAGGAGAGAAGAAGGAGAAGAAGGGAAAGGAGAGAAGAAGAGACAAAGTAGAGAAAGAAAAGAGAAAGTAGAGAAAGAAGTAAGTAGAGAAAGAAAATGGGAGAGGGGAGAGGGGAAAAAGGAGAGAAAGGAGAGAAGAGAAAGAAGAGAGTGGAGAGGGAGGGGAGAGAAGAGCACAGTGAGGTGGGAGCACATGGCACCTCCTCACTGCCCCAGCCCAGGGAAGTCCCAGAGCACAGACCTGGTAGTGGCAGAAGCCTCTGTGTGCAGCCAGCCGGGGCACCAGTGAGGAGATGTGGAAGATGCCCTGGAGAAGGCTTTCCACCATGTCACAGAAGCCATCCCTGGTGCCAGGGTCCAAGGGAGGGCGAAACACCAAATCTGGGATCACCAAATCCAGCTGCACCTCAAAGAGGGGAGCAAGCCCTGCCTTGGGATCTGGAAGGGAAGAACAGAGATGTCAGCGTCTTTTTCAAGGCATCTTGAGCCACTGAGGTCCTATTACACGGTGCCACATGGCCTGCAGGGACAGCAGGAGGTTGTGGTGGCACACACACACTCACTGGGGCCTGCACAACCCATGGAGGGGTTGGCAAACCAGCTGTGCTGTGGTACCCACCAAAATCAGTGGGGAACAGGTGAGACACAAGAGATATAAGGAGCAGAAAACACCCTGGGGAGGAAAGGCTCTTCAGGTAATGCAGAGGGAGTCTGAGAGCTGAACAGTGCCAGCATGGAAGTGCTTGCAGAGGAGAAAAACGACAGGAACCAAGTGGCTCTTTAATTTAGTGGTGAAAGGCATGCAAAGAAAAAAAATAAAAAAAACCCCAAAAACCACCAGAAACTGAAGCCAGATGCAAATGTGACAACCTAGGCAAGTTTTTAACAAGATGGTGAAGAACTGCCTGCAATTCTCCGGCTCATTGTGCCTCACATCCAGAAGGGAAGCCTTCCTGGAGATGTGCTTCAGCTGCACACAAGCTGCTGTCAGCAGAGCAAGGAGGGCTGGGCTGGGCATTCCTGAGCCCAGCTCATCTCTGCCCAAGGACTGAGGGCTTTGTTTGGTGCCTTTCAGGAGCAGAACTGGCTCTTGAGCCTCCCCACAGAGGAGGGATGGTGCCACCCTGCTGCTTTGGGCATGGGAGGGTGGGAGGTGCCTGATGTCCAAGCACAGATGTGGGAGAAGCCTCAGGTGTCTCTCTCCATTAACCCTTCCAGTGCAGTCACCTCCATCCCTCCCCCTGAGCAGTGACCAGAGCTGGAGTCACCCTCCCTTTCTGGAGGCTCCAGTGCCAGAGGAAAGCCAGGAAAAAGAGAACAAGCACTGAGAATGAGGGAATACACCCAGAGATATGCCCTTGGAGAGGCCAGGAAAAAGAGAAAAACCACAGAGAATGAGGGAATACAACCAGAGATATGCCCTTGGAGAGGCCAGAAAAAAGAGAACAACCACTGAGAATGAGGGAATACAACCAGAGATGTCCCCTTGGAGAGGCCAGAAAAAAGAGAACAACCACTGAGAATGAGGGAATACAACCAGAGATGTCCCCTTGGAGAGGCTGAGCAGCCTCTGCAGCCAGGGGACAGGAGCCAGGTGTCACCTGTGTTCTCCAGGAGGTATTTCAGGGAGCACTCAATGGCAGTGAAGAACCCATCCAGGACTATCTCATCCACATAATCCAAATACCCCTTCCAGGCATCAGAGGCTGGCTCTGCACGTAGGAGGCTCTGGTTCTCCTGGAAGACAAAGAAGATTCCTTCACACACAGCAGGGCTGAGTGTGCCCAAAAATCCTCCTTGCACGTAATACAGGGTTCACCAAGTGAGGGTAAGGAGGTGCTGATGCTGAGGTTGATGACTTTGAAGGCATCCCTGCCCCACAGCCAAGGGCTGATGCTGGGCACCACAGCTGTGCCAGCCTCGTGGAGATGGATCTTCCTACTGGGGCATGGCCACAGTTTGCTCCTGTCGAGGGCTGCGTGGTCTCCAGGAACACTTCAAGGTGAAAATGGAGGGCACAAGAGCCTTAGAAGGTCTTCCATGTGTTTTCCTCCCTCTTCTCTGAGGCCACAGGACTTGAAGCTGCTTTGGACCCCTGGGGCAGGGGGAGCTGGGGGTCTCAAGGCCCATCCTGATGAACCCATCTGGTTCTCTTCAGAGTCCAAGGCCAGACAGGAGAGGGCTGGCCCATAACCCATCTCCTCCAGGCCAGGGGCTGTCCCTGACATGCACAACACCTGGCTCCAGGCAGGTGAGGAGCAGAGCTTTTGGGCTTTCTCTTGGCCTGCAGAGGACTCTGAGCTGTGGCAAAACAGCTGAGAAACACCAAGGTTTGGGACAGTTCCTCCCCTGTCACTCAGCTCCTCCCTGGGTGCTCAGCATCACCTCCCCCTGCACAGAGGGACAGAGCCTCAAACCAAAGGTCAGCTCCAGTCTCTGCTCCCAGGTAACACCTCAGATGGATTTTTCCTTGAAGCAGCATCCCAAACCCGATGCACCACTCCCCTCTAGTGGCTCTCCAGTTTCTCCCTGGGCGCTCAGCATCAACCCCTGCTGTACAGAGGGACAGAGCCTCAAACCAAAGGGTCAGCTCCGGCCTCTGTTCCAGGGTAACACCTCAGAGGGGATTTTTCCTTGGAGCAGCATCCCAATCCCGATGCACCACTCCCCTCTAGTGGCTCTCCAGCAGCCAGGGCTGCAGCCAGACCCTTCCCTGGGCTGGAGCTGGTCCTGCCCGGGGCTGGGAGTCCAGCCAGCCCCACGCCCCATCCAGCCCTCCCCACCCCTCGGAGACAGCACCAATTAACCCCAGGGTGGGTTCTCAAATGGGTTCAGGGAGTTCATTTCAGGCAAAGCACTCTGGGTGTGTTCAGCACCACAGGGACCACACGGAGCCTCTGAGGAGCCCCCCAGCCCTGCGGGTGCCCCTCACCTTCAGCAGGGAGTGGATCCTGTGCCCGGCCTCCCTGACCAGGCTGTAGCGCCGCTCCAGGCGCTCCTGGCACTCCTCCAGGCTCAGCACTGCCTCCCTCTTGGGGTCCCTCCTCTCCAGCACGGGCTGCCCCCACGAGCGCACGATGCTCTGGATCTCCTCAACGTTGTCCTTGGCCTTCTGCACCCTCTGCTCCAGGTCACAGACATCACCCACCACCCCGGAGATGCGATCCCAGACACCTGGGGAAGATGAGATGGTGCAGCCTCTATTTCCAGAGCTGCTGGGACAAGCTCTGGTGTTCTCTCCTTCAGACATTTTCCCTGTGGTCTCACGTGTTTCTCACTCATCCTTAAGGTATGAGATTCACCACCTTGAGCAGCAGAGCCTCCTCTACCTCTCCCCTACTGTAGTTATGAAATTTTTTTTATTTTCTTATGATATTTAAGGAAAATCCCTTTGCCAAGATTTTTTTTTTCTCCTGAGAAGCTGAAAAGCCTCAGAAATAAAATGTAAACAATGATTATCTGCTGCTGTGAAATGCAACAAGTGCATCTTTGATTAGTCTCATGTAGTTGTTCCTAATTAATGACCAATCACAGTCCAGCTGCGTCAGACTGTCTAGTCAGTCACAAAATTTTATTCTCATTCTGATTCCATTCTTTTTCCATTCCTTGCTAACCTTCTAATGAAATCCTTTCTTCTATTCTTATGATATAGTTATAATATGATATGATATAGTTATAACTGTATAGGATAATACAGTTATAGTATAGTATAATATAGTACAGTATAATATAATATAGTATAAAATAGTATAATATAGTATAGCATAATATAATATAGCATAATATAGCATAATATAATATAGCATAATATAATATAGCATAATATAGCATAATATAATATAGCATAATATAGCATAATATAGCATAATATAGCATAATATAGCATAATATAGCATAATATAGCATAATATAATATAATATAATATAATATAATATAATATAATATAATATAATATAATATAATATAATATAATATAATATCCTTCTGAAACAAGTCAGGATTCTCATCTCTTCTCTCATCCTGATGCCCCTGTAAGCACCACCACACCCCACCCCAGCAAGGCTCAGCAGGGACCACCAGAGCCTCTCCTCCCCACAGCCAGGGCTAAACCTGAGGGATCAGGATCCTCCCCACAGCCCCAGCAGATCAAGGGACTGTGGGAAGGAGAAAACACAGCAGGAGCTGCTCCTCATCCTCCCAGTGTTGGATACACCAGAGACAGCCCTGTCCCACTGGGCACACAGGGAGCAGGAGGAGCCCCAGGTGTCACACTGTGGGAAATGGGTTTGTGAAGAATTCTCAAAACCTGACAGAAATCTCCCACAGCCATCTGAGTGCAAACTCTGAGATAAGGTGTGCTGGCTTAGGAAGGCCATGGATTAGAGATGACATTGTGGAGAGAGAGATTGAACAGGAAAAATGTTCCAACAAGTTTCAAAATGTAGCCTTGCAAAAAGATCAGATATTTTTGAGAATTGGAACTGTGAAAAATGCGTTGTAGCATGTTGTGGGGTAAAAATATAGGTGATTGGTGTTACATACAGGTAAAAAATATAGGTGATTCGTGTTAAATATAGGTTAAAATACAGGTAAAAATATAGGTGGTTGGTGCTAAATACAGGTAAAAATATAGATGATAATATAGGTGATTGGTGTTAAATATAGGTAAAAATATAGGTGATAGTATAGGTGATTGGTGTTAAATACAGGTAAAAAAAATAATTTAAAAATATAGGTAAAAATATAGGTAAAAATATAGGTAAAAATATAGGGGATTGGTGTTAAATATAGTTAAAATATAGGTAAAAATATAAGTGATTTGTGTTAAATATAGGTTAAAATATAGGTAAAAATATAAGGGATTGGTGCTAAATATAGGTTAAAATATAGGTAAAAATATAGGAGATTGGTGTTAAATATAGTTAAAAATATAGGTAAAAATAGAGGTAATTGGTATTAGAAGTAACAGCAGCATTGTGGGGCAAAAGCTAATAGGCTGAAAGACATTTATAAAGTATTGTAACCAGGAAATGGTTGGCTTCTGATGGAATGGAGTCGAGTTCTACATGTCTCACTATTCATCAAAGCTGATAATGAAATAAAATCTTTTGAAACAGCTCTCATTGCCCCATCTCTGTAAAAGCTGTGAAAACCAGCATCACCCAGAGCCAGCTCACCCTCTGTCTTCCAGGTCAGCGTTTCTTCTGCCTCTCTCAGCTTCACGTCGATGTCCTGCAGCTGGCCCTGCACCAGAGCATGTTCCACCTCCAGCACGGCTCTCAGGACCTTGTTGTAGCTGTTCCCCATCAGCTCCAGGCTGGCCACCAGCTGCCAGAGGGATTCCTTGCGGGAATGGAGCTCAGCTGCTGCCGGGGGGATGGCTCCTGCCCCGCTGCCCCTCAGGTAGCTCACCTCCCTGAGCACGGCCACCAGCTGGGGAGGCAAGGCACAGAGCTGGGCTCAGCACGGCCCTGCCGGCTCCTGGAACCCCCTCCAACCTGTTCTGACCATCACAGGGGGTTCTGCTGGTCAGCACAACCCTGCCAGCCCCTTCTGAGCATCACAGGGGTTTCTGCTGGTCAGCATGGCCCTGCCAGCTCCTGGAACCCCCTCCAACCTGTTCTGACCATCACAAGGGGTTCTGTTGGTCAGCACGGCCCTGCCAGCTCCTGGAACTTCCTCCAACCTGTTCTGACCATCACAGGGGGTTCTGCTGGTCAGCACAGCCCTGCCAGCCCCTTCTGAGCATCACAGGGGTTTCTGCTGGTCAGCACAGCCCTGCCAGCTCCTGGAACTCCCTCCAACCCCTTCTGAGCATCTCAGGGGGTCCTGATGGACAGCACAGCCCTCCCAGCCCCTTCTGAGCATCACAAGGGGTTCTGCTGATCAGCACAGCCCTCCCAGTCCCTTCTGAGCATCACAGGATGTTCCTGCTGGTCAGCACAGCCCTGCCAGCTCCTGGAATTCCCTCCAGTCCATTCTGAGCATCACAGGATGTTCCTGCTGGTCACCACAGCCCTCCCAGTTCCTGGCAATCCCTCCAACCCCTTCTGCTGGTCAGCACAGCCCTGCCAACTCCTTGAATTCCCTCCAACTCCTTCTGAGCATCACAGGGGGTCCTGCTGGTCAGCACAGCCCTCCCAGCTCCCAGAACTCCCTCCAGCTTATTCGGAGCATCACAGGATGTTCCTGCTGGTCAGCACAGCCCTGCCAGCTCCTGGAATTCCCTCCAGCCCATTCTGAGTATCACAGGATGTTCCTGCTGGTCAGCACAGCCCTCCCAGCTCCTGGCATTCCCTCCAACCCCTTCTGCTGGTCCTGCTGGTTTATTCCCAAAGCTGCAAGCTGGAAAGGGCCTGGACAGCTCCTGGTCTGTTTCCCATTATCTCTGACTCTGGATTCCTTCCCAGCTCTGTTAAGCACCAACCAGCCCCTAAAAGCCACCATCACCTCTGGAGCTCTCAGCCATCCCCATCCTTGTGCTTCCCCTCTCAGATGGAGGCTGAGCCCCACCACAAGTCCCAACAATGCTGTTCTGCAAGAGCCATTGGCCATTATCAAAGTGAAAGATAAGATGGCTCAAGTTCTCTTGGTTTGCTGGGCTGATTGGTATAAAAATAATTAAAAAACTAGAACCATGACCTCAAACCCACTGACTCAACTCCTTCTGGTGCCATCAAAGATTTCTGGAGTCATAAAATAAACCTTCCCTGGGTTTTTCACACCCTTTGAAGCTCATGTTTCAGGTATACACATGAATGTGTGTACCTGAAAAAAATAGAAAAAAAGATAGAAAATGTATGCAATAACATACTATATAGTTAATCTATATAGATATAAATAACAATAGATTAATAATAATAGATTATAATAGATTAATATATATATAGATTATAATAATAGATTAATACATATAGATATAAATATAGATACAATATCTATATAGATAACATACTATATAGTTAATATATATGATATAAATCTATATATACACATGTTGAGGTACAACATGAATGTGTGCCTGTAGATGATGTCCCATCACTCCCCACACCAGTATCACCCAGTATGGTGTGGACATGCTGACAGCAGCCACACCTCTGGCTCCTCAGGAACTGCTGCCATCACCTTTAACCACAATTTGCTCTGCTCAACTCAATGCTGGCGTTTAGGCAAAGCAGATCTATGGTAGAGCCTTGTTACCCCCATGGGAGGGGTCCCACAGAGCACAGAGCCCCCCCCAGGTGTCCCCCACAGCTTGGGGACACATCCTGGGGGGCAGGAGAGCCGAGGGGCAGCAGCTCTTACCTGGGGATCAAAATTGACCCTGATCAGTCTGGTCTGTGCCTCCCGCCGGATGAGAGGCTGAGCCAGGTTGTACTGGGATTTCTCTGACACTGTCTGGGACCAGTCCAAATACAGCTTCTCCTGGAACCTGCCAGAAAAGAGAAACTTGCACCACACAGTTACCAGACCAGAGGGTGCAGCTGTAACTGAGTGGAAGCCAAGCCCACTCTGAGGACTGAAGAAGGTGAAGGAACCTTCAAAACCCATCCATGCCACCTCAACAACAGGGCTTCCAAGGCAAACACCCAAAAAATAGTGGCAGAATCAAGTCAGGAAGGCAAAGCTCTCTCAAGCACCAGTTTGTCATGGTTTGATGCTGGTGCAATGCTAGTGCTCCCATGAAAATACATTCTCTCTGGTGTCTGCTGTGAGATGTGACCAGGAATAAGCAAAGCAGGCCCTCACTTAGAAATAAAGAAGAGAAAACTTTATTAACTAAACTGCAACTATATGTAAAAAGAAACACACAGGAAGAATGAAAACCTTCCAAAAACATTTCCTCCTTCCCCCACCAAATTTCTGATACATCTGTCTTTCAGATCACTAACTCTCGGTCCATCACCACCCTGACCCAAAACTCTCACTTTTTCCTCTCAAACCACGGCACAGGTTTAGCAGAAAATTCAGATTTGGAGATGGACTTTGCAAAGCATTTAGCCTAATGTGATATATCAGCAGCTGGGGGCTTCCAAAGGTCTGAGCAGGGCAGATGCCTGAAGCCCCAGGGATGTTGGGGTGGCTGAAGCTGAGCTCACCTGGCTGGGTGAGGCCATGGCACCCCTGGCATGGGAGCACAGAGGGCACAGTAGGGCTCCTGGCATCCCACAGGTCATGGACAGCCCCTCCCTCCCCAAAGTCTGCTCTGAGTCACCTGAGCACCCAGGACACAGCACCTCGAGGTGCTCACCCCACACCTGTGGGGCTGCTCCTCTCTGGAAGGCTCTGCTGCACCACCCAGCCTTGCTCTGGTGAAGGGAACAGGGTTCTCTCCACCCACCCTGCAGTGCTCATGGGCTCTGCTCATCCCAGCTCCCTCCAGTGTGGATGGGGAGCAGGGCCCTGCAGGGATCCCTGTCACAGACATCTTTCATGAAAAGTCTTTTCTTTAGGATTTTTTCCTCCTGAGAAGCTGAGAGGCTTCAGGAACAAAATTAAAACAATGGTTATCTGCTGCTGTGGAATGCAACAGGTGCATCTGGGATTGGTCTCATGTGGTTGTTTCTAATTAATGGCCAACCACAGCCCAGCTGGCCCATACTCTCTGTCCGAGCCACAAGCTTTTGTTATCATTCCTTCTTTTTCTATTCTTAGCCAGCCTTCTGATGAAATCCTTTCTTCTATTCTTTTAGTATAGTTTTAATATAATATATATCATAAAATAATAAATCAGCCTTCTGAAACATGGAGTCAGATCCTCTCCTCCCTCATCCTCGGACCCCTGTGAACACAGTCACAGATCCCCTCCCTGGGGAAGGGGCTCCTCTCAAGGGACACCCCAGAGCAATCAGGTGAAACATCAAACACTGAGATCCAAGTCCTGGGCAGTTCCCCCAGCTCAAACTGTGGAATATCCACCTTGCAGCCACTGCAAACACGGCCAGGGAGAGAACAGAGGCTTCTCCCAGCCCAGGCTTCCACCAGGGCAGCTCCTCCACCCCGCAGCAGCTCGTTCTGAAGTTCCTGCTGGGCTGCAGAGCCCCTGTTCCCCCCTGCAGGATTCTCACTCAAAGCCATCCCAGCAACCCTGTGACACCCAGAGCCAGCTCCCCCCTCCTCTCCAGGCAGGGAATTCCCTTGGGTTTGCAAAGGGACATTCCCAAGCCCTGGGCTGCCAAATGTTCTGGCTCAGGGGAGGGGAAGCTTTCCTCAGCTCAGCCCTGCCTGAGCCCCTGTACCTGTCGAGCAGCTGGATCATTTCTTCATATTTCTGCATCACCATTCTTCCACGGGCAGAGTCCAAGCTCCTGGCAGCACAACAGACAGGGGTTCATCACCTCTAGTCCTGGGGGCTGCCTTCTGCATTTCCCCCTTCCCAAGGGCCCCCACAGTCTGCCTGGATTCCACCCCAAACCCTGGATTTTACCCCAAATCCCCTCCCTGCACAAGGCTGCCCAGCCCCCTGGGCTCTCTCTCAGGTGTTTCCCTGCTGTAAAATGGGGACCAGCAGCTGGGATGGGAGAAGGAGCCAGGGCTGCCGGAAAAATCAGTTACCAAACATCACTTTTGAACATTTTACCCTTGGCAGTTTTCTGTGACAGTTATGCTTCACTAGATGCAGGTCACAGCTGGGACAATGACTGTTTATATAATGTATAAAATGTATTTCCATATAATGTATAGGAAAAAAACTAAAATGTATGCAATAACATACGATATACTTAATATATATGATATAAATCTATATATACACATATCTTCATTTTTCCTTTTAAATCCTTTCTCCCCCTCAAGTTGCACATGGGAAAAAGCTTCACACCACCCTGCTGAAGTTCTTGTCTTCAACTGCTCTAAACAGAAGGGTAAAATCAACGCTAAATGCAGGGACCATGAGAATTCCAGCCCTGGTTTGTTCTCTTGATCTTGGGTGATTGTTCCTTTGTTTAATCCTGAGAAAGTTATCACTAAAGAGCTGAGCTGCTCCCAAGGAGGTCCTGGAGGAATCACAGTGGGAAAGGTTGCAATATCTATTTTAATTACAACCTAGGGCTCTGTTAAAAGCTGAGGAGCCTATCTACTGTCCCACTGTGCCTCTCATCACTTAATAACCAACCCAATTAAAAAACTTCTTCAAAAAAAACCAAGATGGCAGGGAAGTGAATGGCTCCAGGGCACCTCTTCACTTCTCCCCTCCTCACTAAGGACTGCTTCAGCTACAGCCATTGTAGGGGGATAGAATATAAGTAAATAAAGGTAGTATAGAAATAATCTTACCCCCTAAAGAGCTGCAGCTGGGTTAATTATCAAAGATTAGGAGCAGGCCTGATTTAACAGGCCACAGCTGCAGCCAATAAGAAGAGTGTTATAAAAAAGTGGATTGGTTGGTTGAGGGGAAATGGAGTCAGTTGGCTGCTGTGAGGACAAGGAAGAGTCAGTGCCTAGAGGAGCTGCCTAAAGAAACATCGGGGAGGTACAGAACTCCAGCAATATGGAACCTGTGCAATGTAATTCAGGAACCTTTGCAATGTAATGACAATAGAACTCTTGCACCATAATGACAACAGCCATTGCATAGCATTCAACACAGAGAGAACCTCCAGAGAGAGGTTTCCAGATGGCCCCAGCCCATGTGGAGCAGACACTCACAGCCCTGGGACGTGCCTGAGGTGCTCCAAGGGCTCCTGGATCCGCGCCCGCAGCTCCCGCGCCCAGCCCAGCGCCCCGGCCACGGGAGGGACGTTCTTGTGCAGGGGAGGGAACCCTGCAGGGCACAGGGGACAGCATTCCATCAGCCCTGCACCCCACAGCCCCACAGAGCTGCCCTGGCTCCAGGCTTCCCCCCCGAAATCCAGCCTCTGTCACTCCAGGGAGGGCTGCTGTCACAGACGTCTTTTATGGAAAATCCTTTCCTTAGGGTTTTTCCTCCTGAGAAGCTGAGAGGCCTCAGGAACAAAATGTGAACAATGGTTATCTGCTGCTGTGGAATGCAACAGGTGGGTCTTTGATTGGCCCATGTTTGTTGTTTCTAATTAATGGGCAATTACAGCCCAGCTGGCTTGGACTCTCTGTCTGAGACACGAGCTTTTGTTATCATTCTTTGCTATTCTATTCTTAGCCAGCCTTCCGATGAAATCCTTTCTTCTCTTCTTTTAGTACAGTTTTAATATAATATATATCATAAAATAATAAATCAAGCCTTCTGAAACATGAAGTCAGATCCTCATCTCCTCCCTCAACCTGAGACCCCTGTGAACACGGTCACAGCCTGTGACCTACAAACCCCCCTGTGGATTTGGAATAAGGGATCAGAGGAGAAGCCTGGCACGTCCTGGAGCCAGACTGGGGTGAATTCTCTGCTTCCCGCAGACACTGAGGAAGGGATTTCTGGCTGGGAGCTGGCTGTGACCATCCCATCTCAGAGGCACAGAACAGAACTCCCCCCAAAGTCACAGCAAGTGCTGGACTCATCCTCCATGAATCTCCCCATTCCCCTTGTTAACCCACACTGGTTCCAGCAGTGCTGCCTCTCCTGCAACTTCTCCGTTTCCAGAACATTCTCCCTGACAGGAATTTACCTATTCCCTTCAGTGCCAGCATTCCCAGGGAATAATAAACCTGGGAAAGGCTGATCAAACCCCAAATTCTCACCTCCCCCTTGCATTTCCAACATTCCCCACAGATGCACATTTCAAACAAGGACACTGGCATTGCTTTAATGCCAACAAGAGAGCATTCCCAGGCACTTCCCACCAGGAAAGCTGAAATCCTTTGCAATTTGGGAAGTTCTGGTGTCCTTAGCAAAAGCAAATTATCCCCCCCCCCAATAAATTAGCCGAAATCCAGTTTTCTGTAGAATCCATTTTCCTCCTGACGTGGCACCCACCGAGCTGCAGCCCTGCCTGGGTGTGCCTGGTGAAGGTGAGCCTGGCCTGGTCCAGGGCAGAGCTGAACATGCTGAGCAGGACAGGGACCTTGTCAGCAGCAACTGCAGCAATCCCAGGGCGCTCCAGAAGGTTCCGGAACATGGCCAGCAGCTGTGCAGGGGGAGGAGCAGGGAAAGAATGGGAAAAGTCAAACTCCAAAATCCTCCACTGGGATTCTCCTCACTGATGCAGCTCCTCAGTAACTCAGAGGTCAGCACTGATGGACATTTGTCAAAAAGAAGGTTTTCCTCCTACTTTCCCAAGTAGTTCCTGCCTTTCATGGAGACATTTAGGTGTGAAAAGAACTCCAAGATCACCTTTGACTGACCCCACCACTAAACCCCATCACAAAGGATGTCTTATTACAGAAATGCTTAGACCTCTGTGGTTGAACCATATTCCAATTGCCATCCTTCAAAATTTGCTATTTAAAAAACCCCAAAACAACGCAAAGATAAATGCTATCACTTACCATTTTCTATAGTAATTTTTACAATTATTCTGATTTTTTTCAGAAAATACCATTTACTTTCTCTGCAGGATAGATTCACTGGTAAACAAAGCCCCCTCATTTCTAGAAAACCTCAATTTTCAGAGTTGAAATTCATCCATGTATCAAGAAATTGATATTAACAAAAATCACCTGGTTTTAACAGCAGTTTTCACCAGGAAATCAAAGAATCCCAGAATGGTATGGGTTGGAAGTGACCTTAAAGCTCAGCTCATTTCACCCTGCCATGGGCAGGGACACCTCCACTAGACCAGGATGTTCCAAGCCCTGTCCAGCCTGGCCTTGGAACTCAGAGCAGCCTTTCCTCCAGCTCCCAGGGACACCAGTGCCGCTCCTGCCACCCAAAACCCTGATTTGGATCATTTCTCTGGCTGCTCTTCCCCAACCTGAGCAAACCCTGCTGTTTGCGTCAAGAGGTGAGGAGCAGGGACACTCCCAGCTCCAGGGCTCGTGATGGAGCCACAGGGCTGAGCATCCCTACCAAAGTCCAGCCCAATGTCACTGTCCCCTTGACCATCCCAATGTCGTTGTCCCCAATCCATCCCAATGTCATTGTCCCCAATCCATCCCAATGCCACTGTCCCAAATCCATCCAATGTCGGTGTCCCCTTGTCCATCCCAATGTCACTGTCCCCAATCCATCCCAACACCACTGTCCCCTTGTCCATCCCAATGTCACCGTCCCCTTGTCCATCCCAATGTCACTGTCCCCTTGTCCATCCCAGTGTCACTGTCCCCTTGTCCATCCCAACATCACTGTCCCAAATCCATCCAACGTCACTATCCCCTTGTCCATCCCAATGTCACTGTCCACTTGTGCAAATCAATGTCACTGCCCCAATCCATCCCAATGTCACTGCCCCAAATCCATCCCAATGTCATTGTCCCCAATCCATCCCAATGTTACTGTACCCAAGTCCATCCCAATGTCACTGTCCCCTTGTCCATCCCAGCGTCACTGTCCCCAATCCAGCCCAATGTCACTGTCCCCAAGTCCATCCCAACATCACTGTCCCCTTGTCCATCCCACGGGCACAGCCTGCAGCTGCAGCCCTGTCTGGGCTCTCTGTGGGGCTCACTGGGAGGGAGGGGAGGCACAGACAGACAGACAGACGGACAGACAGACCTTGAAGATGTGCTCCATGCCCGGGGCGTCGCTGAAGGCCTGGCTGAACACGGTGCCCAGCCGACGGTCCATGTCCTGCACCTTCTGCTGGAAGCCCAGGGCATCCTGCTCAAACTCCTGTGGGAGGGACAGCAGCAAGTCCTGGGCTGGGAGAGGGCCCTGGGGACGTGTCTGTCACCCCCCCTGCCCCCTCCCTGCCCAGAGCTGCTTGCTCTCCTTATTCACCAGGAATAGATTTGGTATATTTGTAGTTTGGAGACAGAAATGCTTCCAGAATCAACTGTGCTGTGCAGCAGCAAGAGACACTTTCATTTGGCTCCTGCCTAACATGTCCAGAGGTAATTGAGTCTCTTAACAGCTGCTGTCCAAGTGAAGATGAAAAACAGCATCTGCCATGGCTTTTAAAATGGGATTGTGTGTTTGTGGGGAGAAACAACTTGAAGTAAAACTCACTCATAAAGCAGAACAAAGAATGAATGTACGTATAATCTGAATGAATGTATGTATAATCTGAATGTGTGTATAATCTTATTCACCAGGAATTAAAACACACCTCCACAGAGTCAAGGACACTTCTGCCCCACCCCATGGCTGAGCTCAAGGCCCTCCAGGATGGCCCCACAGTCCAACAAGTCCTCACTTCAGCTGGAGGCAGGACAGGAGGTGTCTCCACACTCTCTGACCCTGAACTGGCCTGAAGACCACACCACCACCCCAAAAACCCACAGCAGCTCCAACTCACTGAACCAGCAAGGTATGCTGGACTTCAGCTGTGCCAGGGGAATTTTAGGTTAGACATCAGGAAAAAATTCTTCACTGGAAGAGTGATTGGGTACTGGAATCATCTGCCCAGGGAGGTGGGGAAATCACCATCCCTGGACATGTTTGAAACAGGCTGGATGTGGCACCCAGTGCCATGGTTTAGTTGGTGAGGAGGTGTTGGGGCACAGCTTGGACTTGGTGATCTCAAAGGTATGTTCCAGCCTGGCTCAGGGTGTCATGCTGAGATGTGGAGCTGCCAGAACTGCCAAGTGCCTGCAGAGAAGGCCAGCAGCTCCCTCTCCCCTGCAGGGCCAGATCAGAGCCCCACAAAGGCAGGGAGGAGCTGGAAGGAGGAGCCAGGGCTCTGCTGCTCCCTGCAGAGGAGGATGAGCTGCTGCCATCCCCACAGGTGCCCCACACCTACCACGTTGGCCAGGTCCAGGCAGTCGTAGGCTCGCTCTGAGAACACCTGGTAGCACTCCTGGAACTCCTCATGCATGGCCAGCACCTGCTGGCCCAGGGCCTTCCCTCTCATCCCCCCAAACTCCATCTTCTCCAGCTGGGCCAGGTCCAGGGCTGTGGTCAGGATGCCCTGCAGAGCCAGAGGAGGCAAACACAGCTTCAGCCACGAGCAGATGACAAGTTACCACAGCACAGAGCCATGTTTGCTCCTGGGGCACCCTGAGGGTGCTCAGGATGGGATCAGGATGATCTTTCAGGTCCCTTCCAACCTTCCCTTCCAACCCAAACCACTCTGTGATTCTACAATTAAGTAGCTTTGAAATATATGCCATCCACTGTGCTTTTCAACACAGCTCCTTAAGGAAGGAGCAGAGTTACACAGTGTGGTTAAACCAGTAAAACCTTCTGTTCTAGTGCAGAGAATGAGAGAAGGAGAAAAGCAACCCAGAGCTTGCCTTGCACAGGCACAAGCAGCCTGTGCAGTGCCTATCTGACCCCCAAGCTGGGAACAGCCCATCCAAAACCAGAGATTGTTGATAGTAAATTATTTTAAAATCACAGAAAATTCAGGGAGTTAGAAAGAAAGTTAGGCTTAGTAGGCCCTGGGAAATGTTATGTCTTGTATTTGCAAGATCATGTGAAACTACACCTGTGTAGTCAGTATATGATGAATGATGTAATTGTTAGATGTGATTAGATATAATTATTGTTTAAAGAATCATGAGAAACTATGTAAAGGGTTTGAGGGGATCACAAGAAATCCATGCTTGGATGAAATCAATATCAGTTTAATAATTAATATGTAAGTTATATAACGATAGAATATAAAATATGTTCAGCTTGAAACCACGTCAGGTCAGATCTGGGTTTGTGTTCCCTGACACCCAGAGCTCTTTAATAAAAGCTCCTGCATATAATCATTCTGTGATTGTGTGTTCCTGAATGCTAACAGAGTGACCAGCAGGTGCAGTGAGCTGGTACCCACAGGAGAGCTCACAGGTGAGCAGAGTGTTTGTGTAACAGGTACCCACAGAGCCTCAGCCATGCTGGGGGCTGAGGGAGGATGGCACTCATGGCACCCCCTGTCCCTGCCCTGCCTCACAACCACAGCAAACAGGGACACCCCAGAGCTGGGCACGCACTGGGATGGGAAGGGATGTCCTGGTGAGGGATGTGGAAAGTGTCCCTGCTCCTCCCCAGGCCCCCTGTCCAAGTCAGGAGATGCTCAGCTCTGAGGTGTCCCTGAATGCCCCAGGAAGCCTCGGAGCTCGTCCTGGTTTATTCCCACCCATGCAAACCACAGCCCCATGACCCCCATCCCCTTGTCCCAACAAGAGCCCAGTCCCAGAGGACCCCTGGGAGCACTGACACAGCCACCAGAAGGACACAGCAGCAAACCTGGCACAGGCCCTGAGCAGGACCTGTGTAGCCATGATATTTTCTGAAAAATCCTTTCCTTAGGATTTTTCCTCCTGAGAAGCTGAGAGGCCTCAGGAACAAAATGTAAACATTGATTATCTGCTGCTGTGGAATGCAACAGGTGCATCTGGGATTGGTTTCATGGAGTTGTTTCTAATTAATGGCCAATCACAGTGAGCTGGCTCAGACTGTCTATCCGACACACAAACCTTTGTTATCATTCCTTCTTGGCCAGCCTTCTGGTGAAATCCTTTCTTCTATTCTTTTAGTATAGTTTTAATATAATATATATCATAAAATAATAAATCAGCCTTCTGAACCATGGAGTCAACATTCTCATCTCTTCCCTCATTCTCAGACCCCTGTGAACACCATCACAGACCCAGGCAAACAAGTCCTGGCCTTGGTGTTAGGGGGACCAGAGAGCACAGAGAGATCCCCTGGCAGCAGGGAGGGAAGGTGCCAGCCAGGCAGTTGATGGCTGCAGTGCCTCTCACCTTCACCGTGCCCAGCCTCTGCAGGAAGCTGTCCAGCCTTGCAAACACCAGTCTGGAGGGGAAGTCCCAGCTCCTCACTTGCTGGCCTGGCTCATAGTACACCTGCAGGTTTGCCCTCCTCTGCTCCAGTGCTCCTTTGAAGGCACTCAGGATGTCAAACACTGTTTGCACCTTGCCCAGGCTCTCCTCCACCTCTCCTTTCAGCAGATCTTCTGGGGACAGGTACACCACAGCCTGGAAGAGCCAAATCACACCTGAGATGTCCCTTTGCTGCCACAGCAAACTGAACAGCTCTGAGCCTTCCTCTCAGTCAGAATCCCTTTGGAGGGAAGGACAGGGGAAAGAAGGAGAGAAGAGAATTCCTGTAGGAATGACAGGGGGTGGGACAGTCAGGATGGATGGGGACCAGAGATCTCTGAAGCCAGGGCTTGGAATTTGGGGTTTATTGCAAAGGGCCAGATGCAGGACCCTGGTTGGAGCTGCCAGCCACAGCTGGAGCAGTAAAGAGAAAAAAAGAGAGAAGGCAAGAGAGTGGTAAAGAGGAAGAAAGGGAGAGAAAGTAAAAGAGGATGAGAGTGAGAGAAAGAGAGAAAAAGAGAGTGAGGTTCCCATTACAATACCATAAATCTTCTTCTGTGCTGAATATTCTTATTTTCACTAACCAATCTAGTACCATATACAAATCCTACAGCATTTACATACAGCCTATAAGAATCATTACATTACTATACTGTGTTACCCTAAAAACTCCTCTTTGGGCCCCTTCTGCCAAGCTGTAGGGTCTGCTCTGACCCTTGGACCTGTCTGCAAGCAGAGGGTGTTGTTTCATTGTCACTATTATATTTTCTGAAAAATCTTTTTGCTAAGTTTTTTGTCCTGAGAAGCCTCAGAGGAAAAGAAAAACAGTAATTATCTGCTGCTGTGGAATGCAACAGGTGCATCTTTGATTAGCCTCATGTACTTGTTTCTAATTAATAACTAATCACAGTCAGCTGGCTCGGACTCTCTGAGAGTCATGAGCTTTTGTTATCATTCTTTTCTATTCTTTGCTAACCTTCTGATTAAATCCTTTCATCTATTCTTTTAGTATAGTTTTAATATATCATTTTCTTTTAATATAATATATATCATTAAATAATAAATCAGCCTTCTGAAACATAAGAGTTTAGAGTTCTCATCTCTTCCCTCATCCTGGGACCCCTGCAAACACCACCACATTCCATCACAAGGGGATCACCTTCAGCCAACCACACCATTGTTTTCCAGTTGTTCAGTAACTGAGGTATCTCAAAGCTTGCTTGCATTAAGTCTCACTTACAGTCTCCATATTCTCAAAATCTTGTGCCAGACAATCATATTCATAAGGCTTTCCTGTTTCAGCTTCCCTCAAACCCTCCCTGTGCACACCCAGGTGCCATGGGCACACCACACCTGCTGGATGAGGAGGTTGCAGATCTCCTGGAGCAGCACCACCAGCCTGAGGGGCACGCTGTAGTGCTGGCAGCTGGCCCAGATGCAGCACACCACGTGCAGCAGGGGCACCAGGAGAGGCTGCACCGTGCTGAACTCGGCAGCCTCCACCTGCTCCAGGGGCTGCTGCAGGGCTGTCAGGTGCAGGTCGATGTCCTGAGCTTCCCTCAGAGCTGGGGGAGGAAGGGCAGAAAGGGTGAGAAAGGCTGGGGGGGTCACGAGTTTTTTATATATATATATATATATATATATATACACATACATACATATATATATATATATATAAATATATATATATATATGTGTGTATATATATATGTATGTATATGTATATATGTGTATGTATATATATATGTATATGTATGTATATGTAGATATATATATATAGATAGATACAGAAATATATATGTGTGTGTGTATGTATATATATGTGTGTGTATATATACGTATGTATATATAGATGTGTATATATAAATTTATATAAATGTATATAAATGTATGGGAACATGTATATATGTGTATATGTATATGTGTGTATATATTTATATAGATATTTATATGTATATATATGTATATGTGTATATATATATGTGCATAAATATACATATATATAGATACATATATATAGATACATACATAGATACATATACATATATATGTATATATAGACAGACATATATATATAGACAGACATATATATATATGTATATATAGACAGACATATATATATATAGACAGACATATATATATATATATATATAGACAGACATATATATATATGTATATATAGACAGACATATATATATATATATATATGTATGGTCGCAACACTCCACGAGTTGTGAGCACAAAGGGGAGCACACAGTCCTGGTGAGGAGCTGGGTGCTGGCACAAAGAGTTGTGTGGCTGGACCCTGAAGAACTACCCCAGAATTAATTATTAATGCATTTTTATTAAATTAATGAATTTTAATAAAACCAGGACCTCACTGTGCAACTAAACCTGTGGACCAACATGAAGAGAATCATCATCATCTTCATCTAATGGGATGGTTTGGGCTGGAAGTGACCTTAAAGCAAATCCTGTTACACCTCCCACTATCCCAGGCTGCTCCCAGCCCCATCCAGCCTGGCCTTGGGCACGGCCAGGGATCCAGGGGCAGCCACAGCCTGCCCACCCTCCCAGGGAAGGATTTCTTCCTAATTTCTCCCTAATATCTAGTCTAACCTCTGACAGCATGAAGCCATTTGCCCTTGTCCTGTCACTGCCAACCCTTGTGAAAAATCCACCTCCAGCTCTCCTGGAGCCCCTTTAGGCACTGGAAGGGCAGAATAAGATCACCCCAGACTTCTCTTCTCTGGACTGAACAACCCCAATTGTCTCAGCCTTTTCAGAAGTGTCAGAAGTGCACTTATAACCCCAAAACACACAAATAATCAAATATACAAATAACCCCAAAGCTCAGGACTAAGAAGAAACTCTCCCTATCAGCATCTCCCTCCCACAAAGGCACCCTGTGCCCCCAGCAGGGAGGGCACAGCACCCTGGCACCCCAGGCTGTGGCAGGGGACAGCAATCAGCACCATGCAGAGCTGCCCCAGGCTCTCACCTGCCTCCACATCCTGGAGCATGCTTTGGAAGGCTGGCACGTAGATGCTCTGCACTCTCTCCAGCACCTCCAGCATGTTGCTGACCCTCCTGGACGTCAGCTGCCCGTGAATGCCCTCCAGGTCAGCACACCTGCAGCACCAGGACACGTCACCAGCCCGGCTGGGGCAGCCCCAGCTGTGCCCCAAAGCCCTGGCTCAGGATTTTCTGCAGTTACACAAGGGCACAGACCCTCTAGAACAGGGAAGTTAGAGGTAGAGCAGGGTTTGGATCTGAGATCCCAAATAATGAGAGTCCTGAACTTATTTTTATCAGGGGAAAAATCCCTTTGAAGAATAAGAAATGTTGTGAGGGAGAGGGGCTGTGTTTGGTTTAGATTTGGGGTTTTTTTTGGAGGACACACAAGAAGTTTTCCAAGCAGTTTTCCTGAAGCCCCCACACCTCTGGAAAGCAGAAGATGTACCTGCAGGAGCAAAGAGCTCCAGCACAGGAAAGTACAGAGGATACAAGAAGAACAAGGCTGTGGCTGGAGAGAGGGAAGAGGTGAAGTCCTGCAGCCACTGGGAGGATTTTCTGCACAGACTGCAGTGCAAACAGACCCGGGCAGCATCTCACTCAGAAAGGAAACATTCCTCACTTTAGGAAATATTTAGTTTTAGAACTTCAGAACCCATGTTTTAGTCTGAACTGAGCTGGCAGGAAAAGGGGCCAGCCCTGGAGCACAGAGCTGGTGCCAGGCTCAGGTGAGAGCAGTGCCAGAAGGAGCCAGGTGCTGTTCCTGCAGCCACTGCTGACAGCTCTGCACGGGCAGGGCTCTGTCTCCACTCAGCCTGAGCCAGCACAGCACAAAGGGCAGCTGAAATTCCACTCCCTGGCTCATCTGACCCCCTGTGGCACCCCCAGCTGACAGCATGGACAGTGCCCAGCAGGGGCTGGTCCTAGTGCCCAGTGATGGAAACACCATTGTGCCATTCACAGGCTCTGAACACAGAGACATAATTTTCTCTCTTGAGGTTTTTTTTTCTTAGAGAAGCATAGAGAGAAAAAGAGAAAAACAACTCTTATCTCTACTTGCTGCTCCTGCTGTTTTGTACATGTGGAATGTGTTAAGAAGATTGTTTACCTGATGTGATTTGTCAATTGGATTCTGCTGGAGATTGTTTTGTTTCCTTGGCCAGTTGGCTCAAAGCTGTGTCCTGGCTGTCTGCAGACAACCAAACACCATTTCCAGCTAAATTCCCTGAACTGTGGCTGGGCCAAGCCAAACTGAGCCAACTTCCCAGCCACCCCCAGGCACCCAGAGATCACCATTATTTTAGCAATATTTTAGGGTTCAGGCCTCGACACGACCTCGAGGAGCTGCTCCTGGCTCAGAGCAGCAGCACCCCCTGCACCCAGAGCAGCAGCAGCAGCAGCATCCCCAGCACCTGCTCCTCCAGAACTGCAGCTCCACCTGCGGGGTGGGGTTGGTGCCTTGCAGGAGGGGCTCTGAGGACTCTTTCCTCAGCACTCTCTGGATCTGCTGGCTCCACTCGATGATGGCTGACTCGGTGGCATGGATAAGGGATTTATTGATCAGCTCCAAGCTGCAGGAAACAGAGCACCAGGGTCACTGGGCTTTCCACTTGTGCATGTGCATTGCTGAGTTGGGTCTACCCCAATGGGCAGCTGGATTTTGCAGTTACAGCCCAGATTCATGTTTCAATACCACAAAACAATAAAATTCATGAGGGAGAATATTTACAAGGGCAGTTACAGACAAGATAAGGAGAAATGGTTGAAAACTGAAAGAGAGGAGGTTTAAATTAGATATGATGAAGGAATTGTTCCCCGTGAGTGTGGGCAGGCCCTGGCACAGGGTGCCCAGAGCAGCTGTGGCTGCCCCTGGATCCCTGGCAGTGCCCAAGGCCAGGCTGGACAGGGTTTGGAGCAGCCTGACTGGAGAGTTTGGAGTTTTCCCTCAGTGCTCCCAGCAGTTCATTGCTTCTCTGCACGCCCACATCCCCTTCCACCTCCTGAGCTTTTCCTGCTTGTATCATTGCACAGTCCCCAAAGACAGAGCAAAATACCCATCCTTGGCAGCCTGATGAGCTGCAGAGGACAGGGAGCAAGAAGAGTCCCCAAGTCTGACAGGGAGGATCCCCAAAAGATGCAGCACATGCAACAGCAGAGGAAAACCCAGTGGAGAGCAAGGGCTGGTACTCACAATTTCTCACTTTTAGGATCAATGTTCTCAATCCCCTCCGAGGCAGCTGGAAGAGGCAGCAAGGTCTTGCCCTTCACCTGGCCAACAACCTTGAAGACAGTATTTTTCAGGCTGTGCACGTGATGGATGATGTCCTGTGACACCACTCGTGGCCAGCCCTGGTGGTTCCTCCGGTTGGTCAGGATGGGCACGATCACCTGCAGCAGGAGCCATGGGAGAGCAGTGGGGAAGAGCTGAAGGAAGGCAGATTTAGGTTTGATTTAAGGAAGAAATTGTTCCCTGTGAGGGTGGGGAGGCCATGGCACAGAGAAGCTGTGGCTGGCAGTGCCCAAGGCCAGGTTGGACAGGACTTGGAGCACCCTGGGACAGTGGAAGGTGTCCCTGCCATGGCAGGGGTGGCACTGGATGGGATTTAGGGTCCCTTCCAACACAAAACATGCTGTGATTTGATGATTCTATGACAAAGAGCATTATGGATGGACTGGGCACCAGGCTCTGAGGTCCTGGGCAAGCATGGATGTAGCCATGATATTTTCTGAAAAATCCATTTGCTAGGATTTTTCCTCCTGAGAAGCTGAGAGGCCTCAGGAACAAAATGTAAACAATGATTATCTGCTGCTGTGGAATGTGACAGGTGCATCTGTGATTGGTCTCGTGTGGTTGTTTTTAATTAATGGCCAATCACAGTCCAGCTGTATCAGACTCTGGTCAGACACAGGATTTTGTTATCATTCCATTCTTTTTCCTTTGCTTGCTAGCTTTCTGATGAAATCCTTTCTTCTATTCTTTTAGTATAGTTTTAATAATATATATATATATCATAAAATAATAAATCAGCCTTCCTAAACATGGAGTCAGATCCTCATCTCCTCCCTCTTCCTGGGATGCCTGTGAACACCACCACACCTGCAGACCCTCACTCACCCCTGTCCCAGGCAGTTCCCTGCAGGTGGTGATGAAGGCCAGCAGGGCTGGGCTGAGCCCAGGGGCTGTCCCTGCACAGCCACCCCCATATACAGAGGGAAGCTCCTCTGGTACCTCCTGGCATCTCCAGCAGAGCCACGTTTTGGGTTATTTCCCAAAGCTGCAGCCCCCTTTATGGTTCCTGTCTTTACCAGTGGAGTTCCAGCAGCTGGGGGCTCTGGGCTGGGCTTGCCTGGTTTGAGCTGCTTCTGGCTCTCCTGCGCTGGGATAGCAGCAGTGCCTGTCACCTTGCCTTGGGATCAGAGCCAGGTTACCCCTGGTGATGAGCAGCCTTTGTGTGCCAGACTTGGGGGAGGATAAAGGTACAAAACCAGCTACAAACAGAGTCAAAAAGGAACAACCAGGGTGCCACTCCAGGGTGCTGAAAGTCCTTTGCACCACAAGCAGAGGAGCAGCAGGAAAGGAAGGGGGGAGCAACCCCAGGGCACACAGAACTCACCTTCAACATCTCCAGCTGAAATAGTAGCAGGCTTTGTCTCCATTAATCAACTACTAACGAGAGTAATGCCATAACCAGTCACATCAGCTGCTTGTATTCTTTTGGATTGTTAAAATGACAACTGGGCTCCTGATGAAACCTCTTGAAGATCCCTTTGGGTAAAACATCAGCCCACCTGAGGTAACAGGGCACTCAAATACAGAAGGCTCTTCTGAACAGCAGGAAAAACCCTTCCCTGAGGGTGGCTGAGGGCTGGCACAGGAGTCTCCATCTGCAGGGATACTGAAAAGTCACCTGGACATGGCCCTGGGCAACAGGCTCTGGGTGGCCTGGCTGGAGCAGGGGCTTGGACCAGATGTGTCTGAGATGTGCCTGCAGCACCAACTATCCTACAACCACAGAATGGGTTGGGAGGGACCTTAAAGCTCATCACGTTGCACCCTCTGCCATGGGCAGGGACACCTTCTGCTATCCCAGGTTGCTCCAAGCCCCATCCAGCCTGGCCTTGAACATTCCAAGGATGGGACAAGCACAGCTTCTCGTTCTCAGGAACCCATCCTAGAACTGTGGAGGACCCGACCGTGAGAGCCCAGAGCCCACATGGCTCATGATATAGGAGGCTCCATCGGGCTCTACAGACCCCAGCACCATTTCCCCCCGCCTTACCTCCTCCACCAGCGCTGCGAAGTGCGGCAGGGGCTCAGCGGGCAGGTCCCCGCACAGCAGCTCGGCGGGCCCGGGGCCGGCTGCGGGCGGCCGCAGGAAGAAAAGCGCTTTGGTGGCGCCGGGGGGCGGCGGGGGCGGCCCGGGGCACAGCCCCAGCTCCCCGCCCGGGCCCCGCCAGGCCAGCAGCGCCGGCCCCGCCGAGCCCCGCACGAAACCGCGGAGCGCCGGCCCCGGGTCCCAGCGCCGGCACCGCTCCGGGGGCAGCGCCAGCGCCCGCGCCGCGCACCGGGCCAGCCGCGCCTCCTCCGGGGCACCCCCCGGGGCATCATCCTGGGCATCCTCCGGGGCATCATTCTGGGCATCCTCCGGGGCATCCGGCCCCTCAAACCCGGGATCCCCCTCGGCCTCCATCCGCCCGGCTCCGCAGTGTTTGCGAGCAGCCGCCGCCGTTGCCCGGGGGACTCCCGGGAGCCGCTGCCGTGCCCCGCCGGGATGCGGGGGCGGTCCCAGCGCTGCCGCCTCCCTCCGGCTGCTCCGGCCCGTTCCGTTCATCCCGGCAGCGCTGGGCAGCTCCAGAAGCAGCTCCCGGCTCGCTCCGCATGAATTTTTCCAGATAGGGCACAGGCAGACCCCGTCCCTTACCCCCGGTGCTGTTCCCGACCTGAAGCTGAAACTTGTGCGCATTTCCAGTTCATGAACACCCTCTTCTGTGAGAAGCAGTTCACTATTTTCCATATAAAAGATCCTTCTGTAATTCCATGGACAGCAGCACACGGATCCTGTGCAGTCCCAGAGCTGCTCGTGTCACCCCACCCAGGTCCTCTCCTGGGCACCCCAGCCCGGTCCTACCTCACCTGTCCAGGCACAGAACATTTTTGTTTCCTCCAGTCTCCTGCTATTCATAAAAGCCCAGCAGAGCGTTTCTGGAGGACACAGGTGTGTCAATTCTCCAGCCTCTGCTTTAGACAAGCATCACACTAAAGCACAGCTCATTAACAACAGATGCTTCGCTGATAGTTTGTCCATTAATTTCCCATAAACTCAAAATGAAGTCTTAAGACTTGCGTGCAAGCATCATCTCCTTGTGTGAGGCCTGGGTGTCTAAAAGTTGCCTCCAAAAATGAACTCCTTTATTGGAACAGCACAGAACTCCCCTCCTACTTCCAAACACAAGCAGTGAGAGCAGTGGCAAAGGGAGTAGCAAGGCTGACCCACAAAAAACCTCAGAGAAACTCCTCTTAACCACAGACCTGCCTGCTGTGCCATTCCTGTCCCCTGCATCCAGAGCCAGAATCTGCCCAAGGACACTCACAGCCACAAGGTTCCAACATGATCCAGATCTGATGAGCAAGATCTTGGTCTTTACCCCAAAGCCAGCCAGGCTAAGGTCATTTGCCAGAGAAATTCAGGATTTTGTTTCCTCATTAGTGATCCACACACAACACAGCTTTCTGGAGGATGGCAAGTGGTTTATTCAGATCCTAAATAAAGGGTTTGGAAAACTGATCTTTTGAATAAAAAACCAGCAGAGAAAACCAAAATAAAATGGGAACACCAATGTACAGATGTATTCTCACCCCTAATTTAACCTAAAACCCTACAATTGGGTCCCATTTCACTGTTAATTTTCCTCCTATCACCTGGGTTCTGATAGTGAAGGGGGGCACACCCAGCTGAGACATGCTCATCTTCTTCTGGCAAACCCACAGCCCCTCCAGGGCCTCTCACACCTGATCTCTTGCAAAGGTCACACCTGCTGCTGTTACATTATCAATACCTCACAGCATAAACCCCAAAATTAAAACAGTTCACAGAGAATTTTTGGTTAATAGAAAAATTGCCCCACGGACTGGTGAGCCCTCAGGAGGAGCTGTGTGGGCAGATCCTGTCTCCACAAGGACCAGGTGCTGCTGACAGCCCACTGAGCTGCAGCCCAGGGAGATCCATGATGAGCAAGCAGACCCAGATGCCCAGGCCAGCCCCTGTCCCGTGGTGCTGGCAGCACCATGCAGTGCCCAGGCTGTGCAGAGCCAGGCTTCTCTCTCAGAGCAGAGCACTCCCAGCCTTGTCCCTCTCAGTTGGCTGTTTTAAGCTTCTTGTCGGGCAGTTCCTGATGGTTCTTGGGCTGTTTTCTTTTCTGGCATGCTGCTTCTGCACTGTCCCCCCTGGTGAGCTTGTCCAGGACCAGGGCAGTCTCCTTCAGCAGCCTCATCTCCCTCTTCTCCTTCCTCTCCTCCATCTCCACGATGTCATCTGCAAACAAAGCCTTCAGGGGCGGGATCAGCTTTGGGATGGCTGGGAAGTCACCAAAACGAACCTGAAACACAAGCACACAGCTCCTGTGTGACAATTGCTGTTTGATTTCCTCACTCCCCCTTGCCCCAGCAGGGCACTGCCCCTTCCTGTGTGCAGCACCTGCACCCAGCAGCCCTGACCTCAATGAGTTATTGATGTTTTCTTCACAGAAATGCTGTGGCCCAGTACAAATTCTGACTGACAGTGAGCTGCCCTCACTGCCACGAGTGCCTTTAGTCAGCTTCTGTCTGCTACAGAAAGCCATTGGAGCAGCTCAGCAGTTGGGATGGGAATAGAAGCAAAATTAGGTTTTTTGCCTGGGAATAGCAAGCACAGACTCGAGGTGGCACCAGGCAAGTACCCAAGAGTTGGATTTGAGGGCCATCAGCACCTGGCTCACAGCAGTGTGGGGAAAGGGTGACACAGGGTATGTGCTGCCAGCAGCTAAAGGAGCTGTTTCAGACACTGCTCTTCAGGAGATGGAATACTGATACAAGAGGAGCATTTAATTAATGAGCAGCCATCAAAATAACCCAGACACCATTCCCAGGCCTGACCCCAAGCTCCCAACTCACCCTCATGTGGTGAAAGGCAATGCCCACCCTGTCGCTGAAGTCCTCGCTGAAGAGCGGGATCTTGGCGTACCTCTGGCTGAAGTGATTGAGCATGATGAACTCTGCATTCATCTTCATCCCAGTCTGGATGGCCTGGGAGGTTGTGCTGCAAAAGGAGCACGCCCTGGTCACAGCCAGGCTGGCACCCAGGGTCACAGCACACCAAGCAAGCTCATGGGCACAGGCTCCTCTCCCTCGGGCAGCCTGCACTGGTGGCAGCTCTGACTTCCACACAACCCTGGGTGCAGGAATGCAGCTGTAATTGTTGCACCCTTGCATTTAAGAGCTCCACAACCTGGAGACAGGCACTTGTCCCAGGGGTGCCAATAGGCTCAGCTGTGCCTGGCAGGGAATGCTGAGCAGTTGCTCCCACATTTGCCTGAGCAGCACATGGAATCCCTGGCTGCAGGGTTCCCAGTGAGCTGTGAGGGTAAAACAATTCTTCTACCCAGGATGTACCCATGCAGAGGGTCATTCCCTTGGGCTGGCCTATTTGTAGAGTTACCAGTGTCTGCTTGAAAGCTTTCCCCATTTCCTTTGGGGATGTTGAGAGGAGCTGTGGTGGTCTCAGAGCTGCTGCAATGACCAACACCCCATCTTTAGTGAAGAACTCTGTGCACACCAGAACCTGTGACAGGACTTGGGCCTTCATCACCAGCTCCAAGGACCACACCCAGCTGTGCACCTTCCCCTTCCTAGCAGGGACAGACAGCAGAACACACCCCACCTGTGGGTCTTCTCTATAGCTTCCTTTTCCATGCCATCCTCCAGCGTGGCTTCGTGGATCAGCAGGTTGGCATTTTTACCTGTGCAAACAATCACAAATTCAATCTTCAGCTGAAGACTGACCTGCCCAACTGCCCACAGGAGCCTCCTGTCCCTCCTCAGCCCTGTTTGTGTGGCAGACACAGCACCAAGGGTTTGGGGATGCCCACTTAGGTCTCCATCTGTCAGTATCCATTCTCCAAGAGATTCTGCAAGCAGAGGGTTTTGTTACCTACCCATTTGCACTAAGGCCATGCAGGGCATGGTATCACCAGAATAAACGACTTTCCAGCCAGACTTGTGGATCACTGAACATGCAAAGGCATTTTTACAGTGTTGGACTTCACAGGTCTGAAACTGAACAAGGATACAAGTGTTAGACTCTGTGTCTCCTCCAGCCACTGAACCCCCAGTTCAGGAACTCACCTCAGCCAGGTCGTAGCTCTCTAACAGAGAGCTCACAAACTCCTTGGCTCTGGGTCTGATGTTCTCACAGCCTTTCACAAGAGACTGAGAGGGAATCATCCTGGGACGGAGGGAAGAAGAGATAATCAAGGACAGGTACAAAATAAAACCTGATCTTCTCTTCAAGCAGCCAACTTCTCCTCCTCAGCCTCAGTTCAGTGCCTTGGTGACCTGTATAACCTCTCACCTTCATTGGTGCCCCAGTAACTCACCCAATCACTTCTACCCCACTACCAAATACTCTTTCCTCTACTTGCCCAACTCCCTTTTCCTACAGCAAAGGGAAGCCTGCACATAAACCTATATTAGGCAGCAGAGCTCAGTACAAACCTCATCCTACCCTCTGCAGATTGCAAATCCTTGTTGTACAGGCAGTGAAAGAGTCAGAGCCACCTTCAAAGGGCTGGGGGAATGGATGAGGTTGCCTTGAATAAAGACCAAGGACATTTCTCCACACAGAACACTCACTTGATGTCTCCAAGGATCTCCTCACAGTGGTTGTGGTACTCGTGCAGCCAAGGCATGATCTGCTCAGGTGCTACCAGAAACAGAGGGCAGAAATCCTGACCCAGGGCTGCCTGAAAAAGCAAAGGTAGGGGGAAAAATCAGAGAGGAGAAATGCCAGGGAAAGGCTGGTGCTTCTCCACCACTCTGAGGTTCCCCTCCTCTCACACAAGCATTTAAGAGCCATTTTAAGAGTAACTACTCACAAAAGCTCTCCGGCGCTCCATCAGGATGTTCACCAGCCCCTGCAAAGGAACACAGGACACAGCAAGGGATCAGAACTGCCTGGGGAGTCAGAGCCAACAGCACCACAGCTCAGCAAGCCCAGAGAACAAACAAAGGAAAGGGATGAGAAACACACACAGATTCAGCAGTGCCTGGGGAATGAATGAAGAGAGGGATGCAGAGTGGGGCTGTTGCAGTGAGGTAGAAAAATCAGAGAGAAAGGATTCATAAAATCAATCCTGCTCTCCTGGAATCAGTGGCTGGCCTTGTCAAAGCTAGCAATTTGCAGGCTCCCATGTGAATGCAATCCTACTGTGAGGCATTTTCCTGGGTAAAAAAACAACTTGCACCTGCATCAACTGTTTTTGCACCATTAGATAGAAAAATGAAAACTATATTTCACAAACAACGTCCCTGCACATATACACCAGGGCTTTGAGTGACCACTCAATACAGAATAACAAACTTACTAACCAATAAAAGTAATTGGCAAGAAAACTACTGACCAATTGGAGTCCCCCATGAGGTCTGTAAAACTGTATGAAAAGGAGTTATGTATAGAACTCCTTTTAATAATAAAGGTATAAATAAATATATAACTAATAAATATAAAATTATATATATAAATATTATATATAAATAATAAAACTCCTATAAATAATATAAATATAAATAATAAGAAGACTCCTCTTCAATTATAAAGAATGGGCTTTTTCCACCATGAAGAAATGGAATCTGTGTGATTTAACCCCATACAGAGCAGCCCCACATTAATCAGCTGGAGCTGCCATGTAGCTCTGAACCCAAGGTTCAGAGCAGAGCTGCACAAGCCCCTTCTCACCCCCTGAACTCACAGAGTGATGATCTGTGTGCATGTGGGACACAAACACAGCCACGAGGTTACACAGCACTTGGTCCACTTGCTCTCCATAGTGGCGGCAGAGCTGGCCAAAAGTTCCTTCTCCACAGTCCAGGAGCAGGGACCTGGTAGCACTGGTGAGAGGTGACAGAGACATTTAGCAGCCCCTGTGAGAGCTCTGAGCAGGGCCAGGCAGGGAGGGGGATTTTGGGGCTGGAAGGCAGAGATCAGAGAGCCCTGGGGGTCACCTGGTGTTCAGCAGTGTGGAACTGACATTGCGGATTTTCATTGGGATTGCCGATCCTGTTCCCAAGAACACAATCTCAGGATAAGCACCCACATTTCCTAGATAAAACAGACAACAACAAGGATTTTTAGGCAAATTTTTTCCACACATTGCCCAGTCAGACACCATCTAATTCACCAGGCCAGTAACTGCAGAGCCTGTGCCACGGCCAACATGGCCAGCACAGGCATTTCTGCCCCTCAGCAGCAGGTTTACAAGGGAAGGCAGAACAAGCCCCATCACTTCACAGCTTCACCTGGGCTCTGGAGCAGTGGGCTCAAGAGATCCTATTTCCCACCAGACTGATCCTGATCTGTACCTGGTACAGCAGACAGGCTCTCCTTGCACTCCTTCACACGGGTCTGGAAGTCAGGGAGATCCAAGGCCTCGCTGACAAACTCATCAGGATCACAGACAGTCACAGCATCTCTGCAACAATAGGCCAGTCATCAGGATGGGGCAAGGCAGGAGCTGAAACAGCCCTTTTCAGAGCAAAGTGCCAAATTCCTGTGACAAAACAGCCTTACAACAAAGAGACAAACACTCTTTCTATTTTGAGGGGTTGGAGAAGACACATCCACAAGTGTGGTGTGTGCCAAAAAGGCCTGGTTGGGCTGAGCCAGGCACAGAAACGATCATTCCAGCAAGTGGAGAAGCTCCTGCAATAGCATCCAACCCCTCCAGAGCTGCCAGGCACTAGAGGGCACTGCAAGGCAGCACAGAAAGTCCTGCAGGAGGAGCAGACACCAAAAGGGATCCAGGCACTGATGAAAAGCATAAGAAACCTGTGACCTGGGCCTGCTTCAGAGCATGTGAAGCACTACAGGTCTTCAGTTACCTCAGCAGAGAAACTTAAACTCTTCTTGGCACCTGTATCCTCCTGTTGTGCCCAACACGGACAGAAATCTGAGCCATGGTGGCTGAAATCCCCTTGCCCCCTGCGGTCCCTTAAGGGTCTCACTGAGCAGCTTCACCCATTTGCCCACCCAGGGGCAAAGCTACTAACTGCTTTAGCTCTCAGCTCTAATGTCTGGCCTTCTAGGTGCTCAGAAGGTAAGAGCCTCCCTGGGCTCCCCAAAAACTCTCTCCCTGCCCCCATCTGCTCTGCCACAGCCACAGGTGGGTGCACAGCATGAGTCAAAGCAAAGGACAAAGGACCACAAGGCTACAGGAGCAGGGGACAGAAACAACACTCCAAAGCACTGGCCAGGTGTTGTCTTCAGTGGTTCACTCCTCCATGTTACACCTTGTCTGAGGCTTTCAGGGGCAGGGACACAGTCCCAGCACAGGCACCAGAAAGGATCTGCAGGGGATCCTGACACAGTGCCCTCCCTCACCCAAAAGCTGCTTCAAGCAAACCCCCAAAACCTGGGAAGAAAAAGATTCCCACTGACCTCTGCCACTCCTGCTGTGGCCTGAGGTGGTATTTCAGGAGGCACTCCCCTCTCACGATGGGCACAGGGCACACAGCCTCTGCTTCCTGCAGGAGGAGGGCAAAGTGAGACACAGCCTTTGCTGAGGGCAGCAGGCACAGGGGCAAGGGGGGCCTGGATTACCTTGCTCTGGTAGGTGGTGAGCAGAGGGAAGATCTCTGGGTGGATGAGGTTCAGCTGAGTCTGGATCTTGTAGCTGCGTGGGTTGTGCACAGCAGAGGAGTTTTCATTGAGCACCAAGTGCTGAGTGCCAGGCCCAAACCTGCCAGAGGACAGCAATGCCCAACAGCTTCAGCCCCACGTTAGAACTGGGTCTATCTGCATACCTGAGCTAAAACTCCCACCTGAGGCAGCAGAGACCTCTTTTTAGAGCTCTTTAGTTTGGAACCAAGATGTGAACCAGCAGAACAGGCTGCTGCCCACAGACCAGAGCCCAGAGCACAGCACAGGTACCTCTGCATCCACTGCTGGTAGCGGCTGTCCCGCAGCACTGCCTCGGGGGTCATGTGAATGACCAAGGCCACCTGGTGCTCAGCAGCTCCCTCCTGGTACCTGGGACACAGGCAAGCACAAAGAACATCTGTCACCCTGATTTATTAAGATTTTCTAAGCCTTCTGATGTTGACATTCTTGTAACGAACTTTCTCACACACTCTCTGTAAATAACTCATTGTTTTGCATTCCTTTATGGAGGAGGAAGTTGATGGGCTGTTGGTTTGTGCAGTGTCATTGGAGAGGTGGCACTGTCACCCTCTAATTCACAGTAATTTTTGGAAAACTATAAATGTTTGAGGCAGAAATTAAAATTCCCTTTTTCTTCACCTTGAGAACAGCAGTGTGTGCTTGTGTTCTTTCATGTCCTATAGCAACATCCATCTGTGCTCCAGTCCATGTCCTTGGCATCCCTCCTCTCTCCCCCTTTGGTGCTGCCAGAGGTGCCCCCTGAGGCAGGCACAGCAGGGATTTATTTTCAGAACATGGCCCTGGAGCTCCAGGACACCATCACCCAAGCCACAGGGCTCAGGCCATTTGCTGACACCTCCACTGCCCCCACAGGGCAATTCCTCCATCAGCAACATCTGCAGAGCCTCCAGAAGTCCAAATGCTTCTGCACAAGCCCTACAGAGTTATGTGCAGTCCAGGCTTCCAGCAGCCTCCACTGCTGACACCAGGGCACATTCCTGCTCTGGAGGTCCCTGGGGAAAACAGGCCCATGGCAGTCACAGAACCCACAGGTCCTGCCTTTCCTAAAAGCCCCAAAATGCACCACCAATCCTTTCTTGCATCTGAAGCTCCTTAACAGTGCCAAAGAGTTCAGACATCAGCCATGAGAAACAGCACACTTGGGCTAGAACAAGAACAAAACCACAGCTCAGCACGGGTGTCCTTCCCCAGGCACTGCAGTGACCCAGCCCTACCTTTGGAAGGTTTCATTTTCACAGACAGCATCCACAAAGCCCTCGTGGGGACACTCCAGCACGAGGAACACTGGGCCAGGGTCAGTGGGGGTGCACAGCTCCTCAGGAAACAGCTGCAGGCAGATACACAGGGGTCACAGCACAGCCAGCCTGCACACACAGCCCTTCCTGCACCCCTGTGCCCAACTCCTCCAGTCACACAGAGCCCAGCACTCAGTGCACACAGCCAGGGCAGCTCTGGGGCCCTGTCTGCTCTCATTTCACAGCAAAATCCAATGTGTGTAACAGCAAATCCCAACCCTGGCCTCACAGAAACCACAACCTAACCAAGGAGGGGAATTTCAGCAGTTTTGAGGTTCCCATGACAGATTCAGATGGTAGCAAAAGCATGTGTAAGGGAAAAAAGGCTCTATAAAATTCTTGTGACACAAAGCTGATCCTCTCTCCCAGGTCAGGATCTCCACTTGCAGATCACCTAGACAAGGCCAGGGCTGACTCTGCCTCTCACTCAGTGTTTGAGAGACCCAGACCCTGCACCCCAGAACTACTGAGTTTATTCTGGAGTCAGAGGTGCAAACAGGGTCAGCAGGGAGTGATGGCTGCACAGGCAATCAACCCTCAGATTTAAAAAATGCAGGGATGAACTCCACCAGCTCACTCCTACCCTGCAGCAGCTTTGGGGAGGGGAGATGAAGCAGCTCTGCCAAACAGCAAACACCAGCCACACTCACACAGGAGCTCATTCCCTGGCCAGCACCCCAACAGCCCCAGGCATGGCACACTCAGCAACAACCTGGATGTCCTGGCAGGTAAAGCATTCTGCACCAAAACTGTCACCCTTGGAGCCCAAAGGAGGGAGAGGGGCAAAGCCACAGTAGAAGCACAGGCACATCTTACCTCTTTGCCTTCAAAAGTGATGCTCTCCCCATTTTTGAGAGCTGTAATGATGGGAAGGATGGCTGGAGTTCCCCTGAGAACAAGGCCACAGAATTATTTAGCTGCCAACACCCCCGTGCCTGCTCCTGCTGCCCCCTGGCCAGGCTGGGCTCTCATACTCACACTGGCAGGCCCAGCTCCTGGGCTTTAGCTGCAAGGAATTTCCCCTTCCTTGGGTGAACCTGCAGAGTCAAACACAATTATCACCCAAATTAGGAGGCCCATGAAACAGGATCATGTACTGCCAGCTTAAGAGCTCCTCCACAAACCAAGGGAGTATTTTGTCCTTTTTCAGTTCCACAGCCACTGCTCCAATTTACCCCAAAAGGGATTTTTTGGGCTCTCTCCTTTCCAGGATCATGCTGCTGCTTCTTGCTCCCCTCTCTAGCCCAGCAAGCACAGCAGCCTGCCCTCCTCTGAGGGTTTAACAAGAATGGAACCTGTACCCTCCTAACCACTGCTGGATTCTAAAAAACACCTCCAGTTTTACACATTTCTACTCAGGCTACAGCAACTCTGACACTTGAAAAGCAGAAACACATTAGAGCTTCAAAGCCCTGCTTGAAAATGCTGTCTTCATTTAAATCCCTGCAGCAAGATGACATTAGGAAACATTTCCTTACAGAGGGTGGTCAATGCCCCAAGCCTGCCAGTGTTTAAGAGATTATTAATGCCCTTAATAATATGTTTGAAATTTCAGGCAGCCTGAAGTAACCAGGCAGCTGGACTGGATGGTTCAGCCCTGGCTGGATGGGGCTTGGAGCAACCTGATCTAGTGGAGGGTGTCCCTGCCCATGGGGCATGGAATGAGATTGTCTTTAAGGTCTCTTCCAACCCAATTTATCCTGTGGTTATAGATGATCCCTGTATGTCCCTTCCCCCTGAAATATTCTGCTTTATTCTCTTATGTGCTGTGCTGGTTTAGAGACCCTGTGTCCAAACTCACTTTGCAAAGAAAAGCTGTCACCAGCTCAGGATGCTTCCTTGCACACTTCTGTTCATCACCTGTAAAACAAAACAAAACTACTAAAAAATCATCACTCATTATCACTTTCTTAAAACCAAAACACACCAAAATTTGCTAAAGCATTAACAGGAACATTATCCACTTAACTTGGAGCCCAGCAGTAAAATGTTATGAACAGCCAAGGCCAGAGAGCCCATGGCTTCAAATAAAGGAATCCAAACTAAAGCCCAAGACTGAAAAATCATCAGCCCAGCACCCACCTGTAACTAAATTTCAAAGGCTGGAGCATCTACCCCTGCCAGAAGCAAACTACTACAGGACTAATCACACCCAAGCACCAACCATGTCCAATTTCTTAGGCCTTTTAAGTTCTCTATAACTTCCAAAGAACAATTTCTGCTCAATGGAACCTTCCAGCTGAGGTTCTCTACCAACCTCACTTTCAGACAGCAAACAGCTCAGAGGTCAAACTCCTATCCTTCCTTTGGAATAATCTCATTAAAGTTAAAAAGGCCATTCCATGTGTTTCACCTGCTTTCTTTGGGCTCTCTTTTCCTTCCTCCAAGCTTTGCTGTGCAGCTCTGGGGGATCCAGGCCCTGTGTTCCTTTTAGGGCTATTTCCACCTTGAGGAGATGCTCCAGGACTCTGGGGGGGTGAACTTCCAGCAGCCAGTGGTTTTGCTGTCCCAAATCCAAGAAAAGCAGACAAAGATCACTCAATCCACAGCAACACAAAAGAAAATCATGAGTAGCATTCCCTCCTCCATGGCAGTCAGGTTTAAACTGCACCAGAATACAGAGCTCCTCCCCTAGTCTAGCTTGCACTTGCATTCTGTAATCACTTATTTCAGGAGCCATCTCTCATCCAAGTCCTTCTCCCCAAACTGTTCAACTCTGTCAAGTCTGTGCTACACCTCCAGTATCACATTTAGCAGCAGAAAGAATGCAGCTGGCTGAAAAAGCCAAACCCAGGGATATTCCACAGGTCATTCCATCCACCCACACCTAAAGGAACAAGCCTGACTCAGCAGGTCTTGTTATTTAAATGAGATGCTTCTCCTGAGAAAAGCAAATTAATGAACCTCTGCTTACTCAGAGGCTGCTCCTTAACCTTCACTGTGTCTCCCTGCAGCAGCAGGGCTCACCTGTCAGAGGGATCTGGTAGACAGTCATTGTCTCATCCTTGTACTCAGGCTCTGTGTGCAACTGCACAGCTGGGAGGAGATCAAAAATCACCATTAACAAGTGCATAAGCAGAGATTCACACCCTTCAAGGATATAAATCAGAAAAAAGTCTTTGTCTCTCTTAAACACAACCTGGTGAGCATTCCCCTTCCCTTTCTCTGCCCAACTGCACACCCCAATGAATAATTAAAGTTTTAAACACCCATCATCCTCAAAAAGCAGCCCAGGATGTGCAAATTCACTGGCAGACTCTGGAAGCAAACTGCCTTCAGTGTTGTAAAGGCAAATGTTGCCTGAATCAGCCAGCCTGGAGCCCCTGAGCAGAAACAGAGCTGGAAACACTGTTGTGAGGGGTTTAACAGTGTATCAGAGCAAAGGAAATGTTTAAAACATCCTCTGAGTGGACCCAAACCAGAGGCTGAGGCTGTTGCTCAGCAATGCAACCTCAGCTAGAGATGAAACAAAGTTCCAAGCTCCTCAGCTCCACCTGACCTACCTAAATCCATCCTCTTGAGGGGCCCAGGGAAGAGGCGAATGGCTTTCAAGTAGTTTTGCTGGAAAAGAGGAGACAGGCTGTCAGGAGGGGGCACGAGCAGTGCCATGCCAAACACCCAGCCAGACCAACCTGAGCAGCTCAGACAGCTCAGGGCAGGCCCTGTGCCTTCAGAAAGGCAAAGAGCCACTGTCCCCACCCCCTCCAGCCATGCAATTAGTCAGCAGAAACTGCAAGGAAATAAAACCACTACAACAACGCTGAGGATTGCAATTTTCTGGTCCAGACATGGCTTTAGGCTGGCAAGGACCACATCAAACAGGAGAGCAGAGACTGAGTTCCTATTAATGCAAAATGGGGAGGAAGCAGACAAGGGAACAAAGATCCTCCCCTCTCCCCAAAGATGATTCATCAGCAGATTTCTGCTGTCCTGTCACTGAGATTTGGAATTTCAAGCCAGCCCTTTGTGCTGACACTAATTCAGAGCAGCATTTCACACCTGCACAGAGATTCCCTTTGCCACCTGCTCTCCCAGTTCCAGCACGAGCTTTAACAAAAACTTTAAGCTTTTTCTGAGGGTTTGCTCTCCCTTCTGCACCTTGCCATACTTACCAGCTTTGGTGGCCCCAGGAACATACACCTCTGGAGCCCTATGGCCTTCAGGGTGAGGATCATACCTAAAAGCAAGCAAAGAAACAGCTTTGTCACAGCTCCAGTGAGCACTGGTAGGTCCCAAAAAAAAAGCCCTCTCTGTTCAGGAGTGCTTGGCCTCTCCAGAACTGAACCTGGACCTGAATTTTGTGGCCATTCCAACAAGTCACTTACCTCTACAGATAAAGAAAATACACATCTTAATAAAATTAATCTGGAGCAAGGCATCAGAACAGATCAAAAATTTCCTCATTTTCTTGGAGACTTCCAGAACATTAATGGACAAGACCCACAGCCATCTATCCTAACCTCATGCTGCACTGAGCACAATGGTGCTCTCAAATTTTTGTGTGCTCCTTTGGACTAAAACCAGCCTAATCCCCTGACAGCAACACTGCTAACACCTCCTGCTCAGGAGATTTTGAGCAGCTGAATCCAGGCATGCTGCTCAGGCAGGACCTGTCTCACCACGTGTCTGCAGTGCCGCAGAACCAGGGCTGGGGCCCAGCGCGTTCTGTTCAGGAGATTTTGAGAAAGTGAATCCAGGCGTGCTGGTCAGGCAGGGTCTGTCCCACCACGTGTCTGCACTGCACAAAGCCCCACCCCAGCCCAAAACCTCCTGCTCAGGAGATTTCGGGAAAAAATCTGCCGCAGAGCCCCAGCCCAGCCCCAGATGTCGCCGTCCCCAGCGCAGCCTGGAACACCCCGCAAGCCGCACGGGCCCCGGGCAGTGACCGCGTCCTGCCCGCACTCACCGGGCAGCCCCCCGACGTTGGCCCAGGACACGCGGCTCAGGAAGATGCTGTCCAGGTGGGAGATCTTCAGCCTGCGGGGCACACGGGGGTGAGCAGAGCCCGGTGAGCCCCGGTGTCCCCCCGGTGTCCCGCACTTACTTGTGCTCCTGCATGGCGCGCTGCGTGCCCTCGCCGCAGTTGAACAGATACCTGCGGGGACAGCGCGGTCAGGGCGGGCCTGCCGGGGAGCTCCGCCGCCGCCAGCCCCGCACTCACCGGTTGAACTCGGAGAACACGTACACGGCGGCCCCCGCGTCGCGGCTGCCGGCCGCCACCACCTGCACGTACACGGTGTTGGGCCCCGCCAGGCCGGTGCCCGCGTTCCGCCGCCGCTCGCGGGCCCACACGTGCCGGGGCACGTCCTTGGGGCGCCGCCGGGGCCCGCCCGCCACCGAGGGCCCCTCGGCCATGGCCCGGGCCGCGCCACCGGGGCCCGCCCGCCGCCACACGAGCGCCCGAGCCCGCACCAGTGCCCACATCCGCGTGCCCGCCCCGCCCGGCGGGCCGCGGCCAATGAGAGGAGAGAAATGCCCGCGGGAGGACCGCCCCCTCATTATGTCATGCGGACGGACCAATGGGGAGTGAGAACGGCGGGTGCAGCCCCGCCCCTGAGGCGCCACTGGGCTGCCCAGCTGCTGACACGTGACTGGGCTCTGCCGGTCGGTGTTCGGGGGATTCTGCTCCGGGCGGTTCTGTGTCCGGTCCGGGCGGCTCTGTGTCCGGTCCGGGTGGATCAGTGTCCGGCCCGGCCCGGCCCGTTCTGTGTCCGGTCGCCGGCGGTTCAGTGTCCGGTCACTGCCGGGATTCTCTGTTCAGTCCAGGAGGTTCTGTGTCCGGTCCGGGCTGTTCAGTGTCCGGTTTGGGCAGTTCTGTACCCGGTCACTACTGGTTCTGTGCCCGGTCACTGCCGGTTCCGTGTCCTGTCCGGCCCGTTCTGTGTCGGTTCTGTGAACAGCACCACAGCCAGGCTCCCCCATTCCAGGAGCCTGTTCAGGACCTGTGGACAAATATCCAGCTGCAGTGATAGCATCAGCTGTGCACAAGGGAGATTTAAAAGCAATATCCCCACAGACCCCACTGACAGACCAAGGGGGATCCTTATCTTTGGGATTTCCCCAAGGTGATATCTATGCTTCCCTTTGTTTGCTCTGTATTCCATGATTATCATCATCCCCTGGAGCCTGGGTTTATTAAAGGAGCAGGTTTACACACAGGTTAAAGACAGCACAGGACAATATGAACAGTTCGGTGTGTCAGTGGCTCATAAAGATAACCAGTCTGGTCAAGATAAGAAGCAAAATTAGTGGAAAGTAGATCTTTAGGGCGAAGCAATAACCACAAGATGCTGACCCCAGGCACAGGGTGTTGGGGAGGATGAAAGTTTGACGAGAAAGTCTCACAGATATGTCTGCTTAGCAGAAAGATTTTTGAATGTAGAGTGGGATGGCAGGAGGGTCTCACAAAGGGTCTCCTCTTTCTCAGCATTGCAGCTGAGAGCTCCAAAAGCTCAGAGGATTCGCGTTAAATCCTGCTGAGTTTGGCTCTGCGCAGCCCCAGGGGTGGATTTGTTCAGAAACACATAATCATGGGATGATTCCATGCAGGAGCTGTTATTGAAGAGCTCTGGGTGTCAGGGGTACAGACCCAAATCTGACTCCCACATGGGTTCAGGATGAACACGTTTTTATACCCTTATCATTGTATAACGAAATATTAATTATTAAACTTGTATTGTTCTATTGTATACATTGATTGCATCCAAGCATGGATTTTGTCATTTCCATCAACCCCCCCCAACATTATTCTTGTTACAATTAAACAATAATCATATCAAATTACCAAACAATTATCACATTTAACAATCATATCATTAATCATAGTCATTAAATGATTATACAGGTTTCACATGATCTAGTAAAGCCTAAAAATTTCCCAGGCCCAACCTTTCTTTCCAACCCCCCCATGATTTTAGAAACATTTTATCCCTATATTATCAGATTTACCCTGCAAACCTGTGGTTCCTGAGGGATAACTGAGTTACCAGTGGCATTGAGTGATGGGGAACAGGGAATCCAGGAGGAGAAAGCAATCTGACAATGCTTCTTTTGCCATAAAGGGTTTGAATGGAGGCCGTGGGGAGGATTACCTTAAGAGGTGAGCTTTCAGGTGGCTCACCCCTCAGATTAGAGGCATTTTGCTGAAAAGGTTTTGTTCTTCAGCAACAAATCATGACAGTACTTGGCAGAGGAGTGGGGAAATTCTCAAAAAGTGGCACAGACATGACAGGCACTGCCTTAGCCAGAAAAACCTTCAAAATAAAACCCCTAAAAAATAAAGGCGCAAAGATATTGGCAACTAAACAAGAGAAAAATTCATCAGGCCTTAGAAATATTTGAATGTAGAATGATTTCAGGGTGTAACCGAGGGAGCTTCATTAAAGAAGAGTTTACTTTTCTTATCTGCAATCTGCCCCAGCCCCTGGCCCTGTGTCTGCCAGAGCAGCAGATGTATGGATTAGCCTGGTCCCTGCAGAGCCCAATCTCCCTCTCCCAGTCCTCCCAGTCCAGGGATATTTCCTTCTGCTCTTTCAATAAAAGAAAGGTAAACACCCCACAGCCAGCTGCAGTGGCTTTTCAACATTGCCTGGCAAAGTACAAATTAAATCAATTCCTATTTGTTTGAGGAGGAACAGAACAGTGCATTCCCACAGCCCATTCCCCAGCCCCGTCCCACAGCCCATTCCCCATCCCAATCCCATATCCCATTCTCATATCCCAATTTCCATCCCATTCCCCATCTCATTCCCTCATCCCAATCCCATATTACATTCCCATATCCCAATCCCATTCCCCATTCCCCATCCCCAAATCCCATATCCCATTTCCCATATTCCATATCCCATATCCCATTTCCATATCCCATATCCCATATTGTATTCCCATATCCCCTTCCCCATCCCATCCCCGTATCCCATTCCCATACCCCATTCCCCATCCCATTCCCATACCCCATTCCCCATCCCATTCCCATATCCCCTTCCCCTATCTCGTTCCCACAGCCCATTCCCACATCCCATTCCCCATCCCATTCCCATATCCCATTCCCATATCCCCTTCCCCATCCCATTCCCCATACTATTCCCTATCCCATTCCCATATCCCAATCCCATTCCCCATCCCATATCCCATTCCCCCATCCCATTTCCCATCCTATTTCCATATCCCATTCCCATATCCTCTTCCCCATCCCATTCCTCCATCCCATTCCCACATCCCATTTCCCATATCCCATATCCCACACCCCATATCCCATATCCCACACCTCATACCCCATATCCCACACCCCATTCCCCATCCCATCCCATTCCCATATCCCATATCGCACACCCCATATCCCATACCGCACACCCCATTCCCCATCCCGTCCCGCAGTCCCGGCGCTGCCATGGCCCGGCTCCGGCCCTAGGTGGCACCGCGACTCCGCCGCCGCCGCCGCCGCGTCCCGCCGGGAGCGGGCGGGGAGTGAGAACGGGGCAGCCCCGGCCGGTCCCGGCAGCGCCCGAGCCATCGGCCTCCCTCCTGACCCCTTCCCACCGCGATGTCCCGCTTCCCCCGCTGTCCCACTGCTTTCCCTGTGCCCCCCGGCTGTCCCACCGCTGTCCCCGGGCTGCTCTGTGCCCCCAGGCTGCCCCCGGCTGTCCCGCTGTCCCCGGGCTGTCCCTGCGCTGTCTCATCCCCTCCGTGCTGCCCCTGGGCTGTTGCACGTCCCTGCCCAGCACCTGCAGCTGCTCCGGGCTCACCCTCTCCGGAGAACCGGGACATCCCACAGGGCAGAGCTCCCACCCCGGCTGGCTGTCACCTGCCCTCGGTGTCACCTTAAGCACTCTCATCCTGAGTCAAATCCGGCTCCTGCAGTGGCACAGGCAGGGCCCTGCCCCATGGGTGCCCTGTCCCCTCCCATGCAGCAGCCTGGGACATCAAACCCTGCCCCACGGGTGCCCTGTCCCCTCCCATGCAGCAGTCCCTGCCCCACTGAGGGTGGCACCTTGCCCGTGGCCAGCTCCAGACACAGTTTGGAGAGCCCAGGACCCCAAGCTGCTGCTGGATTTTCACCAGCTCACCCATCACCCCAGGACTATCACAGGGCCCTGGGGCTGCTGCTTGATGTGGGCAATTCCTGATGGTTAAAAAGGGCCATGGAGCATTTATGGGATGTGTCCCCTGTTTGTTCCTCTCTGGGACAGTGATGCCCCAAGGAGGAGCAGTGGGCTTTCCTCCACTCTGAGCTGTTCAGGGACAGTGATCCTCCAAGGGGAGCAGTGGGCTTTCCTCCATTCTGAGCTCCCTTTTGGGACAGTGATGTCCCAAGAGGAGCAGTGGGCTTTCCTCCCCTCCCCTTCCTCCTGGATTTCTCTTTCAGGTTTTTGGCAATCTTACACTTTGAAGAGTAGGCCTATGCAGTTAAAATTTGAGCAATACCTATCTAAAATGCAGGTCCTACAATTCTTCATGCATGAACTTGGCCACAATTGGCCAAATCCTGAGCTCCAGCCCTCTCCCCATCCCCATCCTGCTCCTCAGGCGTGTCCCACAGGATCAGATCCCTTCAGGGCCTCTCTGGCTGTTGCATGGATGATCCCCACTCCATCACCTCCTCCCGAAACCAGAGCTCAGCATTTCTGCTGGGGTTTCCCCAGCAGCTGAGATGGGCCTGGAGGGTGGTGCAGGGAGAGCAGGAGGGCCCAGAGCTGTTCTGTCCTGGCAGAACCAGCCCCTCCTGGTGCCAGTGGGCTCGGTGGTGCCAGCCCCCCGTGCAGACAGAGATGCTGCGATCCCAGCTCTGCTCAGAGTGGTCCCTCAGTCCAAAGCTGCTTCCCCTCACTCCCAGTCACCCCATGAACCCAACTGGGGTGAGCACACAGTTCAGTGGGTGGCTGACAGCTCACCCTTGACACAGAGCTCGTTTCACTGCATCCCCCTCCTCATTTATTTATGGTCCTCACTGCAGCATGGCTGATGGACAGTGTTTGCACATGTTCCTCTTATCCAGAACATGGGGCTTTGCAGCCACTGCTCTATTTACTGTAATTTTTAGCTCAGACACAACCAGAACTCCCACCCTGTCTGGGCTCTCAGTGCAGAAAACAAGACTAAACTATTTTGGGATGTTTTTCCCTTTTCCTCATACTTGGGTGCTTTCCCATGTGGCGAAGCCTTCGGAGCCTCGGGGAGGGTGAACCTGTTCCACACACCCTGAGAGCTGCCTCTGACCCCTGCACACACTTTAACCCCCCTCCCCTGACCACAGGCACCTCCCACACGGGCCAGCTTCATGCTCCACTTGGTTTTTGGAGCTGGGAAATGCATCCAGTGTCAGGGATGAGCTGAGAGCACAGCGGATGGGAACGAGCCTCCCAGGCTCCATCCTCACCCTCCTCCTTGTCACCTCGTCTGGTCTCACCTCCTCAGGGTGCCCAAAATGCCTTGTAATGCTGCCCCACGACAAGGAGGGAACACGGCTTTGGCCCAGTTTGCCTGGCAAATGTGGAAAAGAGCCCGGAAAATGCCCCTTTGCCTGCATCACTCCCATTTTAGTCCCACTGGGTGGCACCCGCTGGGGAAAGGCCGGCAGTGCTCAAAGCCTCCCCCCTTCCCGCCTCTGTCACAGCCAAGGGTCTCTCCATTGAAGTTTACTTTAAGGTCTAATAAAATTTCCAAACTGGAAAAATCTTTATGCAGAGGTTTGCTTTGTTTAAAGGAACAGGACCATAAAGATAAAGCCTGGCCCGCCCGCCGCTCCCCTCCCTGCCCGGCCGAGGGGCCGCGGCTCGGCCCCTCCCTCCCAGCTCGGAGGAAGAGCTTGTTTTCCTAACGAGAGGTTTGAAGATTAAAAGGAGAAAAAAAATCAGCCATTTGGAATCCTCTACTGACGCTGCAAATACCCTCGTTAATAGATATGTCTCGTTTTGTTACCTCATTTTAATTAATCACTAAACAAAGACAGCTGCCAAATTTCGGCTCTGGCTTTGAGCCTACAACTGACTTGAAGCCCTTGAAAAATAGACTATTTATGGTGCCTGGGCTTAAAGCTTAAATTTCTTGTATAAACTTTACCCTTCCTAAGAATAGCGTGGGGAGAGCATTGCTGGCCCCATGCTCGGTGCCCCCATGCCCAGCTGGGTGTGGGCAGCAGTGGGGCCAGGAGGGATTGGGGTCCCTCGGGCTGCTGACAGCACAGGAGCAGCTTCCAGGGTGTCCCTGAACAAGTCCTGTTGTCCCCACGCAGGCAGGTGCCACCACCAAGGGAGGTGCCCCATTCCCTTTGCCCTCCTCCACAGGGCAGAGCATCCTGGTGCAGGAGAGCATCCCTAGGGCTGGCTGGGTGCCTAAGGGAAGTATTTGTATGTATTTGTATCCCAGACATATGGCAGAGTGTGGGGTGAAGAAGTTATTTCATGTTTCAGGGCATGGCTGCTGCATCCAACTCTGGCACTTCCCCTGTGGGATGGGGCTCCTTCATCCACACCCCAAATAGCAGAGCCCTGGGATTTTGCAGTGTGATGGAGCTGCCCACAGCAGGGCCACGAGGCTTCTGTGTCTTCCCTTGGATGGCAGCTTGGGCCTTCACAGGCTCTGAAAGCACATTTTTATTTGTGTATGTATTTTTGGGCTATCCTGGGGAAAGGCTTCAGCTTGTCCTTGCCCATCCCTTCAGATCACAGGCAGGGAAGGAAGGAGCTCTCCTGGAGGACTGGGGCTTGACAGGGCAGGAGGAGCAGCCCCAGCACAGCCTGCAGACGGCCAGGGGATGCTCAGGGATGGACAGGCTGCAGCAGGGGCTGTGGGCCTTGGGTGCTGTGTGCCCTGTGTGCCCTGGGTGCTGTCTGTCCTGGGTGCTGTCTGTCCTGGCGTGTGGCTCTCAAGGCTCTGCAGAGCCCACTGGCCTCGCTGCTGGCCCTGAGGGAGTGCCCAGTGTCTGTCCCGCTGCTCGCAGTCCAGCCCGCTGCCCGGTGTCTGTCTGTCCCTCTGCCCGCTGTCTGTCCCTCCCCTTGCCCGCTGTCTGTCTGTCCCGTTGCCCGCTGTCTGTCTGTCCCGCTTCCCAGTGTCCGTCTGTCCCGCTGCCCGGTGTCTGTCTGTCCATCCTGCTGCCCACTGTCTGTCCGTCCCTCTGCCCGCTGTCCCTCTGCCCGCTGTCTGTCCATCCCGTTGCCCGCTGTCTGTCCATCCCGCTGCCCGCTGTCTGTCTGTCCCTCTGCCCGCTGTCCCTCTGCCCGCTGTCTGTCCCTCCCGTTGCCCGCTGTCTGTCCGTCCCGCTTCCCGCTGTCCGTCTGTCCCGCTGCCCGGTGTCTGTCTGTCCATCCTGCTGCCCACTGTCTGTGTGTCCCTCTGCCCGCTGTCTGTCCATCCCGCTGCCCGCTGTCCCGCTCGGGGACGGTTCTGCAGCCCCCGTTCTCCGCAGCGGCTCTCGCTGCCCTGCCGGCCCGGGGCGGGAGCAGAGCCGGGCTGCAGGACGAGCTGCTCCAGCTGCAGCCGGGATCCCGCAGCTCATATTTCAGCAGGTCTCCCCCTCGGGTGACACCGAACGCGTGTCACACGCGCTGGAGGCACGGGCTGCCGGCCCCCGCCCGCCCACACAGCCTCAGCCGCGGTCCTGCAGCCGTCTGCTGCCTGCATGGCTAAAATAAACTGTCTGCTGCACAGACAGCGAAACCTCCTGGTGCACAGACAGCGAAACCTCCTGGTGCACAAACAGCAGAACTCACTGCAAAACCTCCTGGTGCACAGAGAGCAAAACCTCCTGGTGCACAGACAGCAGAACTCACTGCAAAACCTCCTGGTGCACAGAGAGCAAAACTCACAGCAAAACCTCCTGGTGCACAGAGAGCAAAACTCACAGCAAAACCTCCTGGTGCACAGACAGCGAAACCTCCTGGTGCACCGATAGCAAAACTCACTGCAAAACCTCCTGGTGCACCGCCGGCCCCGCTGCTCCGGCTGCAGCGGCTCGGGGATCCAGCCCTGCGCACGTCGTGCCCGAAAACCCTGCTGGGGTCAGCACCTGCTTGGATCTGGGGTGCTGCCACAGCCAAACCCCCCGTCCTGGTTCCCCGCATCAGCACGCCGGGACATCCCCGGTGTCCCCATCCCGAGGAGAGTGACAGTGCCACCGCCACATTGCCACTGCCCCTGGCGCACTGCGGCACCCACGGGCAGTGAGTGACCCCAAGAACCAGCGCTGGCTGCTCGGTGTGACAGCCCCAAACGTGTCTGTGGCACCCACGGGCACCAAGTGACCCCAAGAACCATGGCTGCTTGGTGGGAGTGCCAGGGGACTGCCCTGTCCCTGCCTGTGGCACCCACGGGCACCGAGTGACTCCAAGATCCAGCGCTGGCTGCTCGATGGGACTGTCAGGGGACAGCCCCGTCTGTGCCTGCTACCTCTGTGCCACCCACGGCTACCTGTGCCACCCATGGGCAGCAAGTGACCCCAAGAACCGGTGCTAGCTGCCAGGGGACAGCCCTGTCCCTGCCTGCCACCTCCGTGCCACCCACGAGCAGCAAGGGACCCCAAGAACCCTTGGCTACTTGGTGGACTGCCAGGGGACAGCCCTGTCCCTCCCTGCCACCTCTGTGCCACCCACTGGTGTCCCTGAGCCATCACCACACTCGTCCTGGGCTGCAGGGCAGAGTTGAGCCCTCTGCAGTGGATTATTTCAGCTCCTTTAGGATGGGATCAACTCGCCAGGTGTGGGGCTGGCAGGGGGATCCCCTGTGCCCTGTGGGGTTACACTGGTGCCAGCACTCAGGGCTTGCTCTGGAAGTGCCCCTGAGCCCACTCTGCCTCTCCTCCTCACCCTGGGCCACGCTCTGATGTTGCTGCAGGAAGGTCCTGCCCCACCTGTGGGGCAAAACTGTGCTGAGCATCTTCCCCTGCAAGCAGCAAAAACTCCAATTTGGAATGGGCTGGGGCAGTGATGGACAGCAGATGGCTCAGAGGAAACCTGAGGGAAGTGGGAGCTGTTCACTGCCCACTGTGGATGTTTAACTCTGAGCCCTAAGGATGGCAGCCTGAATAACAACTGTATTGTGCATTGGTACAGAAATATACCCCAAATACACAGAGCCCTGAGATTTCTGTATTGATACAGAAACATATCCCAAATACACAGAGCCCTGGCATTTCTGTATTGATACAGAAATATACCCCAAATACATAGAGCCCTGAGATTTCTGTACTGGTACAGAAACTTATTGATATAGAAATACAAAGGTATTTCTGTATTGGTACAGAAACATATCCCAAATACACAGAGCCTTGGGATTTCTGTATTGGTACTGAAACTTATTAATATAGAAATACAACAGTATTTCTGTAACAGTACAGAAACTTATTAATACAGAAAATCCCATCTCTCCACCTCAGAAATGTCACTGTTCCCCTTTTTGTGCCTGTCCTAAACCCTCCTGCTTCTAAAGAATATTTTGTATGGACTGCAGTTTTGCCCAGTGCAATCCCACCATGATTTCTGTACTGGCACAGAAACACACCTCAATTACACAGAGCCCTGGGATTTCTGTACTGGAACAGAAAATTATTGATACAGAAATACAAAGGTATTGTAAATATACTATGTAATACAATGTATACAATGTAAATACAATGGTATTGTAAATATGCAATGGTATTTCTGTATAAATACAATACAAATACAATACAAATACAACGGTATTTCTGTATTGGCACAGAAACTTATAAATACAGAAATTCCCACCTCTCCACCCCAAAAATGTCACTGTTCCCCTTTCTGTGCCTGTCCTAAAACCCTCCTGCTTTTAAGGGATATTTTGTAGGGACTGCAGCTCTGCCTTGTGCAAACCCACCATGAGCAGAGCTCTCCTGGGTGTGACCCTGGAGAACCTTCCAGGGACCACCACCCTGTCCCACCACTGCTGTGGCCTTTGGGGCTCTGCCTCAGAGCAGGAGCTGCTTTGCCACAAGGAATTCACTCACAAGCTGCTGTGCAAACAAACCCAGTGGGAGCTGGGGATTTCTGCAAGGGCTGGTGGAGATCCCCAGCTGCCCAGGCAGGGACTGACCAAAGGGAGATGTGTTTGTTAGTGTGAGCAGCAGGTTCACACTGACACAGCGGGTGGGGGAGTTTACAGCCACGTGGATATAAATAAACAGCAGGAAAAGGACTTTCCCTGCCTGGGGAGTGGCATCCTGCCCGCCCAGGGAGGGCTGCCCTTGGCCTGGATGCCAGATGGAAGAGGGATTGCTTCCCTGCTGGTGTCAAAAGACCTACAGGGATTTTGTTTTGTTTTGTTTTGTTTATTTATTTGTTTGGTTTTTTGGTTTTTTTAGGGGTTGCCACCAGTGCTGTCCCCAGCACCACAGTGGCACTGAGGGCACAGGTGGAGGGACATCATTCTGCTTGTTCTCAGTGAGGAGAAAGCACTGGGGATGTATATCTCATTGTTCTCAGTGAGGAGAAAGCACTGGGGATGTATATCTCATTGTTCTCAGCGAGGAGGAAGCACTGGGGATGTATATCTCATTTTCTCAGTGAGGAGAAAGCACTGGGGATGTAGATCTCATTTTCTCAGTGAGGAGAAAGCACTGGGGACATGCAGGGTTTATAGGCAGGTCAGGCCATGCCTGTTTTGGGGCTCAGCCTGCTGTGCCCAAGGTGACAGCAGCTCAGGGAGGGCTGGGCAGAGCTCAATAAACCCTCCAGAGCTCAGGGATGTGGGGACAGACTGTGGGATCCCTGAGCCAACACCCAGCAGAGCAGGATGCAGGAAGTGCCACCTCCTCCTGTCACCTGTGTGACATCAACCCCTGAGAGAGGTTGGGAGCAGAAGGCTCCAGAGAGACCTCAAAGCCCCTTCCAGTGCCTAAAGGGACTCCAGGAGAGCTGGAGAGGGACTGGGGACAAGGCCTGGAGTACCAGGACACAGGGAATGGCTCCCACTGCCAGAGGGCAGGGATGGATGGCATATTGGGAATTGGGAATTGTTCCCTGTGAGAGTGGGTAGGCCCTGGCACAGGGTGCCCAGAGCAGCTGTGGCTGCCCCTGGATCCCTGGCAGAGCCCAAGGCCAGGCTGGACAGGGCTGGGACAGTGGGAGGTGTCTCTGGGACAGGAGAAGGTGTCCCTGGACAGTGGAAGGTGTCCCTGCAATGGCAGGGATGGGATGGGATGATCTTTAAAGTCCTTTCCAACACTTCCAAACTTTTCTATGATTTTCTGTGCCCCCTCCTTCAGCTCCCAAATCCCAGTTCCACTCAAGCAGGGCCACTTTGCAGTGCCAAGACCTGCTCTGCTCACCTAGCCTGGTCTCCCTGGGCTGACAGCAATGCCCTGCACACTCTGAGACAACAATCCTGGCAGGGACTGCCCCATCAGTGCCACCCTTGGCTGGGATCCCGCCAGGGGTGACTCCTCAGGTGCCTTGCTGCTCCCTCTCAGTACACAGACATTTCATTGGGGTGCAGAGGGGCCGGGGGGGATGCGGTGGGGCTGCCCCCTGCCCGTGCAGCCCCAGCAATGGGGCAGCCCCAGCTCGGGGCAGTGCCAGGAGGGGACAGCAGCGGCAGAGGCGCTCGGGCAGCGCTCCCGGGAGGCCCCGGCCCCCGCCTCTGCTCCGCTGAGGGCTGCAAGAAGTTAATTTATTTTTGGAAAAGCAGCTCGCAGAGTTTGTCTAATTCCACCCGCACCAGCTCCGTTCACTCTATTTTAAACCCGTTCTTACTGTGCTTCAAGTTTATAAAACACGATCGGTGCTCCCTGGTCAGAGCAGCCCCAAGCCGCGGAGCAGCGGCAGAGCAGCATCTCCTGCAGGACGCTCTAGCTCGGCCGAAAAAGCCCTCAGGTAATGAATTCGTGTTCCTTCTTGTTGTCCTGTCCTCTGCCGGCTCGGTCACGGTGACACACGGTGTGTGGGGACAGCTTTGGGGACACAGCAGAGCCGGGCATCGCCTCTGCTGCTGTTCCTCCTGGGGTTTGGAGGGGTCCCAGCGGCACCTGGCAGGGTGTGGGGTGCAGAGAGGCTCTGAGGAGCTGGCACTCCTTCAGGAGCGGGCACAAGGTGGTTGGCACTCAGGGCACACTGTGTTGTTTGCACTCAGAGCCAACCTGGCAGTGAGAGGTGGCTGAGCACGGGGAGGATGGAGCTGATGGGCCCCGGAGCTCCCTAAAGGTTCCCAAAGTTTCTGCCTGTGCTGCAGCCATTGGGACCCTGCTCTGGTGGCTTCTCTGGTTTCCCCACCCCAGCTGGCACAGTGGGACCCCCCAGCAGCTCAGATTTGTGGTGTCACCCCTGTTTTACTCCTCCTTTGCCATGAGCGTGTCACGGCTCCCTGAACCGTGCAGGGTCGCACCAAACTCTCAGTGTTTAATGCAATTTCTCAGTGACTCACACTGCAACGCACAAGGAGTGTTTAGAGAAGCTCCCGGCATCTCTCACACGCAGAAATCCGGGGCATTTATGGAGCGCTTTGTTTCTGTTACCCGAATCCTTCACAGGAGCGCTGATGTCATGTGCGGAGCGCTCGGGGGAGCTTCGGCAGCCCCGGGCTGGGCTCTCGGGATTCTCGGGGTTAAAACTTCCCAAAGCAGCCCCAGGCTGGGCTCTCGGGGTTAAAACTTCCCAAAGCAGCCCCAGGCTGGGCTCTCGGGGTTAAAACTTCCCAAAGCAGCCCCAGGCTGGGCTCTCGGGATTCTCGGGGTTAAAACTGCCCAAAGCAGCCCCAGGCTGGGCTCTCGGGGTTAAAACTTCCCAAAGCAGCCCCGGGTTGGGCTCTCGGGATTCTCGGGGTTAAAACTGCCCAAAGCAGCCCCGGGCTGGGCTCTCGGGATTCTCGGGGTTAAAACTGCCCAAAGCAGCCCCTGGCAGCCACAGCCGGGGCATTTCCAGCGCCGATGGAGCGGGGAGGGGGCAGCGCTGCCCGGGAGCATCCTCCCTCCTCATCCCAGGGATTGGTGGCCTCCAGGAGGATTTGGTGGCTTCCAGGAGGGATTGGTGTTTTCCGGGAGAGTTTGGTGGCCCTGGTAGGATTTGATGGCCCCCAGGAGGGTTTGGTGGCTTCCAGGAGGGTTTGGTGGCCCTGGCAGGATTTGCTGGCCCCCAGGATTGTTTGGTAGACCCCAGGAGGGTTTGGTGGCTTCTAGGAGGGATTGGTGGCCCTGGCAGTGTTCGGTAGCCCCCAGGATGACTGGTGGCTTCCAGGAGGAATTGGTGGCCCCCAGGAGGGTTTGGTGGCCCCGGCAGGATTTTGTGGCCCCCAGGAGAGTTTGGTGGCTTCCAAGAGGATATGCTGGCCTCCAGGAAGGCTTGGTAGCCCCCAGGATTGTTTGCTGGCCCCTAGGAGGGTTTGGTGACCCTCAGGTGGGTTTGGTGGCCCTGGCAGGGTTTGGTGGCCCCCAGGAGGGTTTGGTGGCCCTGGCAGGATTTAGAAGCCCCCAGAAGGGCCATGCACGAGTGTTTTGGGAGCAGGGAGAGCTCAGGGTTCAGCTCTGTGTGTTACAATCTCCACTGAGAGCCCTCTGTGTCCTGCTTTACTGCTTCCTCCTGCCTCTCATCATTTCAGCTCTGAACACGGGGGAAAACACCCCAAAGGCAGAAAAATGAAAGTGTTCTGGTTTAGGTGACCTCTCCTATAAATGTCACTTGTCAGATGTCCCCAGGGCCAGCAGCAGGAGCTGACCCCGGGTCCCCCTGCCCAGTGCTGCTCTCTCTGGTGCTGCCCCTCCGTGTTTGCTCTGTGTTTTCTGGTGGTCCAGCTCGGAGGGGAAGGGAAATGTGGAAATGTGGAAATGTGGAAATGTGGTTGTTGTGTGGAGCGTTCAGGCTAAAAATAGTTTCCCTCTCGTGCTCCATCTGAATGGGCAGCCACATTTGACTGTACATGGATTTGTCTGATAGTCCCATTTCAGTGTAAGAGACAAAATATCTTAGTTATGGCTTTGTTCTGCAGCTAACAATGGGTAGCTAAAAATATCCCACTTTGTTCCACTCAATAAAGTTCTCTCAAGGGGAGACACTAACGTTACATTTTTGCCAAATCCATGCAGAACACGGCCAAAGAAAATGTGCATTTTTGCCAGCAGCTTTTCACAAAACTGTAACCAGCAGAAAGCTCCGTCCTGTTGGGCTGAGCTGTCTGCCCTGTGCATCCCAGCACTCCTGGGGCATCCCGGGCACACGGGCCTTCCTCCCACCCTCATCCTCCTCCTCTGGGCACGCTCCAGCTGCTCCCCTGTGCCCCAGGGTTGGGCTGGGGGTGAGGAGCTGCCCGTGCTGTGCCAGGGGTGGGTGCCCTGCTCTGCCAGGGGTGGGTGCTCGGTGGGCACTGTGGTCTCACTCCAGTTCCTTTATTTCCCTTCTGGAGGCCAGCCAGGCCAGCCCTGGCACACTGTGCAGGGAAGGGATGGTGTGTGGGTGAGCAGGAAAATAAATAAATATTTCTAATATTTATAAATATTCCAGTAGGGTTTAATATGGAGAAAATAAATAAATAAATAAATAAATAAATGTTTATAATAGTTATAAATATTCTAGTGGGGTTTAATATGGAAAAAATAAATAAATGTTTATAATATTTATACATATTCCAGTGGGGTTCAATATGGAGAAAATAAATAAATATTTCTAATAGTTATAAATATTCCAGTGGGGTTTAATATGGAGAAAATAAATAAATAAATAATTCTAATAGTTATAAATATTCCAGTGGGGTTTCATATGGAGAAAATAAATAAACAAATATTTCTAATATCTATAAATATTCCAGTGGGGTTTCATATGGAGAAAATAAATTAAATAAATAAATAAATAAATAAATGTTTATAATATTTATAAATATTCTAGTGGGGTTTAATATGGAGAAAATAAATAAATATTTATAATATTTATACATATTCCAGTGGGGTTTCATATGGAGAAAATAAATAAATAAATATTTATGATATTTATAAATATTCCAGTGGGGTTTAAGATGGAGAAAATAAATAAATAAATATTTATTATATTTATATATATTCCAGAGGAGCAGAGGAGCTGAGGGTGCTGTGGCAGGAGCAGTGCCCTGTGCCAAGGCCTGTGGGGTTGGTTTGATGCCCCTGGGCAGCTCAGAGGGTGCAGATGGAGCAGGGGCACAGCCTGGGGATGATGTGTGGCCCTTCCACCCCTCATGGCTGCCCCAAACCTCCCTGTGCCTGGTGCTTTCCCCACTCCTCCAGCACCCCAGGTGGGCAGGACCTGTCTGTGCTGGAAGGGCCCAGCTCCAAAGGTGGGGTGCCCACCCCAAGGGTGATTTTTGGGAAGGAGATGTGGCCTGATGTGATTCATGCAGTGTTTGCTGCTGCAGCATTCCTGGAATGTACCTGCTTTATTTCTTGGCCTTCCTGCCTGGGACTGGAGAGGAGCTCAGCTCGTGCTCTGGGGTTTGGGTGACAGAGATCCAGAGATCCAGAGATGCAGAGATCCCTGCTCTCAGGGGTGCTTTGCACCAGGACAAAACCCCCGAGCTGGAGGGCAGGGACCTGCTGGGGTGGTGTTCTGACAGATGTGACAGGGCTGTGGTGTCCCCTCCCCAGCTGTGAGCCCCCTCCAGCCCCCAGGGACCTGCTATGGATGTGTTCTGCCACGTGTGACAGGGCTGTGGTGTCCCCTCCCCAGCTCCCCAGGGCTGGTTTTGGTGGGACATTCCCCCATCACCCAGCCAGGAGGGCTGGATTTGGTGGGATATTTATCCATCACCCAGCCAGGAGGGTTGGTTTAGGTGGGACATTCACCCATCACCCAGCCAGGAGGGTTGGTGGGACATTCACCCATCACCCAGCCAGGAGAGTTGGTTTAGGTGGGATATTTATCCATCACCCAGCCAGGAGAGTTGGTTTAGGTGGGATATTTATCCATCACCCAGCCAGGAGGGGTTGGATTTGGTGGGATATTTATCCATCACCCAGCCAGGAGGGCTGGATTTGGTGGGATATTTATCCATCACCCAGCCAGGAGGGTTGGTTTAGATGGGACATTCACCCATCACTCAGCCAGGAGGATTGAATTTGGTAGGACATTTGTCCATCACCCAGCCTGTTTGCCAGGAGGGCTGGTTTCAGTGGAACATTCCCCCATGACCAGCCAGGAGGGTTGGATGTGGTAGGACATTTGTCCATCACCCAGGACTGGTGTCAGTGGCACTGCTGGACGGGGCAGAGGAGTTTGTTGAGCTACCAGCAGAGGCACACACAGCTCATTTGCAGTGTGATTAACAACAGCGTGCCTTTGCTGTTGGAGGGCTGTGATGCCGTGTGGGATTTCCTTCCCCAGCTCAGGAAATGTTCCTGGGAGAGCCTTTCCCTGCCAGGACAGCAGTGACAGCTGCGGGAGCTGCAGAGCCCCAGCCCGCCGATCCCGCTGCCCTCTGTGCCAGTCCTGCCCCGCACACAGCACGGGGGCACCAACACGGGGGCTGGCACCGCCGCGGGGGCTGGCACGGCCCTGCCGAGGAGCCGGCCCAGCACGCAGTGCCCAGCCCTGGCCCCGGGGCTGAAAAGCGACTCCCGGCCCGGGGATCGCCCCTCGCTGCATCCCTGTGCCACAGGGCATCCCTTCTCTGCATCCCTGTGCCACAGGGCATCCCTGTGACATAGAGCATCCTTTCTGTGCATCTCTGTGCCATCGGGCATCCCTTCTCTGCATCCCTGTGCCACATGGCATCCCTTCTTTTCATCCCTGTGCCACATGGCATCCCTTCTTTTCATCCCTGCCCCACAGGACATCCCTTCTTTTCATCCCTGTGCCACAGGGCATCTCTGTGCCACAGTGCTTTTCCCTTTTCTGCATCCCAGTGCCGCAGGGCGTTCTTCTTTCTGCATCCCTGTGCCATAGAGCATCCCCTCTTTGCATCCCTGTGCCACAGAGCACACCGTCTCTGCATCCCTGTGCCACATGGGCTTCTCCTTTCTCTGCATCCCTGTGCCACAGGGCATCCATTCTTTTAATCCCTGTCCCACATGGACAAGAAGGAAACCAAAAATATATATCTGATGTTTATCTTATGTCTTACCTCTTGTATCTTATATATATATCTTGTATTTTGTATCTTACATCTATCTTATATCTTATATCTTATATCTTACATCTATCCTATGTCTTCTATCCTATATCTTATATCCAATATATTATACCTTGTATCTTATATCTTATGTCTTATATCTTATGTCTTATATCATCTTGTATCTATCTTATATCTTATGTCATATTATATCTATCTTATCTCTTATCTCTCTAGCAGCAGTGCTAGCACTGGTTCCCCCCTGAGGAAGCCCTGCTACTGCAGCCCTTGCTCCAGCTCCTCAGGGCCATGGAGCCCAGCAGAGGCAGAGGGCTGAGGGCCACTGGGGGTGGACCTGGTACCTGCTGTGTCCTGAGGGGTGCTGGGGGTGGACCTGGTACCTGCTGTGTCCTGAGGGGCACTGGGGGTGTACCTGGTACCTGCTGTGTCCTGAGGGGCGCTGGGGGTGGACCTGGTACCTGCTGTGTCCACCTGAGGGGCACTGGGGGTGGACCTGGTACCTGCTGTGTCCTGAGGGGCACTGGGGGTGGACCTGGTACCTGTTGTGTCCCACCTGAGGCAGGACTGGATCAGTCCCACCGGTCTGGACTGGGATAAATCATCAGCAAGCTCCTGAGCCCAGCCTCTGGCACAGGCAGATGAGAGGTGCTGGGCACAGCACTGCCAGGAAAGGGGACAGGGCTGTCCCTGGGGACCATGGAGGAGGCTGTGCTGGCAGGGGAGGTGTGCTGGCTCAGCCCTGGGTGTGTGTGGGAGGTGACCCTGCTGCTGCTCCTGGAGCACAGGGGCTGATGCTGGCAGTGCTGCTCAGAGCAGCGAACCCACAGCACACAGGGGAAGCAGATAAGGGATGTCTGAGCCTGGAGAGGGAGGCAGCAGCTCCTTGGAGGAGCGTGGGGTGTGCCAAGAGCCTGGTTCTGTGCTGTGAGGCTGCACAAGAGTCTGCACACCCAGCCCTGCTGCCTCTGCCCATGCAGGGCTCAGTGCTCCCCTGCACTGCCTCTGGGGCCACAGCACGCACACCCAGCCTGCCCAGCTCCATTTGTCAGCAAGAAATTCAACTTTCTGAAGTCTGCAAGCTTGCTAAGAATAAACTTCATAAATTAGTGAGCATATTTAAAGTGCAGCGCTGCTCGCTGATCTGGCATTTTAATCTCGTGCTGAAACTATCCAGAGTGTTTGCTCAGCGTGTGGCCAAGTCCTGAAATATTTGCATGCTGCTATTGTCAGTACATCTCCTGACCCTTTGCAGAAGGATGGCAGGAGGAGTGAATTTATAAGAATCTTCCACTGGCGAAGGTAGTGGCTGTAGCACACTCCTGGAGTTATCTCCCTGAGATCATCTCTGCTGCATCAGGCACTTTTAAACAATGCAGCTGTGCTTTGTGCTCTCCAGGGCTGCAGATCCTCCTCAGGGACTCACATTCCTCCCAGGTCAGCTGGAAAACATGCTGGATGTTGGCACAGGGGCAGCCAGAGCCACTCTTGGCACCCGGGAGTGCTGGGGGTGCCTGGAGAGGCTCCTGGAGCAGAGGCTGGACAGGGTTAAAGGAATAAAGTGGGGATTCATTAAAAGGCCTCAAAAATCCACCTTGGGCAGTGCAAGAGCCCAGCCAGGGCTGCACCCAAGGTGGACCCAGCATGGACCCAAGATGGACCCAAGATGGACTCAGAGTCAGGAATTTTCACACTTTTATGAGTTTTGGTCCATTTCCATGCTGGGGTTCATTGTCCAATAGAAATAAGCAGTGGGAGAGATGTCACAGGGCAAGTTCTGTCCCTCTCTGGGGTCCCAGCACAGGCAGGAGCTGGAGCTGCTGCAGAGAGCCCAGGGAGGCTCCAGGATGATGTCAGGGATGAAGCAGCTCTGAGAGGAAAGGCTGGTACAGCTGGCATTGCTCACCTGGACAGAAGCTATAACCTGATCTAATTGTGACCTTCCAGGACCTGATGGGAACCCACAAAGGGCTTGACAGAAAAAGGAGGAATTGCTTCACACTGACATAAAGCAGGTTTAGATTGGATACACAGAAGAAATCCTGCCCTGTGAGGGTGGGCAGGCCCTGGCACAGGTGCCCAGAGCAGCTGTGGCTGCCCCTGGATCCCTGGCAGTGCCCAAGGCCAGGCTGGACAGGGCTGGGAGCACCTGGGACAGCGGGAGGTGTCCCTGGGACAGTGGGAGGTGTCCCTGGGACAGTGGAAGGTGTCCCTGCCATGGCACAGGACGGGTTTTAAGGTTCTTTCCACCCCAATCCCTCCTGGGATTCTGCTGCTCTATTAAGAGCTGGTTTGGCTCACTGTGCATTGGGTGCATTCTGAAGGACTCTCACTGCAGGGTTGGTTCTCTATAACCAAATTTCCAGCTTTTCCTCAGCCTCTCAACATCCCCGTGCCCAGTGAGCCCCAGAGCTGGGTGCTGGCACACCCAGGGGCACTCAGGGCACTGGGATTGCCCTGCTGCCCTGGGAATTTCACCTTCACCTGCACAAGCTCTGCACAGCCACCCCTGCCCAGGACAGAGCACCCTGGGCTGGCTCTGTGGCCAAGAACCTGTCCCTGGATGTGTGTGCTTGTGCACGGTGACCATTCCATCCATCTGTTTGCCTCAGTGCCAGCACAGATGATTTAATCTATTTCCAGATCATTGATAAGGCAGCTGAACAGCCCAGGGCCCAGCCCTGACCCCCAGGGAGCTCCTTTCCCCCCTCTGGGTGTGGAGTTCCCACTGACAGGCCCAGCTGGGACACCCCACAGCCAGCTTTAATCTGTTAAATATGGCCTGTGTTAATTGGCCATTGTTCTGGTTTCTTCACCAAAATGTAACAGTGCAACTCCTGCAGGAGGCTGAGTGTATTACAGCACCAATATCATTTTATCAATCAAAATGGCAATTCCAGGGGAAAGGTGAGCCTTAGTTTGACACGTTCTGTCTTCTCTAGGTCTGTGTGAGTTGGCTTTAATCCCATTTCTCTCACCTCTATTTCTCTGTTGCTGGGCCCTGCCCAGAGGTGATGCCCAGCCCCTGGTGGATAAATCAGATTTCTGCTGCAGCTGCTCCTGCTCTGCTGCACCCACCCCGCGTCTAACACGAGCCACAGCCTCCCAGAGCAATAATTATTGCATTTCCACTGACAGGAGTTGCTGCTCCTTCACTCAGGTTTGCAGCCCAAACGTTGTTCTCAGCTCTTGGCTTTCCTTATCAGCTTTCTGCAGCTCCTCACTTCTCATTCATTAGGATCAGTTTCCACTTTCTTAAGTTATATATGGTTTTCTTATTTTTCACTGTTGTCTTCACTTCCCTCACAAGCCAGAGTTGTCTATTTTTTCTTAACCAGCGTTGCCTTCTTTCTCAATTGTGGGATTGTGGTTTTGGGGCAACGCGTAAAATGTTTTTCAACAATTCCCACTTAGCATTCACATTTTTCTGATTAAATTCCTTCTCCCAATTGATTTGGTTCCTAATTGTTTCCAGCTCTGTGAAGCTGAATCGTTTAAGCATTAAGTGGATGTATTTTCAGAACAGAGCTTCACTTTAAATATTCGCTTTATTGTCATTTTGCTTTTCAGTTAAATAAACTAAAGCACTCTTAGAGACTTTTGGCATGCATTTTCGGGTCACAGAACTGGGAAATGGAAATTGTTCCTGAGAAAAGTTGTTTTCATGAAGTGTTTTTTGTCAATATATAGATTAATTTGAATAAACTGAGGCTGTCTGAAATCTGGCAGCTTTAAGATGGCATCATCCCTCCTTTGGCAACTGAAAGTTGAGTCCAAAATTTTTTTTTTTGGATTCTCCAAGTTTCCCCAACATTCTGCATTTGGCAATTAAAACCAGAAATTCTTCAATCACTTTGAGTTTTTCCGGATTTAATTGGAAATAAAATTTATGCTTTTTTTTGTTTTTGTAGAATAAGTAAGTTTCTCTTTGAAATGATGAATTTGATGCCCAGAATACCACATTTCACAGACAAGGATTGGAGTGAGCAGTGGTGGCTCGTTCTGGGGAGGATGCTCAGAGCTGGGAGGTCTCCTGTGGGTCAGCAGCTCCTGTCCCACATCCAGCTCCTGTCCCTCACCCATCTCCTGTCCCACCCTCAGCTCCTGTCCCAGACCCAGCTCCTGCCCCAGACCCAGCTCCTGTCCCTCACCCAGCTCCTGTCCCTCACTCAGCTCCTGTCCCAGCTCCTGCCCCAGACCCAGCTCCTGTCCCACATCCAGCTCCTGTCCCAGACCTGTCCCAGACCCAGCTCCTGTCCCAGACCTGTCCCACCCTCAGCTCCTGTCCCACCCCCAGCTCCTGTCCCAAACCTGTCCCAGACCCAGCTCCTGTCCCAGACCTGTCCCAGCCCTCACTGCCAACCCTGAGCAGAGCCTGGATGGAGATTTTATCCACAGGACAGGGAGATCCTGATGGGCAGCTTGGGCTGGAAGGCAGGAGGAGGAAGGAGGAGGAAGAAGGAGGAAAGAGAAGGCAGGAGAAGGATGGAGAAGGAAGGAGAAGGCAGAAGAAGGAAGGAGAAGGCAGGAGGAGGGGGGAGGAGGAGGAAGGAGGAGGAAGGAGAAAGCAGAAGGAGGAAGGAGGAGGAAGGAGGATGAAGGAGGAAAGAGAAGGAAGGAGAGGGATGGAGAAGGAAGGAGAAGGCAGAAAGGAGGAGAAGGCAGGAGGAGGGAGGAGAAGGTTACAGAAGGCAGAAGGAGGAAGGAGGATGAAGAAGGAGGAAGGAGGAGAAGGACGGAGGAGACAGGAAAAGGCAGGAGGAGGAAGAAGGCAGAAGGAGGAAGGAGGAGGAAGGAAAAGGCAGGGGAAGGCAGGAGGACGAAGGAGAAGACAGCACGACCTTGGGATCCTCTCACATTGGCCACGTCCTCCATGTCACAGGGACTGCCCAGACCCCAAATCTCAGCTGTGCCTGGTCCTGCTGTGGGACAGCAGCTCCCTTGGGATCCTCTCACATTGGGCCACATCCTCCATGTCACAGGGACTGCCCAGACCCCCAATCTCAGCTGTGGGACAGCAGCTCCCTTGGGATTCTGTCACATTGGCCACATCCTCCATGCCACAGGGACTGCCCAGACCTGGCCACAGGTTTCATTTTCCTGGGGACACAGTGAGGTGCCCATGACCCCACCCTAGGTCATGGGAAAGGTGCTTGGAGCTCCCAGGACCCCCAGACTCCAAAACCCAGGTTTGCCTGGTTGTGCTGTGCGACAACAGCTCCCTTGGGATCCTGTCACATTGGCCACTTCTCGATGTCACAGGGACTGCCCAGACCCCAAATGTCAACTTTGGGACAGCAGCTCCCATGGGATCCTGTCACATTGAGCCACCTCCTCCATGTCACAGGGACTGCCCAGACCCCAGATCTCAGCTATGGGACAGCAGCTCCCATGGGATCCTGTCACATTGAGCCACCTCCTCCATGTCACAGGGACTGCCCAGACCCCAGATCTCAGCTATGGGACAGCAGCTCCCATGGGATCCTGTCACATTGAGCCACATCCTCCATGTCACAGGGACTGCCCAGATCTCAGCTGTGTGACAGCAGCTCCCTTGGGATCCTGTCACATTGGCCACATCCTCCATGTCACAGGGACTGCCCAGATCTCAGCTTTGGGACAGCAGCTCCCTTGGGGCAGCCTGAAAGCCAAGGCAGAGCGATGTGGTCCCTCCTGACTCCCTCATACCCCAAACTCTTGGCTGACCCCAAGGAAGGAGAGAGGGATTCACCCTCCCAGGAGATCCCCCCTGGTGACATCCAGGTCTGCTCCTCTCCCCCCTCTCCTCGCAGCCCTGGCTCACGTAACTCGTGCAGCACAGGCCAGACAGACTCTCTGGCAGACTCTCTGGCATCGTTTTTTTTTTGAGCTTGATAAATGGGGCCAGCTCCTCCAGATTGAACTCAAGAAAATACCATTATCTGCTGCTCAGTGACTCAGAGATTGCATTGCAACATCTCGTTGGTAATGTCAGATCGCAGGCAGCGATATTAAAAATGAGCATTTTACCCTGGACAGGGTATTAACCATGAAATGAAATCTGTATTTATTGCTCTTAGCCACGAGCACCCAGAGCCTTCCAGAATAAATGTTTGCAGTTCTGTGCAGGAAGGTTCTGTCATGCACAGACATTTCCAGCAGGCTGGGGTGCCGTGCCCTGTGATGTCATGGCAGATCCATGAGCTCATCCCTCATCTTGCAGGGCTGCTCTGACACACACAGACCTCCCCAGCCTCCTGTCTGAATGCAAACACCAACAAACGTTTCATAGAATCACAGAATTGCAGAATATCCCAAACTGAGAGAGACCCACAGGGCCATCGTGCCCAAATTCTGACCCTACACAGTCCCAAGAGTCCCTCTGGGTGTTTGAGAGCCTTGCTGAGCTCCTCTGAATTTTATCCTGAGCAAGAGGGTTCTGCTTTGTACAGAAAAATGTCTGTTCTTGGGGGGAAAAATCACTCAAGTGAATGCAAGTGTCAGGATGGAAGCCAGGTGGCTTTGTTGGAGTACAAGTGGTTTATCAGTGGCATTTTTCAGTTGGAAACCAGCAGACCTTTACAAGGGTGGTGAGAAATGATGATGTGCAGTTTGATTCAGACTGAAATTCCTCGTGTGTAATTTCTGTTTGCTTTTTTTCTTTTTTTTTCTATTAACAAATATTTGGAATGGCTCTTAGGTTGTGCTGAGCTTTTGTTCTGGATGAGTTTCTGGTGGAGCCTGGCTCTCTGACCACTGCTCCCCAGGGAGTGTTTCCTGGAAGGTGGGAACCATGCACAGCTGTACAAGACAATTCCAAATACACCTGTCCTTTCCAGACTGGTAGATCTCAATGAAATTCTGCCAAATCACATTTCCAGAGATGTTTCCAGTGGAGGAGACTGATCTGAAGGACAGCACACACAGCCAGCTCCTCATTCAGAAGCTCTGTGGAGCAGCCATGGACTGAAGGGCTTTTGACAGGGGGTGGGATGGTCAGGATGGATGGGGATGAGAGATCTCTGAAGCCAGGGCTGGGAATTTGGGGTTTATTGCAAAGGGCCAAGTGCAGGGCCCTGCTGGAGCTGCCAGCCACAGCCCAGAGCAGTAAAGAGAGGTAAAGAGAGAGAGGGCAAGAGAGTGGTAAAGGGGATGAGAGTGAGGTTCCCGTTAAAACACAATAAATCTTCTGTGCTGAATATTCTAATTCTCACTAACCAATCCAGTACAAGATACAAATCCTACAGCATTTCCATACAGCCTATAAGAATCATTACATTCCCATACTGTGTTACCCTAAAAAACCCTAAAAACTCCTCTTTGGACCCCTTCTGCTAAGCCTAAAAACTACTCTTTGGAAACCCTAAAAACTCCTTTTTGGAGTAGTTTTAAACCCTCAAAACTCCTCTTTGGACCCTTTTGCCAAGCCAGTAGGGTCTGCTCTGACCCTTGGACCTGCCTGCAAGCAGAGGGTGTTGTTCCATCATTACCTTCAGCCAGCCACACCATTGTTTTCCAGTTGTTCAGTAACTGAGGGATCTCAAAGCTTGCTTTCATTTCAATCTCGCTCATAGTTTCCATATTCTCAAAATCTTTTCCCAGGCAATCATATTTAGAAGGCTTTCCTGTTTCATTTTCCCTAACAGGCTTTTCCAGGCACTCTAGAGAGCACCCACTCATTGCTAAACACAAGAACACTTCTCTGTTGTAAATGTAAAATCCCTTTTTGCTGTGTTGTGCAAGCTCCCTGAGGCCTCACACGGAGCCTGCTGGCACAGGGGAGCTCCTGACAGCTCCTGGGGCTGCCTGACCCCTCCGAGACAAAACAGCAGCAGGATGGACCCTGGGCCAGCCCTCCCTGGGGCCAGCACGCCCTGCTGGGGACATGGAGCTGGGAATGTCCTTCCCAGCCTGTCCCTGCCACCTGGGCACAGCTCGGTGTGCCCAGATGATCAGGAAGATGCCATTAACCCTTAAAATGTGTTCTCAGCCACCTGTGCAGCAGTGTGTTAAGGCACCACCAGGCTCATTTGGAATTTCTGTATCCTCAGCACTGGCCAGGTCTTTTAGGAGTTGAAGCAGGAATTTCTGTTTTGGTTGTTTGGGGAGTGAGTCCTCCTGTCTTGTATGGTATTTTACTCTGAATTATTGGGATGTACTTTCAGTACTGCAGCACAGTGTGGCTTTTGTCTGATTTTTGTACTGATTAAAAATAATAAAAAACCTCCTTGGAACATTAAACAAGAAAGGTGAAGGGAACGTTCCTCCAGCAGGACATCTCCATGTGCTGATCTAACTTCATGAAGCTAGGAGAACCATTTCCAAAAAGAGAGTGAACAGGCCAATGCCATTGATTTTAGGCTCCCACACAGCCTGAATGCCAGCAAGGAGGAGAAGGGCATGGGCAGGACCAGGAGTCTGCAGTAGGATGTGCTGGGCAGGATGTGGAGGGCTGTTCTTCTCACAGGGGTCAGAGACCATGGGTGGGAGTGAAATGTGCCCAGGAGGTGCCCCTGGCTTGGTTTGGCACCAAAGCCCGGAGTCAAATGTGCCCAGGAGGTGCCCCTGGCTTGGTTTGGCGCTCTTGTGCAGGGGATGGTGTGAAATGTCCCCAGGAGATGCCCCTGGCTTGATTTGGCACTAAAGCCTGGAGTGAAATGTCCTCAGGAGGTGCCCTTGGCTTGGTTTGGCACCAAAGCCTGCAATGAAATGTGTCCAGGAGGTGCCCCTGGGTTGGTTTGGCATCCTGGTGCAGGGGGGTGGTGTGAAATGTGCCTGGGAGGCATCCCTGGCTTGGTTTGGCACCAAAGCCTGCCGTGAAATGAGCCCAGGAGGTGCCCCTGGCTCAGTTTCCACCCTGGTGCAGGGGATGGTGTGAAATGTCCTCAGGAGATGCCCTTGGCTTGGTTTGGCACCAAAGCCTGAAGTGAAATGTGCCCAGGAGGTGCCCCTGGCTTGGTTTGGCACTCTGGTGCAGGGGGTGGTGTGAAATGTGCCCAGGAGGTGCCCCTGGCTCGGTTTGGCACTCTGGTCCAGGAGATGGTGTGAAATGTGCCCAGGAGGTGCCCCTGGCTCAGTTTCCACCCTGGTGCAGGGGTGGCTGGAGCAGCAGACGGGAGGAGAGGTTTCAGCAGCCGGCTCGGGTGGAGCCGCCGCTGCCAAAGTTCTCCCCATAAAAAAGGAACTGTGAGCTCCAGATCTGATACCAGCCCTTGATGTGTGGCTGGGAGCCAGGCACCTCTCAGGGCTGGCCCGAGCAGAGCTGAGGGCTGGGGGGAAAGGGAGAAGCAAGAAACCAAGAAACCCCACCTGAACTGGCAGAGGGTCTGCAGAGACTCAAGTGACGAACGTGGCTGAGTATCAATGAAAGCTTCCAGGATAAACTTGCACTCTGTTGGGGTTGGAGATCAGTGCAGGAGGCCAAAGGCTCTCCAGAGCCTTGGAGTTTGCCACAGATCCCAAATCTTTTCTGGCAGGGGCTCACCTGCAAGGGAGGGAGGTGGACACTGGTTGAGATATGGAACCATGGCTGTTATTAATGGCCAAACCCTCACACAGGCCCTGGCCAGGGAGTCCTGCAGCAGTCAGAAGAAGTGATATGTCCTGTCTGTAAAGCAAGGGAACTGGCAAGAAGGCAAAAATTAATAGAAGCCGAGGAGTTAGATGCTGGCACCTTCAAAATTCCCCATTTAAAGGCCATTTCTGGTGTGCAGGGATGGTCCAAAGCCGACCTGAGGGAGCTCTGGTGATAAGAACCACAGAGGCTCTGGGGCCACAATCAATTCATCCTGGGCTGAGAAGAAGCAACAACTCCAGGAAATGAGGCAGAGGAGCTCCAGGCAGAGCTATTCCCAAGTTATTGTTCCAGGTTATTCCCAAGGAACCTCAATGGGAATCTCAAGGTGGACTCCAAACCCTCCTGATGGCCTGCACCACCCAAAGGTGGCAAACAAGTCCTTCATCCCATTCCTGCTGCCAAGGTTGGGATTTCCTGGCTGTTTTCACCAGAGACCATCAGAGCTGTCTGAGCCCAGGCATTGCTGCTCTCAGTGAGGTGAAGTGAACACAAACCTGATTTAGTGTCCACACCCCTCAGCAAACCCTGCAGGTCACTGCATGGGCAGCCCTGGAGACTCAAACACTTTGACTCCAGAAATGTCACCCTGGCAGTTCTGTAGGGTTACAGATCCCATTATAGGGGCCAATTTCTTCTTGGATGCATCTGGGCTCCCCACACAGGGTGGGTCCTTAACTCCTGAGGGACACCAGGCTGTCTCTGCAGCTTTGCAGTGCTTCCCTGAGGATTCCAGCTGCTCCCCAGCCCCACATCCTGGTCAGTGTTCCATCAGAATGCTGCATCTACTCTGCTTTCCCACCAGGATTTTTCTTGCCCCCTCCCTTCTTGTGACCAGAGCAGCAGAGGTGGAAAGGGAAGGGAATCCTGGCTGAGCAGAGGAGAAGGAGGAAAGAGAGGATCAAACATGAGTGAGGGGTCAGAATTTCACCAGTTTCTCCTCCTCTCCTGCCTCTCAGGCCCTGAAGAGCAGACCATTGCTCCTCCTGCATTATCAGCAGCATTTTGCTTTTTCCTGAGGGATGGGGCCATGGCAAAGCTGCCTGTTAGGAAGAGTCAGGCTGAGACAAGGAATGGGATGAAGGACTTGTTTGCCACCGTTGGGTGGTGCAGGCCATCAGGAGGGTTTGGAGTCCACCCTGAGATTCCCATTGAGGTTCCTTGGGAATAACCTGGAACAGTAACTTGGGAATAGCTCTGCCTGGAGCTCCTCTGCCTCATTTCCTGGAGTTGTTGCTTCTTCTCAGCCCAGGATGAATTGATCTGGCCCCAGAGCCTCTGTGGTTCTTATCACCAGCTGGGGTCTGTGTACAAATCACCAACAGGACAGGACTGCTGGGATGTGCCTTGAGCTGTTTGATTTTCCAGCATCAGTCTCATTCCATGGGTATGACAATGGGAAGATGCCATCAGCTCACATCCCAGGCAGCAGACACAGAACTCAATGTTACAACTCACTTTAGAAGTTTTTTGACCAATCACACAAAGCAAAAGCACATTGACAGTAGTTCCATCCAGCCACTCTAAGCACAGGTACCTTTGGTTAAACAATGCTGGCCTATTTCAAATGCAATACCTGCTTGTGAGCCTTCAAACACAATGCACAGAGCTCCATTATTGAGCTTAGAACTTCCCAATATCTCACTGATAAACTTTTCTGCAGCTTAGGGAGTTATTCTAGACAAGCATTAATACACAGACCATTGTTCTATTTGTCCTTGCTTTTCTACTTTTTTTAAAAATAATTTTTCTGCTGACCAATCTCATGGCTGCTGCTTAGCTCCAATCACAGTTCTGCTGTCTCTGAGGCCTTTTGCAGCTTTCCCAACCCTCTGATTTTGGCAGCCCAGGAATTGTGAGGTGCTGCAGGATGTGGCAGCAGGGCCAAGCCCACAGAGCCATCCATCAGCCCAGACCTTTGGTGTCCCACATGGCTGCAGCACCCAGCCCTGGGGCTGCCACCTTACAGGCATTTGTCAGAGAGTGTCACACCTCTGCTCTGCCCCTTATCTCCCCTCCCTGATTTGGTTTCTGCTGATTTATGGAGCCTCCCCCTGCCGTGGGGGGCGTTGGGCACGAGCTGTGGTTCAGAGCAGCTTTCAAGCTGTCAAGATAATCCTGCACTCAGCTGAAATGGATCCACAGGAACCCGAGCCAGGAACCACAAGGGACCTCCTGTGATTTCACTGGGGTTTCAGCTTTCCCCCTTCCTCCCTCAGGCTGGCCCAGAGCAGGGTGTGCTGGGAAGAGGAGATGACTTTCCAAGGGCCAGCACATCTGGGAGGTGATGCAGAAGCCACCTGAGCCTCCCTGAAATGCTTTATCCATCCCACCCCTCTCAGAGCTCCTGGCCAGCACTGCAGAGCTGGCAGAGGGTTGGTGCTGTGTCTGCAGAATGCTCTGGGAAGGAGCTGTGAAGAGTCCTTCTCTCCATGCCCTTCTATGCCACCCCAGGCTGAGGTGCCCTGCAGTTCCTGTGGCACCATGGCTGTGTCCTGCAGGTCTGAGAGCAGCTGATGGCACTGGGTGTCCCTGGAGCACGGGGTGGAAGCTCAGTGTTGTCATTACATTGTAAGAGCTCTATTGTCATTACATTGCAAAAGGTAATGGAACAGAAGCTTCCACATTGCTGGAGTTCTGTACCTCCCTGATGTTTCTTGTGGGCAGCTCCTCTAGGCCCTTCCCTTTCCTCACAGCAGCCAAGTGACTCCAGTTCTACCTCAACCACCCAATCCACTCTTTTATAACACTCTTCTTATTGGCTACAGCTGTGGCCTGCTCCTAATCTTTCATAATTAACCCAGCAGCAACTCTTTAGGGGGTAAGATTACTTGCCATGCTATCTTTATTTACTTCTATTCTATCCCCCTACACCACTCTGTCTGCTGCTGAGCTCCACACACATCTTGCATGCGGGCCCAGGGAGGTGGTGGAGGAGTCCCCATCCCTGGGTGTGTTTAACAAAGCCTGGATGTGGCACTGGGTGCCAGGGTTGAGTTGAGGTGTTGGGGCTGGGTTGGAGTCGATGGTCTTGAAGGTCTCTCCCAACCCAGAATTCTGTGAATTCTATAAACCAAGAGATCCAGGTAGGCCCCTGCCTCCCACAGCCCAGCCTCAGGGAGAGGGCCAGGCAGGAAAAGCTTCAAAGCTGGAGGGCACATTTCTGCCTGGCTCTGAGCATCAGGTAGGTGGGAAGGAGCTGTGAAGAATCTTCCACTCCATGCCCTTCTATGCCACCCCAGGCTGAGGTGCCCTGCAGTTCCTGTGGCACCACAGCTGTGTCCTGCAGGTCTGAGAGCAGCTGATGGCACTGGGTGTCCCTGGAGCACGGGGTGGAAGCTCAGTGTTGTCATTATATTGTAAGAGTTCTATTGTCATTCCATTGCAAAAGGTAATGGAACAAAAGGTTCCATATTGCTGGAGTTCTGTACCTCCCTGATGTTTCTTGTGGGCAGCTCCTCTAGGCCCTTCCCTTTCCTCACAGCAGCCAAGTGACTCCAGATCCCCTCAACCAACCAATCCACTCTTTTATAACACTACAGCAGCCAACTGACTCCAGTTCTACCTCAACCACCCAATCCACTCTTTTATAACACTCTTCTTGTTGGCTACAGCTGTGGCCTGCTCCTAATCTTTCATAATTAACCCAGCAGCAACTCTTTAGGGGGTAAGATTACTTGCCATGCTACCTTTATTTACTTCTATTCCATGCCCCTACAGTTCAGCATCTGTGGAAGGCTCAGAGGAGCTGCCTCCCCAGGGAAAGCACACTCAAATGCATCAGGCTGCTGAAGGGTGCCTTTATCAGAGTGGTTTTCCAGCCCTGCCACGTGCTCAGGCCGTGCTGTGAGCCAAGCCAGGCCAGATCCACAAGGGCTTGGCCACCCACCCTCAGGACACACACTTCCATCAGCCTGCACTGCCACAGCTCTCAGAGCTTCCCCCATTCTTGGAAAGATGCTGTGTTGTGCTAATTAGTGGGAACATTTGGAATGGTCCTGCTGCTCGTGCAAGTCCTGATTTCTCAGCCTGATTTAAGGAGGGGTAATTCTAAATAACACCCCCTGCTCCCTGCCTGGAGCTGCTAAAGGCACTGAGGGAAAGTTGCACAAGCCAGTGCTGCTGCTTGTGTACATGCTTGAGAAGAAACAGCCACGGAAAAATCCTGTAACATTCCTGGGCTGGTCCCTCTCTGGGTATCAAAGCTTTTCCTGCTGTGCTTTCACCTTTGAATCTTAATCCAAGGCTTTGGAGGAGTGCAGGGGACAGAGGGGGTGGGAATGGGCTCTGTGGAGCAGAAGACCCCTGTGAGAAGGGAGAGGGTGAAAGCTGAGTCCCACTGTGTCCCCCAGAGGGGCAGAGAGGCCTCGTTTAGTGTCCCTGCAGGGAGAAAAACCTCTAAACATGGGCAGGAGACTTTTCTCCTTTTTTAATACCTTTATTAAAAGTGATCAGCTCAAGTGGGGAGAACTGAGAGACTGCACTCATGCCACTGCTGCTTCCAGAAGAAGAAAGGAAAGTGCAGCTTTGTCCCCTGGTCTGTGGGCAAAGCTGGGGTGAAAGCATCAGGAAGATCCCTTGCTGGTATAACATTCCAGCTCCTCTGTCTAGCTGGCATCTTTGAGGTTATGGTGAGGAGTAAAAAGGGGTCTTGGTGGCTACTAGATTCTGTTCTTCACGTCTAGACATTGCTTTGATTCATCAGTTTTGTGTTGGCTCGTTGTTTTAGGGGTTTTTGTCTCGGTTTGGTGAGGGGTCCCTCCCGTTGCATGCTGGATCCAATGTTATTTGGATGCTGACTCTGAGGTCTTGTCCTCTCTACCTGGGTGCCATCCTGCAGGAAGCAGCAGGGTGCAGCTAGACAAAAGGGGGAATTCTTAACCATCCAGGACAGGTAGTTAGTGAAAACGACAGGTGATTACAATAACAAACAGTTAGAACTCCACCCTGGCAGCAACTGGCCCAACCTGTTAACTGCAAACTTTTAAAAAAATGGGCAACTTTTCTACTCATAACACCCTGGGCTGAGCTGGGCTGTGGGTTGTGGTTGCAGTCAGTGCAATGCTGCTGCTCACCCAGCCCTGGCTCCTTTTGGAGCTCTGGGTGTTCCCTGGGACCTCCTCTCACTCAGCAGCCCTGCAGGGGTATCCCCAAACCAGCTGCTGGATCAGAACACATTTCCACCCTAACCTGTCCCATTACTGACCCACTCCTGCCCTGTGAGCCCCAGCCTGTCACGGACAGGTTTTATGAAAAATCCTTTCATTAGGATTCTTTCTCCTGAGAAGCTGAGAGGCCTCAGAAAGGAAATGTAAACAATGATTATCTGCTGCTGTGGAATGCAACAGGTGCATCTGGGATTGGTCTCATGTGGTTGTTTTTAATTAATGGCCAATCACAGCCCAGCTGTCTCAGACTCTCTGGTCAGTCACAAGATTTTATTATCATTCCATTCCATTCTATTCCTTTCAAGCCTTCTGATAAATCCTTTTTTCTATTCTTTCAGTATAGTTATAATATATCATTTTCTTTTAATATAATGTACATCATAAAATAATAAATCAGCCTTCTGAAACATGGAGTCAAGATTCTCATCTCTTCCCTCATCCTGGGACCCCTGTGACACCACCACATCAGCCCAGGTCCAGCTGGCTGGACCATTTTGAGGTTAAAACCAGGTAATTTTGTTTTCTGGTGTGCTCCTCTGCTGTGTGACTGGTGGCTGGGTTCTCCAGGGAAACAGGGAGGTCATTGTGCCCCTGTACCTGGCACTGGTCAGGGCACACCTGGAGTGCTGTGTCCAGTTCTGGCCCCTCAGTTTGGGAAGGATGTGGAGATGCTTGAGCACATCCAGAGGAGGCAACGAGGCTGGTGAGGGGCTGGGAACACAAACCCTGTGAGGAACGTTTGAAGGAGCTGGGGATGTTTAGTGTGGAGAAGAAAAAAGCCACAGTGGCTTAGTGCTTGCCACTGTGGCTTTTTCCTTATTCTCTTTTACTTTATTCTCTTATTGCTCTCTACACCTTCCTGAAGGGAGGCTGCAGACAGCTGAGGTTGGTCTCTGACAGAACCAGAGGACACAGTCTCCAGCTACCTCAGGGAAGGTACAGGTTGGATATTAGGAAAAAATTTTTCACCAAAAGAATAATAAAGCACTGCAATGCTCTTCCCAGGGAGGAAGTGGAATCACCATCTCTGGATGTATTTAAAAAAAGCCTGGACATGGCACTGGGTGTAGAGTCTGGTTGAGGTGTTAGGGCTGGGTTGGACTCGACCTTAGAGGTCTCTTCCAAGCTCATTTTTCTGTCATTCTGTGTGATATGTCTTGGTACCCTCTCCCTCCTCACCCCCAGCTGGCTCAGCAGCCCTTCCAGGAGCAGAGGAGGTGAGGTGGCCCTGCTGCCCCCAGGGAGGTCACACAGGCTTTCCATGACAGCCAAAGTGATTCAGGCACGCCCCTCTCCCTCCCCAAAACAATGTGGGGCACAATTGTCACTAAGGGTGGCTCTGGCCATGGGTCTGCAGCAGCCAGGAAGGGATGAGGCTGTTCCCAGCTCTCTGCCACCCCTGGCACCTCTCTGCAGGGGCTGCCTTCCCTTACAAGTGCCTAGGGGCCTTCCAGCCCCTGAGTTAATCCTCTGAGAGTCTGACACTGAGCACAGAGCGTGCCTCAGATGGAAACCCTGAAAAAAACCCCTGAGCCCTGCCTGACAGAGCATCACCCCACAGCAGCTCCCACAGCTGCCCGTGTGCCAGGCCCTGTAAGGCAATCCAGGGCACGTGGACAGGTCCTGCTGGATTGAGGAGGTGTGAGAAAGGTTCAGTGATGGGCTCAGCTCCCTGCCCAGCCCATGGGGGTGTCTCTGAAGTGACATTTCCCCCCAGCAGACCCCACTCTTTGGAGAGCAGACAGGGCTGTTTATTGCCTCCTACCTCGAGGGTGACATTTGGACATTGCCAGCCTCAGCCCAGAGCAGCACCTTGGCTCCATTGTATAGATCCACTCCATGACTCACCCTGCAACTTGATGCATTGTGTCCAGATAAAAGACACTTTATCCCTATGATAAAAACGGACAGAGATGATGTCAAAATAAAAGAATGTTTTCTCATCCGAGTAAAAGTCGAAGCTGCCGTTCTTGGGGTTATTTTGCTTGAAAACCTCCAGAGAAAGCAAGAGTTTGAGTTTTTTACCATTTATAGTTAGTTTCAGAAAATTCAGCATGCAAAGTTTGCTATCTGCCTTCCTGCCCTGCTCTGGAGAGGAGACTCTGTGCTGGTTACTGCTGGGGATGTGGGGGAATGGGACATCCTGGATGGACCCAAACTCCAGGGACACTCCTGGGCAGGGAGAGCTGCTCTGTGCTGGGTGCTCACAGCCTCTGCCAGGACAGCTGTGCCACATCTGGGCACCTGGGGGACCTGCAGGCACGGTCTGCCACTAATGGGCTCATGTCACTAATGAGGGACTGTCCCTGGCCATGCCACCACCACCATTCCCACAGCAGGATCATGGCCAAGCACTAGGGCAGCATCCTGAGGGATGGGGAGGGCCCAAGCCCTGGGGGAGCTGTGTCTGCCTGGCTGTGCTTCACTGAGCAGGGCTTTAATTTTAGCAAACAATGCCAATTAGAGAGGGATTGTTCAATGGCTGGGTCTCAATGGAGAGCGAGAGCTGCTGGCAGGACCCCATCTGGGGAGGGACCCCTGGGACAGCTGTGGCTGCTTCAGCTTCTGTGGCTGCTCTGAGGTCACCAGCCTGCTCCTGGAGCTGCAGGGACTCACACAGTGTCACCATGGCATCCTGGGCAGTGTCACCCTGGTGTCCTGGGCAGTGACCCCTGCAGGCCTCCAGCCCAGGAGCCTGGTCCCAAAAGAGCCTGTGCCCCTGCCCACCTCTGTTTGCTGCACCTGGGGAGAATTTTGGTGTGGCTGAAGGGCCAGAGAGGGGTGGGCAGATCCCTCTGCAGGGCTGACTGCAGAGAAAACAAGCATGGGTAGGAATCGTGTAGGAATCATGTATAGGAGCATCCTTTGTCAATTCTCATTTCAGAGAATCAATCCCATTTCAGAGGTGAATAATCCCATTGCTTCAGTTAAATTGCTGTTATAAATGCAATTTTGCTGCTATAAATGCAATTAAAGCTTTTCTGGAGAAGGATCATGGATCACCCACACCATGAGTGAATGAACCACCACATTGTGCCAAGGGAAGTTGCTCCATGGGAGACTCAGGGTGAAATATCAATCTTGGGGCTCCCACAATTTGTTGCCTTTGGTGTTTCTCTGGCTGTAAAGACAAAGTTCAAGCCCTTTCACCAAAATCAATACATTTGTGACCTTCAGCCTGGATCTGTCCTTCAGAGAGTGCCCCAGAGTGGAGATAAAGGTGGTAGGACTGATACTGCTGAGAAGCCCTCAGGGAAGTTGAGGTTTTCTGAATGTGTCAGGACACTGGGCCCATCCTGAGGGCAAGCACACTGCCACTGCTGCTGGCCACAGGAATTTCAATCCCTGCTCACTGTGCCCAGGCTGCAGTTAATGTGCCAATGAAACAACTGTAAAAAAGGTGCAGAGGGACCACAAGAGGGAAAGGAGCAGAACCACAGAGAGGTTGAACTGCCTCAGTTTGGAAATGAAAGAGCCTGCTGGCAATGGCAGAGCTTCACATGCTGAGCTGGAATCACAACCCAGGGAAAAGGGGGATGGATTAAACAGAACAAGAGCTGAGGGACTCTAAATGCTGTCTTCAACATTGCAGTAGGGGCCTCATAAATCTGGACAATTATGAGATGCACTCAGAGCTGCCCAACACTGTTATGTTGGGGCAGGAGGGCGATTTTGGAAACAAAAGAGTTTCCAAGGAGCTCTGGCATGAGGACATCCCAGAGCAGGGTGACCTGGGTGGCTCTTTGGGACCTGGAAGGGGAAGGCTGGATGAATGGAGAGGGCTGCAAACACCACGTTCATTAACTCCTGCAGCACAGGATGAGACAAACGCTCCCTGGCTTCAGCCTCTCTCCTTTTCTGGATGCTCTGAGTCCTGAGTGGCCACTCCTGGGGTCCCTGTGGGTGTTGAGGTGCCCTGTGAGAGGAGGCTGAGCCCCTCCAGGTAGCTGAGCTCGTGCTCCTGGTGCTGGGTGATTTTCCACCGCACTGCACATCCTGTGCCCTGTTCTGCAGGAGCCTTTAAAGCAAAAAACAGAAGAAATACATTTCAACAGCCTGTTCTGTGTGCTTTCCCCCCCAGACTGCAGCAAAAAGAGCCCTTTCAGTGTGTCAGAGTGCTGGGTTTTGGCTTCTTTTTCCTTCTGTTGAGATTGGGATTGCAGGTACTTGAGATGTCAGTTTGTGTTCAGATCCAGGTGTTTATTATTTCTTATCTCTGTTACTGTCATGCAGGCAGAGAAGACAAAGAAAAGGAGGATAAAGGAAAAGAGAATAAAGAAAAAGAGGATTAAAAAAAAAGAGAATAAAGAAAAAGAGAATAAAGAAAAAGAGAATAAAGAAAAAGAGGATAAAGAAAAAGAGGGTAAAGGAAAAGAGCATAAAGAAGAAGCTCCCTGGGAGGAGAGGGTTTCCCTGGTTCCCTTCTGCAGGAAGGTGAATGAGCCAGCACAGCAGAGGCCATTCATGAATGGCTGTGGGACCTGCTGAGGTCACAGTGCCCTGGCTCACCCCAGCCTGGCTGGGCACAGGGGCAGCACAGCCCTTGGCCAGGACCTGCTGGGAGGGATGGGCTGTGTCGTGCTCACACCCTGCTCCAAGAGCAAACCCAGAGGTATTTTATCCTCTGTACATTTGTTTAAGGAAGTTTAAAAGCAAATTTGGCCCCTGCCTTTGAATCCTCGCTCCTATAAATTCAAACACCTTGGACAGAGCATGTCTGTGCAGTCTTACATGTGACATTTAGCTAAAACCACTTACAAACAACTTGCATTACAAGTTTATTCATTCCCCACAGAATGTTGGCTCCGCTGAGTGTCTCACGAGCCATCTGCTGTGGGCGAGCTGCTTATCTGTGCTATCAGAGCCCTCTTCTAAATATTATGACCAAACAGAATTCCAAGAACAACATCCATCCCGCTGCACTGCAAATGCACAAAGCTGATAAACTGTTTATACATTACCAGCTAAATAAGTTGGGTTTATCTGGGAGGCTTTGCAAAGGAAAGGCTCTTGGGGTGCTTGGGAGGAATGTGTTTTACAGGTGGTGCTGTGAGATGGGCAGGTCAGGGGGGCTGCCCTCGGCCTGCCAGCCCTGCTGAGCCAGCCCATGGTGACAGAGGGATGGGGGACCACCAAGGCCATCAGTTCCTCCCCAAAAAGTATTGGAATATTTACCAATATAGCCAGACGGGACGTGCCTGAGCTTGTCTGGCCCTTGCTGCTTGACCAAAGGGGGCAACTGTGGTGATTTCAACTCTGAGACACCCTTGGCTGGCTGGGTGTGTGGTGTTTTCACCTGAGACACCTTTGTCTGGCTGGGTGTGTGGTGTTTCACCCCACAGACACCCTTGGCTGGCTGGGTGTGTGGTGTTTCACCCACAGACACTTTGGGCTGGCTGGGTGTGTGGTGTTTCACCCACAGACACTTTGGGCTGGCTGGGTGTGTGGTGTTTCACCCCACAGACACCCTTGGCTGGCTGGGTGTGTGGTGTTTCACCCACAGACACTTTGGGCTGGCTGGATGTGTGGTGTTTCACCCCACAGACACCCTTGGCTGGCTGGGTGTGTGGTGTTTCACCCACAGACACTTTGGGCTGGCTGGGTGTGTGGTGTTTGACCCCACAGACACTTTGGGCTGGCTGGGTGTGTGGCAAGGGGGGACAGTATCTAATTTTATTTGTGTTGGTACCCAGCCATGATAAGTACTGTCCCTGTGGCACAGACGACAGGGACTGATGAGGGATAAATCCAGCTGAGAGGAAAGCTGCCCAAATGCCAGGAGTGCCAGGGCTGGGGAAGAGGAATGATGTGGGGAAGAGCAGCTCTGTGGGCACTGAGGTGGGGCTGAGGGTGCCCAGGCCTCTCTGCCAGCACAGCCACTGCTGGTGGCACTTTGGGGTCACTGCTGCATTCTGCCACCCTTCCCTGAGGACAGGTTCCCTCAGTGTAGGAGTGTTGAGGGGTAGGATGGTCGGGATGGAGGGAGATGAGAGATCTCTGCAGTCAGGGTGTGGAATTTGGGGTTTATTGCAAAGGGCCTGGGTGCAGGGCCCTGCTGGGAGCTGCCAGCCACAGCTCAGAGCAGGAATGAGAGAAGAGAGGGGAGAGAGGATGAGAGGGTGATAGAGTAAAAGGGTCAGAGAGTAAAAGCATAAGAGAGTAAAAGGGTCAGAGAGTAAAAGGCAAGAGAGCGAAGCTCCCGTTACAATACAATAAATCTTCTTCGGAGTTGAATATTCTGATTCTCACTGACCAATCTAGTACAAGATACAAATCCTATAGCATTTCCATACAGCCTATAAGAATCATTACATTACCATACTGTGTTACATTTTAAACCCTAAAAACTCCTCTTTGGGTCCCCTCTGCCAAGCTGTAGGGTCTGCTCTGACCCTTGGGCCTGTCTGCAAGCAGAGGGTGTTGTTCCATCCAAAGGGGATCACCTTCAGCCAGCCACACCATTGTTTTCCACTTGTTCAGTAACTAAGGGATCTCAAAGTTGCTTTCATTTCAATCTCACTTATAGTTTCCATATTCTCAAAATCTTTTGCCAGACAATCATATTTATAAGGCTTTCCTGTTTCATCTTCCCCAACACCTCCGGTCGCTTCCCAGAGGCTCTGCAGGGACTCTGGCCACACAATGTCCATCTGTCCATCTGCAGCTTCCCTGGAGGCACCCAGCTATTCTCAACCCACCTGCCCTGCCCAGAGCTGGGTGAAAACCCCTTCTGTCCAAAGCAGAAGATGTTCCCCAAAGCAGAAGATGTTCCCTCCCTTGTCCTGCAGCTTCAGCCTGGCTCCCAGCCCCATCCTCCTGCATATCTTGTATATATGAAGCAACTCCTTTGCATAAAGATATGGAGTTTATTAGGAGACACTGGAGCTTAGGAGCTGTCAGGGGTGGAAGTCAATTCTGTCTCTGACACGCAAAGAGCCTTTTATAGGCTGGAATGGGCACAGTACCCGGGCTGGTGCCTCTCCCTCGCCCCTTCCCAGGCACCAGCTCTGGCTGGAGCTGCTCCTCACCCTGCCCTGCTCTGGGTCCAGTCCCCATCCCTGCCGTGAGAGATAACACCACAATGCCAGGAATCTGTGGAGCTGAGCTCATTCAAACACACCCACAGACAGAGAGTGCTCCCCCAGGCTCTCCTTCTCCCCAAGATGCTGATTAACCCTTGGCCCCTCTCCTGGGAGCTCAGGGAGGGGACAGGAGCCACTGAGATTCAGGAGCTCTGACCCTCTGAGCTTCAGGGACAGTTTATGACCTTCAGGGACACTGACCTCTGAGCTTCAGAGATTTTGACCATCTAAGCTCCAGGGACTCTGATGCTCTGACCTTCAGTTGCACTGATCCTCTGACCTTCAGGAGCTCTGATCCAGATACCCCAGGTTCTTCCCCTGATCATTCCCTCCCAGGTGTGTCAATCACCTCTCCTTTCCCCTCCCAGCACTGTCTGTCAGTCCTGGCATTCCAGAAGAGCATCGAGTGATTGGCAGATTCACAGGATGCCCTCTACCCCTGGGGGCCTTGGGCCACCCAGGTGTCCTTTGTCCCTTGTACCTGGCTGGTGGCTCCCTGCCCCTTCCCTGCCCCTCTCCCCAGGGCTCAAAGGAGCAGCAACCACGGGCTCAGGGAGTTCTGTTGGAGGAGTTGCTGCATTCAGAGGCCTGTGGGCCAGAATAAAGCTCTGGATCCAAACCCTCCATCAGAACCGACTCCTTTCCTTCACCATCCCCTCAAAGCTTCTCCACAGAGGGAAACCTGAGCTCCTCAAGCCTGGACTTGTCTCCACGTGCTCAGCTGCAACATCCAGCTTAGCCAAAGGTGTCTGTGAGGTGAAACACCACACACCCAGCCAGCCCAAAGTGTCTGTGGGGTGAAACACCACACACCCAGCCAGCTAAAAGTGTCTCTGGGTGAAACACCACACACCCAGATAGCCAAAGGTGTCTGTAGGGTGAAACACCACACACCCAGCCAGCTAAAAGTGTCTGTGGGGTGAAACACCACACACCCAGCCAACCAAAGGTGTCTCAGGTGAAATCACCACACACCCAGCCAGCCAAAGATGTCTCAGGTGAAATCACCACACACCCAGCCAGCCAAAGGTGTCTCTGGGTGAAACACCACACACCCAGCCAGCCAAAGATGTCTCAGGTGAAATCACCACACATCCAGTAGCCAAAGGTGTTTCTGAGGTGAAATCATCACAGTTGCCCCCTTTGGTCAAGCAGCAAGGCCCAGACAAGCCCAGGCACGTGCCTTCTGGCTATATTGGCAATAATTCCAATAAATCCCCCAGGCAGATCCCTGCTGCAGGCTGCTCTGGGGACAGAGCCCTGTGCGCCGTGGGCGGTGGGAGACTCCAGCAGAGCTGCAGCCACGTCACTGGGAATCTCACTCATGTGGGGCTCGTTCCAGCACACAGCTGTCTCCTTTAAACAAAGTTTACTCAGTGTTTCTCAGCGCTCCAGCCGTGCCTGTGCCAGCAGAGCTCAGCTGCAGCGTGTGCGACCGCGACCCACCGAGCCCCTGGGGGATGCTGATCCCACAGGGCTTGGCCAAGGATGGGGTTTGCAGCTCCAGGGAGCTCCTGGGGACTCTGGCCCAGCTCTCCCAGCACTGGCACCCACCAGGGAGAGGGGCTGAGCAGCCCAGCTTGGCCAGACTCCTCCTCAGCCCATCGCAGCCCTTATTTCTCACATCCCTTTATTGTAAATGTGAGGGAGCAGCAGGGCAAGGCAAGGCATGTGCTGCAAAAGAGTCTGATAGCAATTAGAAATTATTCAGATAATTACACAATCAATAACACTTGTGAAATTGTATAATTATCAAGTACTATAACACTGGCATATATAGTTTTATATCTCTTTGTATGTATATATACATATACATATATATATACACATATACAGAAATTATTCCGATAATTACACAATCAATAACAGATATGAAATTACATCATTATCAAGTACTATAGCATTGGCATATATAGTTTTATATCTCTATGTATGTATATAAAATATACATATATACATATACATATACATATACATATATATACACATATACATAGACAGAAATTATTCAGATAATTACACAATCAATAACAGATATGAAATTACATCATTATCAAGTACTATAACACTGGCATATATAGTTATATATATATATGTATATAAAATATACATATAAATATAGTGGTATTATATTATATTATGTTATATTATATTATGTTATATTTATTATATTATATTTATTATATTATATTTATTATATTATATTTATTATATTATATTATATTGTATGTATAATTATATACCAGTATATATTTTTATATACCACTATATATATTTTTATATGTTACCATATTATATTTATAATATTTATATGACATACCATTATACATATTTTATATATATACACACACACATATATGCCACTACCCTGTCAGTGGTGAGAGGGGACAGTGCTGTGTGTGCTGAACCCACCAAGCTGCAGGTGCTGAGCTCTCAGGGGTACCTTGCTCCATGTCCCATGGCAGCTCCCAGTGTCAGAAGCCCACTCTGGCCCATGGCACCAGGAGGAGCCAGGACCAGGCTGGGACTTAAGGTCTGGCAAGATCCAGAGGAAGAAATTGGCCCGGGCTGTGCCTCATTGCCCCACTAAAAAGGAATAGGAGTTCTCTGAAAACTTCAGGAAAGCTTGTTGTGTGCCCCCATCATCAGGGATGCATGTGAGCCCTGATCCTGAGGCCCCAAGGTGCTACTGAAGCTTCCCAGGTGCCCAGGAGGGGAGGATTTAGGATATATTCCTGTAGGATCCTGCCAAGGTTTCCAGACAGGCTGTTCAAGAGCCTTTTTGGACACTGAGCCCCCCATCAGGCCGTGCCAGGGCTGCCTCCCTCTGTCCCAGTGATGCTGGGAGTGCTGCACAGAGCAGCAGCCAGCAGATTTATGGCCTGGGTGTCTGGACCAGCTCTGCCCTGCCTGGGAGGACAGGTACATCCTCCTGGAAGGCTGGAAGAGGCCTTCTGGCCCTTCACCTCAGAGCCAAGCAGGGGGAATTTGCCAAAAAGCACACTGCAGCATCCCCCTGGGACATGGGGGATTGTCCATCAGGTCACCCTGCTCTGCTGCCTGCTCAAACTGCCCCCTCTGCAGCACAGGGCTGTGCTCAGGGTGGGATCCTGGCCCTGGGATGGGTCTGCAGAGGGATCCTGGCCCTGGGATGGGTCTGCAGGGAGCCTGTTGGGCACTGGAACCATCTGCACAGGGAGGTGCTGGAGTCACTGTCCCTGGATGAGTTAAAACCAGCCTGGACAGGGCACTCAGCTGACAGGGAGGTGTTAGGGCAGCTTGGACTCAATGGTCACAAAGGGCTTTTCCAACCTGGCTCATTGTGTGATTCTGTGGTTTTGGGATTCTGTGGTTATGGGACTCTGTGGTTCTGTGGTTTTGGGATTCTGTAGTTCTGTAGTTCTGGGGTTTTGGGGTTCTGTGGTGTTGGGATTCTCTGATTCTGTGGTTTTGGGGTTCCGTGACTCTGTGATTCTGTGGTTCTGAGATTTGTGTTTCTGAGATTCTGTACGTAAATATATACCATAGTTTTCCACAATTTCAGAGATGTTTTAGAGCAGAAAAATTTCCATTTTTGGCGTAGGAACATCAATTTTATAAATAAAAAGATTTAAATAAACATTAGCATGGCTACAACGCACACACACACACACACACACACTCACACACACACACACTCACTCTCACAAGTGCATTTAAATAGGCTCCCACACTGTAATTTTAAATAGCACAAAACAAATTAATTCCCCAAATATTGTTTAAACTGGCACAGGGGGTTATGATGTCATTGCTGCAGCAATCATAAACTTGTTTTCCTGTAATGAACATGATCTCTTTTCCCATTAACAGCTTTTTTAAGGCTTTTGGTGTGTGAGGCCAGCCCCGGGCTGGGGCTGCCTTTGATGGCTCCGTCCTTATCCTGCTCTCAAATTGGATTTTCTCACCCTTTTTCTCCTGGGAAATGAGGCTCAGTGCCCAGCTTGGGAGCAGTTCTGCAGATTTGGTGGGGCTCTGCTGGCTCCTGCTCTGGTGTGAGCAGGATGGGGCAGGAGCAGGAGGGATGGGGTGCAGAGGGAGCTGGGCTTGTTCTCCCCATCCCCTGAGCCCAGCCTGTGTCACCTCCCTGAGCCAAGGTGTCACCAGGCAAGGTGTGGCACAGCTGAGGTGTCCGTGTGTCCTGGGGGAGCATCCCAGGAACTCAGGGATGCTCTGACACCTCTGCTGCCCCTTCCCCAGGGACAGAAAGAGTCAGAGTGGCAGAGATGGGATATTGGGAATTAGGAATTGTTCCCTGGCAGGGTGGGCAGGCCCTGGCACAGGGTGTCCATCTCTGGATTCCTGGCAGTGTCCAAGGCCATGCTGGACAGGGCTGGGAGCACCTGGGACAGTGGGAGGTGTCCCTGGGACAGTGGGAGGTGTCCCTGCCATGGCAGGGGTGGCACTGGATGAGCTCTGAGGTCCCTTCCACCCCAAACCCCTCTGGTTCTCCCTGAGGTGCTCATCAGTGGATTTTCACCTGTGGGTACAGATGAGCCCCACTGGGTGCCCTGCAGGGACAGCACCTGTGTCCCTTGTCCCTGCCCCTCCTGGAGCTGGCAGTGACCGTGGCACTGAGCTGGGGACACCCTGCAGCCCCAGGGGTGGCACAGACCACACTCCCTGCCATCCTCTGCCCCTGCATCCCTGGCAGTGCCCAGGGCCAGGCTGGACAGGGCTGGGAGCACCTGGGACAGTGAAGGTGTCCCTGCCATGGCAGGGAGGGTGGAAATGAAATGGACTTTGAATTCCCTCCCAAACCAGCCCATTGTGTGATTCCATGACAATTCCATGACAATTCCATGACAGTTCCACGGTTTCCCAGCCCCCCAGGGCTGGGTGCCTCCTCTCTGAGGGAGCAGGGCTGGCACACGTGGCTGCTCCTGCAGCTCTGCTCATTCACACCAGCACCAGGACACGGTGTTTCTCAATGACTTAGAATAATATTTGGAAAAATCCATCTTAAGTACATTAGTCCACTAAGCCTTTAAGTCTTCACAAGGGCCTTAATTCCAAGGACGCTGGTGCAGGCCTGTGCCAAGGATTTTGCAAGGCAGTGACAGGGAGGCAGCCAGGCTCCTTCCACGCCCCATCCTGCAGCCTCCACAATGGTTAACAAATGTCTTACTGCTGGAAATCTGTTTCTGCTTAGCTGGGAAGCAGTGGGGTTCTGAACCCTGCTTTGTAGCACCCTGCTGGCAGCTTTTGTCATTCCCAGGCTTGGCATAGTATTGGAACTATTAAATGATGCTGCATTGCCTCATTGTATTTAGATTTTAAACATATTTGTAGGGCTTTGAAAAAAAAAATAAAAATTGTTTTCATTATTAAAGCAATGTACCAAATACCTTCTAGTAAATAATCTGTCCCAAAAGAGCTCAGCTCACCCAGAGAGGGTTGGAGAGCAATAAACAGCAAAAGGGAAGGGAAAAAAAAATCTTGTCTGGATGTCAGAGGGATGTAGAGCCAGGAGGAATGAGAAGTGGGAAAGCACAGGGGATGATGCAGCTGCACTCCCTGGGAGCTTCTGTTCACAGGCACGGCCACCCAGCCTGGGGCAGGCAGGGAGGGCGGGGACAGGGACAGGGACAGGGACAGGGACAGGGCTGGGACAGGGACAGGGCAGTGACAGGGACAGGGACAGGGCTGGGGCAGGAGCAGGGACAGGGGCAGGGACAGGGCTGGGACAGGGACAGGGACAAGGCAGGGACAGGGACAGGAGCAGGCACAGGGGCAGGGACAGGGCTGGGACAGGGACAGGGACCGGGCTGGGACAGGGATAGTGACAGTGACAGTGACAGTGACAGTGACAGTGACAGTGACACGGCTGGGACAGGGACAGGGATGCAGACAGGGACACAGAGAGGGTTGGGACAGGGACAGGGATAGTGACAGGGACAGGGACAGGGGCAGGGACAGGGACAGAGACAGGGACAGGGACAGGGACAGGGACAGGGACAGGGACAGGGCCAGGGCCAGGGCTGGGGCTGTGCCCTGTGCCTCTGTCACCTCTGAGACAGCCACACTGGAGAGGGGCTGGGAACACAAACCCTGTGAGGAACCCCTGAGGGAGCTGGGGGTGCTCAGCCTGGAGAAAAGGAGACTCAGGGCTGCCCCCCATCACCCTGCACAGCTCCTGAAAGGTGCCTGTGCTCAGCTGGGGCTGGGCTCTGTCTCCAGCAGCACTGACACACCCAGAGCACACAGCCTCAAGGGAAATACAGGTTGGATATTAGGAAAAAGTTTTTTACAGAAAGGGTGATAAAGTTCTGGAATGCCTGCCCAGGGAGGTGGTGCAGTCCCCATCTCTGGGTGTGTTTAACAAAGCCTGGATGTGGCACTGGGTGCCAGGGTTGAGTTGAGGTGTTGGGGCTGGGCTGGACTCGATGATCTTGAAGGTCGCTTCCAACCCAGAATTCTGTAAATTCTGTGAATTCTTGAAGGTCTCTCCCAAGCCAGTGATTCTGTGAATACACAGAGCAACACTCCACAATTTCAGAAGGCATCATCATCATTCTGTGAGTCCCAAATGCAGAGTTCAGCCCCTGTGCCAGTGTCCCCAGCTCCAGCTGTGCCCCAAATGCAGAGCTCAGTGCCACCCAGCCTCTGTGCCAGCGTCCCCAGGGTCCAGGAGAGCCCCAAATGCAAAGCTCAGTGCCACCCATGTCCTGTGCCAGTGTCCCCAAGCTCCAGCAGAGCTCCAGATGCAGAGTTCAGCCCCTGTGCCAGTGTCCCCAGCTCCAGAAGAGTCCCAAATGCAGAGTTCAGCCCCTGTGCCAGTGTCCCCAGCCCCAGCAGTGCCACCAGCCTGCAGCACTGGAGCAGCACCCGGAGCCTGACAGCACAGCCTGGGCCAAGGATATGTTAGGTCAATCCTCTAGGAGCTGGGAAAGCACCAAAAAGCAAACAGAACCAAAACAACAACAGCACAACAAAAAGGCAGGGAGGCAGGGAAATAGCTGTGATGCTGCTGTGATGTCTGGGCATGGGTATTTTTGCAGGGAAGGAATGCAGATGCATTTTTGCTGGGTTACAGCACAGCTCTCCACAGAGCAGCAGTGGTGCACTGTAAACAGACCATGCTAAAACACAGAGTTCTCTCTGGATCTTTCTGCAGCGTTTTCTCGAAATAGTTATTTTGTAATAGGCATTTTATTTGCTTTGCTGAGTCCCTAAATAGTATGGGCCCGAGTTCAGGAACATGCATGTTCTGGTGTTTATTTTAAAGCACTGTTTATTTAGCAAACATTGTGCCAGGAGATGCCCCCTGCCCACCCTGATGCCCTGCAGAGCCCCCTCCCCACAAACCCACCTCCCCTCACCCACAGGGCAAGGCAGGAGCAGAGCTGCTCTGTGCTGTGGAACCAGCACAGAAAACCTCTCCAGGTGGGTTTTTCCTGCCCCAGGGAACAGAAAGGCACACGGGATGGGAAATGCAGGCACAGCAGAACCCAAACTCTTTGGAATTGTTTCACAGACCACCAGGCTGTGTGAGGAGGCAAAGCCAAACTCCTCCTCTGCTGCCCCAGAGCTGCCCCACTGCATTTGACATCCAGAGAAGGCAGCCAAGGGCTGGATTCTGGATTATTGGATTATTGGATTATTCTGGAGGAAATGGGGCTTTTCAGGTGTCTGATCTGCACCCAAACCCCGCTGCTTTGGCTCCAGAGACAGCAGGTACAGGTGGGCAGGACAGGCAGAGCCAGGAGCTCTGAAATCTCCTCCCAAACCCCAGGAGAGGGTCCAGGATGGAGCCATGGGAGGGGGGGACAGCCCTGAGGTCTGGAGGATGAAATTGTGTCTGTCTGTCTGTCTGTCTGTCTGTCTGCTTCTCCAGGCTGAGGGATGCTGAGGATGCTCAGAGGGATTTTTGGAGGAGGGACCAGCTCTGGTCAGCTCTGTCTGTCACTGCAGGAGGGACAGAGCCAGACCCTGTGTCAGTGCTGAGGCTTCCAGCACAGAGCTCTGGACATCACCCAGGCCCTCCTGCCTGCCTTGGGGCACAGGAAAGGCAGGTCTGTGCTGAGAGGAGCAACAATCCTACAACAACCAGCAGGATTTTCCAGGATTTTCCATTTTTCCATGTCTCCCACCCATATATATATATATATATATGTGTGTGTGTATGTATGTATGTATGTATAATGTATGTATATATATATATATACACATATATATATATGTGTGTATGTATATATATATATGTGTATATATATATGTGTGTGTGTGTGTATGTGTGTATATATATATATATATTTATGTATATATACATACATATACATCTATATATATACATACACACACACACACATAATTTTTGTTTTTTTGAGGAATACAGTTTTATAACAACCTTCTTCAAGACCTTCACACTATTCCTCAGTGGTTGCTCTCTGGTTCACCCTTTCCCCTTCAAATCTCAGCAGCACCAGCAGGAACTCCTTTTGGATTTGTAGAAAACAAACTTCAAAATATGCAAAAAGGGGGAAGAGCAAACAAAACTTGCAAAAAGGAGGAAGGGCAAACAAAACTTAAAAGTCAGGAAGTTAGAAAAAAGTAGAATGTAAAAAAAGTTTAAAAAAAGTTTAAAAAAAGTTTGAAAACTTCTTTTTTTTGTAATTAAGAAAATATTTTAAAAGTTAAAAATTGAAAGTTATTTTATTTTATTGTGATTTTCTGTAGTGGCCTCACTTAGAGTGCTGAGTTTTGCCCCTTGTGTGCAGTGCAGCTCATCCAGGCCAGGAGCAGCATCCAGGCTGGAGAGCAGCACTTGGGGCTGGGTGAAGCTGTTTGGCTTTGGAGCTCACACTGTGCAATTGCATGGCAAAGGGGAGCCTGCCCTTGTGGTTACCAGCCCCAAATGGGACTGGGATGAACAGCCAGACTTTTCCCAGGCGTTGTAAATTGTCTTTCCACAAACCAACTTCCAGGAATAACAGCATGCTTCTCTAAACCATGCTTGTTTGCTCTCTGCACCCTGCCCAGCCCTCCCCCTCCCCTGCTCTGCTTTTTATTCTTTTCATTCATTCAAGTGACGAAAACTTGGGGAATATTTTGGTGACTTTCACAGACATTTGTGATTTTTCCTCCTGAAGTGCCAAAGTAAAAGTTGGCCAGGACCAGCTGAGGGATTTGGGGATGGTGAATCAGGGAGAGGCAGCAGCCCAGTGACATCGTGGTTAGCAGTGACAATGCCACTTCCCCCCCTCACGAGGAACAGAAAGACAGAAATAACTCCAGGAAAGACTTCCCTGCCTCTGCAAAGCCCCTTGGAATGCGCAGCAAACCCAAAGCTTTTCTTTCTCCCCTTTCCCTCTCCAGGTTTTGCTTGTTAGAGAGTCCCTGACACGAGCCCTGGGTGCTTTATCTGATAGGAGCAGCTGCTGGCTGTGCCTCGCAGGAACAGCCCACCTAGGTCGTGTGAAATCTGGGGCTCTGGGAGGGCAGCATCCTCACCCTGGCTCTGAACCAGCCCTGGAGCTGCTCCTGGCCAGGCCACACTGGCTCTGGGCTGGAGGCTGTGCTCAGAGGCAGCTCAGCTCCATCCTGCAGCAGCCAGGGCACTGCCACCATCCCAGCACAGCACAGGCAATGTCCAGGGGTGTTCAGCTTCCACTACACTGAAATCCTGGGATCCCCCTGTTACACCAGCAATAGAAACAGACTCTGTCCCCACATGTCTCGACAGAATTAATGTACATTGAGCACCACTATCAACCAAAGCTTTGTACTCTTGTGTTTCTGATGTGCCAGACCAACGAATCCACACAGACCAGAAAACACAATTTTCCCAAGGCTCTACCTGGCTAGAGTCAGGGCCCCTCTAAGCCTGGTTATCCTTCTTTCCCTGGGCATATGTCTTGGATATTCCTTCAAGGGGATTGGACATGACATCAGACTGGGGCTCTGGGGGCACAGCATCCTCACTCTGGCTCTGAATCCTCACCAGCTCCTGGCCTGGAGCTGCTCCTGGCCAGGCCACACTGGCTCTGGGCTGGAGGCTGTGCTCAGAGGCAGCTCAGCTCCATCCTGCAGCAGCCAGGGCACTGCCACCATCCCAGCACAGCACAGGCAATGTCCAGGGGTGTTCAGCTTCCACCAAAGTGAAATCCTGGATCCCCCTGTCACACCAGCAATAGAAACAGACTCTGTCCCCACATGTCTTGATGGCATTAATGTACATTGAGCACCAGTATCAACCAAAGCTTTGTATTCTTGTGGTTCTGATGTGCCAGGCCAACAAATCCACACAGACCAGAAAACATGATTTTCCCAAGGTTCTACCTGGCTGGAGTCAGGGCCCCTCTAAGCCTGGTTATCTTTCCTTCCCTGGCATATGTCTTTGATGTTCCTTCAAGAGGATCAGACATGTCATCAAACTGGGGCTCTGAACCATCCCTGGAGCTGCTCCTGGCCAGGCCACGCTGGCTCTGGGCTGGAGGCTGTGCTCAGAGGCAGCTCAGCTCCATCCTGCAGCAGCCAGGGCACTGCCACCATCCCAGCATGGGACAGGCAATGTCCAGGGGTGTTGGGGAAGATGGAACAGGAAAGCCTTATAAATATGATTGCCTGGCAAAAGATTTTGAGAATATAGAAACTATAAGTGAGATTGAAATGAAAGCAAGCTTTGAGATCCCTCAGTTACTGAACAACTGGAAAACAATGGTGTGGCCAGCTGAAGGTGGGTGTGGATAAGGAGGGGAACTTACAGAGTTTTAGAGAAGCTTCTCTCATACTCACAGATCTTTGGCACACAGGGCTTTAAATAAAGTCAGCTAAGAGCAAAGTGGGTGACCAGAACCTCCTCATGAGGTGGGGATGGTGCTCACACCACCTGGGGCAGGGGAGGGCTGAAGGAGTGAGGAGAAGGTGAGGAGAAGCCCAGGCCAGCAGTGTGGGCTGTGGGTGAGGAGGGAAATAAGTTTTAGAGAAGCTGCTCTCATACTCACAGATCTTTGGCACACAGGGCTTTAAATAAATTCAGCTAAGACCAAGTGGGTGACCAGAACTTCTCACAAGGTGGTGACAGTGCCCACACCACCTAGAACTGCCTGGGGCAGGGGAAGGAGCCATGAGGAGAAGCCCAGGCCAGAAGTGTGGGTGAGGAGGGAAACTTAGAGAGTTTAGAGAAGCTGCTCTCGTGCTCACAAATCTTTGGCACACAGGGCTTTAAATAAATTCAGCTAAGACCAAAGTGAGTGATCAGAACCTTCTCAGGAGGTGGTGACAGTGCCCACACCACCTGGACCTGCCTGGGGCAGGGGAAGGGGCCATGAACAGAAGTCCAGGCCAGCAGTGTGGGTGTAGATGAGGAGAGGAACTTACAGGGGTTTAGAGAAGCTGCTCTCATGCTCACAGATCTTTGGCACACAGGGCTTTAAATAAAGTCAGCTAAGAGCAAAGTGAGCGATCAGAACCTCCTCAGGAGGTGGTGATGGTGCTCACACCACCTGGAACTGCTTGGGGCAGGGGAAGGGGCTGTGAGGAGAAGCCCAGGCCAGCAGTGTGGGTGTGGATAAGGATGGAAACTTACAGAGTTTTAGAGAAGCTTCTCATACTCACGGATCTTTGGGACACACAACTTTATTTAAAGTCAGCTGAGACCACAGTGGGTGACCAGAACCTCCTCATGAGGTGGGGATGGTGCTCACACCACCTGGGGCAGGGTCCATGAGGAGAAGCCCAGCAGTGTGGGGTGGGGGTGAGGGAGGTGTCAGTGCCCCTGCACAGACCCCCAGCTCCCCAGGCACGTGCAGACACATCCTGTGCCCTGTGCTGAGCGAGGCACAGCATTGCCTGGGGATTTGCTGTTCTCTGGTGAGTTGCCCTGCCTGCAGATGCAGGGCTGTGCATTTTCCATTTCCATACCCACTGCTATAACATCAGGTCCTGGGAATGCTCCCCCCTCCTGCACTCTTTCAGGGGGTATCCATGTTTCCAGTTAATGTGGGGTTTTTTGCCCTCACTAAAGAATTTTACAAATTGTTTGTTTATTGTGTCAATCTCTGCCTTTGTGAGCAGAAGAGGGAGCATCTGGAGAGCATCATGCACTCTTGGCATGGCTGTTCCTGGGAGGCTGAGCTCTCCCCAGTCCCCAGCGTGAGAGCAGCAGCTCATCCCCACTCCCCAAACCCCATCCCAGCCTTGGAGCACACCATTCTGCTGCCAGCTGTGCCAGGGCACCATGGAGAATCACTTCCCCTGCCCTGGGCCACGTGAATTCACCTGCCTGCTTCACAGCAGAGCAATGTCTGTAATGTCTGACTCTGCTGCTGATGCAGGAGATAAAAACCTGTGTGCCCATGTGTGCCAGACCCTGCTGTGCCCACCCACCCTGTGTGCCCATATGTGCCAGAGCCTGCTGTGCCCACCCACCCTGTGTGCCCATATGTGCTAAAGCAAGGCAAGGCTGCTGTGCCCACCCTGTGTGCCCAGTGTGCCAGACCCAGGCAAGGCTGCTGTGCCCACCCACCCTGTGTGCCCACATGTGCCAAAGCAAGGCAAGGCTGCTGTGCCCACCCACTCTGTGTGCCCATGTGGGCCAGAGCCAGGTAGGACTGCTGTGCCCACCCACCCTGTGTGCCCACGTGTGCCAAAGCCAGGCAAGGCTGCTCTGTGCCCACCCACCCTGTGTGCCCACGTGTGCCAAAGCCAGGCAAGGCTGCTCTGTGCCCACCCACCCTGGGGACTCCACAGAGCAGCAGCCACAGCACTGAGGAGCAGCAGCTTCACCTCTGCATCAGAATTTTCCATCACAATGGAGTTTCATTGGGGGAAAAAAGCTGAACTCGCTGGTAAATGGAGAGGAAAATGTCACCCAGGAATGCAGCAGTTGGAGTTGAAGTCTTATCTGGGAGGGTCAGGGGTGCTGGGGAGGGATTGTCTCCTGCAGGCAGGGCAGACCACCCTGCAGGGATGGTCTGGGGTCACAGCTGGGAGGGGACAGCACAGCCAGCACTGAGAGCCAGGGGAGCAGAGCCCTGGGTACCCCCCAGCACCAGCACATGCCTGTCCTGTCCTGCTGGGGCTGCTCGATTGTGTCTGCTTCATTAATATTCATTAAGCCAAAGGGAAAGTTGGCCTGCAGTCTGCTCGTTAAGGTACTGACCCGGGCTGCAGTTCAAGTGATCATCTCTTTATTTGTGCTGGGGAGGGCTGCAGTGGGACAGGCCGTACAAACACGCTGGGCTGCAGCTCAGCTGGGGTCTGGGACACTTCCAGGCAAGTCCCCCCTCTGCCAGCGCTGGAGAGGACCTTGGTCCTCCTTCCCACAGCCCAGCTGGTCCCGAGCCATGGCAATCCACGGGGAACATCTTTGGTTTTTCATGGAAATGTCTCGAGGTTTTGGGTTGGTGCTGGTGTGGGGTGGGAACATTTCCTGCTGCTTTCCTGCAGAGGTTTTGTTGGGATGGGGAGGATCTTCCTGCCCAGCACTGTGACCAGGCCAGGCTGCAGCTGGCTGGGCAGCCAAGGTGGTGCCCAGAGACCTCAGCTCCTGTGTGACCTTGGCAGAAAGCAATGGCACAGCCCTGCAGCAATGCCTGGCACTGTTTGGAGGCTCATCCCATCCTGCCCAGTCCTGCAGCAATGCCTGGCACTGTGGGGATGCTCATCCCTGTCTGCACAGCCCTTCAGCAGTGCCTGGCACTGTGGGGATGCTCATCCCTGCCCTGCAGCAATGCCTGGCACTGTTTGGAGGCTCATCCCATCCTTTACAGCCCTGCAGCAATGCCTGGCACTGTTTGGGATGCTCATCCCATCTTGCACAGCCCTGCAGCAATGCCTGGCACCGTGGGGATGCTCATCCCTGCCCTGCAGCAGTGCCTGGCACCATGGGGATGCTCATCCCTGCCTGGGCACTGCTGTTTCCAGCCTGGCAGCTCAGCTGAGCTCAGGGAGCTGCCACTGACACCTGGGTTATCAGGTAGATCATGGAATGGGTTGGCTTGGAAGGCACCTTAAAGATCTCAAATGTCCCAGGCTGCTCCAAGCCCTGTCCAGGCTGGCCTTGGGCACTGCCAGGGATCCTTGGGCACTCTGTGCCAGGGCCTGCCCACCCTGCCAGGGAGGGATTTCTTCCTCACATCCCACCCAGCCCTGCCCTCTGGCAGTGGGAGCTGTTCCCTGTGTCCTGTCTCTCCATCCCTCATCAGTAGTGTCTCCCCATATTTCCTGTAGCCCTTTCAAGCACTGGAGGACCACAATTAGGTCACCTTGGAACTTCTCCAGGCTGCACAATGCCAGCTGTGCCAGCCTTCCCTCACAGGAGAGGTGCTCCATGCCCACAGCAGCATCTCCAGGGTTTGAGGAACACTCCTGCCCTTCCTCATCCCCAGGGCTCAGAGTGGGGCAGGGCAGGGATGCCCTCATGGTGCCACAGCAGCCCTGTCCCCTTGCTGGGGCAGCAGCAGCCTGCAGAGGGATGTGGACACGTGGCTCAGGGACACTCAGGCTGCCTCCTCCTTGCAGGGTGGACATGGAAGCTCTGGCCTTGTCCAGGGTGTGTGTGCAGGCTGGGCACTCCCTGCCCCTGCCAGGGGGCTGGCTGGTTGTCACTCGGGCAGAACAGAGGTTGCCACCAACAGGGACATCCAAAGCCACCAGTGTCCATGCTGGCTGACCCCACAGCCTCTCCTGGGAGCACTGGTTTGGCAGGAGCACACTGCAGAGCCCATTCCTGGGCCCCAGAGTGACAGCAGGGCCTGGCAGACACCAGGGGAACAACTCCCTGCAATGGGGCTGCAGCTTTGAGTGACCCTGCTGCAGGTGCTGCATGGTTTGGGGGCTGCACAGCCAGGAGAGTGTGCCCAGAGCCAGGCAGAGAGCTCAGAGAGAGAGATCAGAGAGAGATCAGAGAGAGAGATCAGAGAGAGAGCTCAGAGAGAGAGATCAAAGGGAGATCACAGAGATCAGAGAGAGATCAGAGAGAGAGAGAGCTCAGAGAGATCACAGAGAGAGATCACAGAGAGAGATCACAGAGAGCTCAGAGAGAGATCAGAGAGAGATCACAGAGAGAGATCAGAGAGAGAGATCAGAGAGAGAGCTCAGAGAGAGAGATCAAAGGGAGATCACAGAGATCAGAGAGAGATCAGAGAGAGAGAGCTCAGAGAGATCACAGAGAGCTCAGAGAGTGAGATCACAGAGAGAGAGCTCAGAGAGATCAGAGAGATCACAGAGAGCTCAGAGAGAGCTCAAAGAGAGATCAGAGAGAGAGCACAAAGAAATCAGAGAGCTCAGAGAGAGAGATCAAAGAGAGATGAGAGATCAGAAAGATCAAAGAGAGATCACAGAGAGCTCACAGAGAGACCACAGAGAGCTCAGAGAGAGATCACAGAGAGAGCGAGATCACAGTGACCACAGAGAGATCTCAAAGAGCTCTCAGAGATCTCACACAGAGCTCTCAGAGAGCTCACAGAGAAATCTCACAGAGATCTCAGAGATCTCACAGAGAAATCTCACAGAGATCTCACAGAGAAATCTCACAGAGAGCTCACAGAGAAATCTCACAGAGAGCTCATAGAGATCTCACAGAGAGCTCACAGAGAAATCTCACAGAGATCTCACAGAGAAATCTCACAGAGAGCTCACAGAGAAATCTCACAGAGATCTCACAGAGAAATCTCACAGAGATCTCACAGAGATCTCACACAGAGCTCTCAGAGAGCTCACAGAGAAATCTCACAGAGAGCTCACAGAGAGCTCCAGCTCAGCTCCATCACAGGCACACAGGGATTTCCAGGGTTTGAATGTGAGGAACACCCTGGAGGAGGCAGGAGGGTGCCCGTGTGAGGTGGGCTGTGCCCCATTCCTCTGTGCACAGCCCTGCCAGGAGAGCTGGCCACACCTTCCTGCCAATTCCACTCAATGGAAACTTTCCATAGTCTAAATCTGTTTAGAGAAAACATTGAAATGAAACATTCTGCTGATGTCAAGATATTTGGCTTTTGCATTAGCTGGTGAAATGCCCTGATTTTTTGTTTTGACTTTTTGTTTCTGTATCCTACTGACTTTATTATTCCAGTATACCTCATAAAAATAAGTAAAACAAAGAAAAAAAATTCAAACTGAATTACTTTAGTTGGCTCTAGTGCCATTCTTCACATTACACGAGACTGGCCAGTTGAAAACTGGTTGTTTTCATCCTGATTAGAGACAAAACCCAATCTCCAAAGGGCAAAATTTTCTTTGGATTGGGATTATGACTCAAGTGTGTGCACCTCGTGTGCTGTGCATGGGGCTGAGCTGGGAGGGGGCTGCAGGGGCAGAGGGGCCCCCATGGGCAGGGCTGATGCTCTCAGCCATCCCCCCTCTCTGGGGGTACCAGTTGTGGTTTCTCTGGGTCTGGATTGAAGGATTGAGACAGTAATTCACGTTTGAACTCAAGTTTATTATTTCTTATCAGTAAAACAGCCTCACAACCATGAGTTCTGCAGCTTTTCATTAGAAGGCACAAAATGGCCAACAATCTCTTGGTACAAGGTCTTTTAAGACTAAACTATCCAATTAAGAACTGACACCTGGATTATTTGTCCTTTTAACCCAATAACTGATCCCACAGAGCTGCAATGGGACTTTTCTGCTCAATTACAAAATGCCACCCAAACCCATGGGGAAGGAGGAAGAAGAAGCATGAAGAAGAAACCCAGGACAGCACCCTGTGCCCTCCATCTTGCTGCCATCCACAACACACTAAAAACCCCAAAACCTCAATTTCTCACCAAGTGATTCACCTACACTGCTCTCCATAATCTATTTCACACTTTTGTGGGTTCCAGTCTATTCTGGAGTTTAGGAAACTTTCTCCATGAGTGAGGGTCACAGTCAGAGCTCCTCTGGACCTCAGGGCACCCCAGGGCAGACACAGAAATATTCCCTGTGGTGCCCTGGGTTTCCACACCTCTCCTGCTGAAGCAGCAACTCTGGGGGCAGAATAAATTCTCAGCAAATTCCACTGGAGGCCTCAGGCTGTGCCAGGGGAGGGCCAGGTTGGGTATCAGACAGGATTTCTTCCCTGAAAGGGTGGCCAGGCCTTGGCAGGGGCTGCCCAGGGAGGGCTGGAGTGCCCATCCCTGGAGGTGCCCAGGGGATTCCTGGAGGTGGCACTGAGTGCTCTGGGCTGGGGACAGGGTGGGCATGGGGCACAGCTGGGGCTGGATGATCCTGGAGGTCATTTCCAATCTCAGTGATTCTGGGATTCTGCGATTCTGTGATTCAGGGATTCAGGGATTCAGGCATTCTGTGATTCTGTGGTTCTGGGATTCAGGGATTAAGGGATTCTGTGACTCTGTGGTTCTGGGATTCTGTGATTCAGTGATTCAGTGACTCTGTGACTCTGTGGTTCTGGGATTCTGTGGTTCAGTGATTCTGGGATTCAGGGATTCTGTGGCTCTGTGATTTTGGGATTCTGTGACTCTGTTATTCAGGGATTCTGTGATTCAGTGATTCAGTGATTCTGACCCATCTGAGGAAGGCTGGCACTTGGCCATCCACCCCTCCCAGCTCCCAGGATGGGTCCCCATCACCAGAGACAGGCTCTGCTCCCCTCAGAGCTGCTTTCTGTGCCCTGAGCAGAAGTGCTGGGTGCTTTCCTGCTGCCCAGCCTGCCCCATGCAGCTGTGGGGGAAACCCTTCCTGCCTGGAAGCCCTGGGTTTGGGCTTGTGTCCTTTAGCCAAACCCGGGTTTGTTTATCCTCTGTCTGTCTGTCTGTCTGGGTGCTGGGTGGCCCGTGGGGACAGCAGCATCCCCCGGGCTGCAGCAGGGAGCTGACAGGCCCTGCTTGTAAAAGCTGAGGGCTGATGACCCCTACAGTCAGCCTGGGAAATTCATCACAGCTCCTGCAGCTCTCAGGGGCCACCCAGCCCCATGCCCAGGCTGCATCCCAGCCCTTCTTCGCCTGCACGGAGCATCCTGGCCTGGCCTGGCCCAGCCCTTCTTCACCTGCACGGAGCATCCTGGCCTGGCCCGGCCCAGCCCTTCTTCACCTGCACGGAGCATCCTGGCCTGGCCTGGCCCAGCCCTTCTTCACCTGCATGGAGCATCCTGGCCAGCCCAGCCCAGCTTTCACACCCGGGTGGGATTTGCTGAGGCTCAGACATTGCTGAGACACTGAGGATAGCCTGAGGGGCTGCCCTGGCTCTCCCTGGAAAGCAGAGTGACTCAGTGCCACCTGGGAGCTGGGAGGGGTGCATGGCCATGTGCCAGCCTTCCTCAGCTGGGTCAGAATCCCAGAATCGCTGAATCCCTGAATAACAGAGTCCCAGAGTCACAGAATCACAGAATTCCAGTGTCACAGAGTCACAGAATCCCTGAATCACAGAATCCCAGAATTCCCAAATCACAAAATCCCAGAACCACAGAATCCCAGAATCACAAAATCCCAGAATCCCAGAGTCACAGAATCACTGGGTTTGGAATCCCAGAATCACAGAATCCCTGAATCACAGAATCCCAGAATCACTGAGGTTGGAAATGACCTCCAGGATCATCCAGCCCCAGCTGTGCCCCATCCCCACCCTGTCCCCAGCCCAGAGCTCTCAGTGTCACCTCCAGGAATCCCCTGGGCACCTCCAGGGATGGGCACTCCAACTCTCCCAGGGCAGCCCCTGCCAAGGCCTGGCCACCCTTCCAGGGAAGAAATCCTGTCTGATACCCAACCTGACCCTCCCCTGGCACAGCCTGAGGCCTCCAGTGGAATTTGCTGAGAATTTATTCTGCCCCCAGAGTTGCTGCTTCTGTAGGAGGTGTGCAAACCCAGGGCACCACAGGGAATATTTCTGTGTCTGCTCTGGGGTGCCCTGAACCCCAGGGGAGCACTGACATTGACCCTCATTCATGGAGAAAGTTTCCTAAACTGAAAGGTCCAGGAAAGGGAAAGGACACAGCAACTGCTGTGCAGCCCCTCAGCACTGCTGGAACCCTGAGAATTTTAAACTTTCTTTGCTGACAGGCACAGACCCACAAGAGAATGCTGCATTTGACCTGAGGATGTGGAGAAAGCTTCCAGAATTAATTAATAACACTAAGAATATGAATGTGTAGTTGGTTAGAAGTGTGTAATATCACAAAGTAAAAAACTTAGAGTTTAGAGTTTTAGAATATAGTGATAAATATGAAGGAAGATCTAAGTTTTAAGCTAGAAGCAAATTGTTCTTTTTTACCTTCTTCTTCACCTTCTTCTTCATTCTTCTTCATTCTTCTTCTTTCTTCTTCACCTTCTTCTTCCTCTTCTTCCTCTTTCTTCCTAATGTTCTTCTTCCTTCTTCTTCATAAGATTAAGTGATGTTTTATTATTAGACAAAAAAATCCACAACACAGACTTCAAAGGATCAGTTATCAAGTTAAAAGGGAAAATAATCTGTGTCATTTCTTAATTAGATGGTTTAGCCTTAAAAGACCTTGTAAGAAAAAATAGGGAACCATTTTGGGCTTTACTAATAAAAAACTACCAAACTCATAGTTGTAAATATATAGAAATATATTCACTAATAAATAATAAACACCTAAATCCAAGTGTGATCTAACATCTCAAGTACCTTCAAAAAACCAATACAGCACAGGCTGGCCAAGGCAGAGCCTGGAGGGGCCTGAGTGCAGAGAGGAAAGGATGAACTCAGTGCTTGTGGCACTGCTGCAGGAGGGGTTCATCCATCCTTCCCATAGCCACAAAAAGGACATTTCCACTGCCCTGGGGCACAGGAACCTCCCAGCACCAGCCACCCCACAGAGACCAGCTTGGTTTTATGTGGGAAGTGTTCAGTGGGGAGCCCCTGGTGTTCCAAAAGCAGAGACCACCCAGCAGCCATCCTCCATCCTCTGGGCCTGCCAAACCCCCTTTGCCCAGAGCTGTGTCCTTGCTGGGAGCAGCAGAGCAGATCTGGGGGTCATTTTCTCATTAGCACCAGGAGGAGCCCCATGTCCTGCTGGCTGCCACCCCAGCTCAGAGAAAGGCCTGGAAATGCCTGGAGTGACTCTGGGACATTGTGCCAGCACAGACCCTGACTCCTTGCATTGCCACCTCCAATTAGGATGGCTCAGATGGGATCTGCAGCAGCACATCCACCCCATTTGGAGCATGACTTTTATCCCACAGCCAGAGATTCCTTGTTATTATCCCTTTATGATTCCTTTTAATTATCCTTTTATGATTCCTATTAATTATCCTTCTAGGATTCCTTTTTATTATTTAGTTTACTATACTTTGTGCACTGTGTGTGTTTTTTGTGCAAATGCATTTGTCAGTTTTGGAGGCACCTGTGGAGTTTATTCCTGCATTGGCTGTGTTTAATCCAGGAGCTGCCTGAGGGACTTCTGCTGCTGCTGGTGCTGTGCTGAGCCCTGTGAACCAGCCCCAGTGAGAGACAGGCCCTGCTCTGGATTGTGTCCCACACAAACAGGCTGGACAGACAGCACCATGGCTCTTACCTCATTTCTTAGGAGGGAGCTGAAGGAAATCAGGAAAAAATCCCTGCATGTAAAGAAAACATGCTCTGAGAGAAAGAATTGTTTTTCCATTAAATCTTGCCAATTTTTGATCAAAGTGTGAATGGGCTGGAGCTGAAGTTTGGCCCCTCATAGTGCATCTCCTGGCAGATCCACTGCTTGGATTTCCCTGTGCCCATCCCATCCTCCTCCAAGGGCTGTCCCCTGGCCAGCCTCACCCACCAGGCTCGCTGGCCAAGGGCAGCACAGGAGCTGCAGGTTTTGGTCATCAATCCCTTCCTGGGAATCTGAACTCACTGTGAGAATGAAGGAAAGGCTTCCAGACAGTTTCAGGGTCTGTTCCTGAGGGCCAGGAACATCCAGGTCCCTCAGGATGGTCTGGCAGGGCTGGGAGCTGCTTCACCACTAGAGATGGGTCAGGAGGTTTGGGAAGAGGTTGAGGTTGGGGCCGTGGCTCAGGTGGGGCAGGACAGAGCTGTGAAAGAGGTTTTGGATGTGTGCTGCAGCTGTGGGCACTGAATTCCTGCAGTCTGCCACCCCAGAGCCTAGAGCAGGCCTGCAAGCTGCTTCTCCACGAGAGATGGGTCAGGAAGTTTGGGAAGAGGTTGAGGTTGGGGCCAAGGCTCGGGTGGGGCAGGACAGAGTTGTGAAACAGGTTTTTGGAGATGTGGGCACTGAACTCTCCAGTCTGCCACCCCAAACTCCAGGGCAGGACTATAGGAAGATCATTCCTCCCTCTCCAAGAGGTTCAGCCAGGTAGGGAGCTCTGGCTGCTGGTGCCACACCTGATAGTGGCCCTGGTCCCTCTCTGTGCTGACTGTCCATGGCACAAGCGTGGCATTCACATTCTCTGAAAAAATCCCTTCACCCAGGGTTTCTTCTCCTGGGAATCTGAGAAGCCTCAGAGAAAAGGAAAACAATTCTTATTTCATTTGCTTCTCCTGTGTTTTGCTGCTTTGGAATGTGTTTGGAGATTGTTTACCCACAGGTGATTGTTTCATTGGTTTCATGTGAATTGTTTTGACTTATTGGCCAATCAGGGCCAAACTGTGTCAGGACTCTGCAAAGAGTCACGAGTTTTCATCATTATCTTTTAGCATTCAGTAAATATCCTTTCTGTATTCTTTAGTATAGTTTATTATTCTTTAATATAATATAGTATCATAATATAATATAGTATCATTAAATAATAATATATACAAATATAATATACTAATATAGTATTATATATATAATACTAATATAATACAGTATCATAAAATAATAAATTAGCCTGCTGACAACATGGAGTCAGGTTCATCACTCCTGCCTTCATCAGGACATTCCCAGCAACTCCAACACCCAGGAGCTGTGCAGGCACTGCTGGGCTGCAGGGTGACCACATGCCCAAGGAACAGCTCTCTGTGCTTGGAGGGTGACCCCAGCTGCTCCTGGGGTCCCCACCAGCTCCCTGGGCCTGGGGATGTCTCACCATGAGCTCTGCAGGAACAGTTTGTTGTCTCTGGTGTCATTCCAGACATGAGGAGGATGGAGAGCAGGGCAGTGGCATCAGTGTCATTCACCACAGGCTGTTTATCAGCAGGGCCACGATCCCAGAGGGCTGGAAGGTTCAGCTGAGGTGAAATTCCACCCAGCACCAGCAGCCACTGCCCCACACACACACACGGGCACTGCCCTGGCACCATGGGAACAGAGCTGCCAGCCCTGTCCCCACCCAGGGGCCAGGATTGTCCCCTTGGTGCTGGGCTGGCCACACAGGCTGGGGTCTCACTGGGTCTGGCAGCAATTCTGCCCATGACATCAGCCCAGTGGAGCCTTCTCATCGTTCTATTTGCAGAGATTATCTGGAGCAGCCCTTGGCAGCCCTGCAGGGCTGGGATGCCAGATTTTCTCCCAAATTAGAGGTGCAGTGTGCCAGTAGAAACGCAGTGAGAGCCAGGCCCTGAGCCTCCTGACAGGCAGGGTGCTGGCAAAGTGCTTATCAGGGCAATATCCACCCCTGCAGGGGAGCAGGAGCTGCTGACACCTCACCCAGCCCCTCTGAGTGCTCCTGGCCCTGCACCTGCTCTGGAACCTGCCAAGCCCTGCACACCTGTGCTCCCCTCAGCACCCAAACACCCTCAGCACATCAGGATGCTGCTGAGGAAGGTGCTCACCTTCCTCACCTGTCCCAAGACCTGGGTGCATGTTCACCAGGAAAATGAGGGGAGCTGGGGGAGCCAACCAAGAGTCTCAGGATTTCTTTCTGCTGCTCACAGTGACCCTGAAATGGGTTAGAAAGTCTCTTTTCCCAGCCTGGCAGTCGAAGAAGGAGTCAGTACTCTTTAGTTCTGATTCTCAAGGTTATTTATTGTTTCTTATCTATAAAATTAATTCTCCTGGTCTGCCCAGGCCCGCTCAACAGGACAGACAGAGGCACACTGGCCACCTTGGGGTGGTGTTATCTTTTTATACTAAAAACTATGTGTACAATATTTACCATAACTTCCCAATACCTATCACCTATGTTAGGCAGTGAGTTTCTACCTTAAGCCAATCCAAAAGTACCAACATCACCCAGAACATGGAGGCCAAGAAAAAGAAGGAAAAAGGACAAGGCATGCCCAAATTCCTCCATCTTGGGATCCAGAGCACCCATTCTAAAAACCCCAAAAAATCTATTTTTCACCCAGTGACAAACTATCATTCTACTTAAATTTTTGTGGCTTGCAGATCCTCATAAAAGGTTGGTAATTTTTTCCATGGGTGAAAATCAAACCCACAGGTGTCTTTGACTCTGTACCAGGGTCTCTAGCCCCATGGCAGGGGTTTGAGCCATCCAGGACAGCCAGAGGGATGTCCTGAATTCTGACACAAGAGAAATGAAAAAAGAATTCCAGTTAAATATACTGGGAAATGAGGCTGAGATTTTCAGTGTCACCATAATTCTTCCCCCTTCCAGGTGTATTTTTTCCTTCCATGAAATGTCTAGGGCAATGGTTTATGCTGTGGGTGCTCAGAGGGTTCTTGGGCTCAAGGCTCATCATGGGGTTGAGTTTTGGGTTGAGCATTTTCCCTTGGATGCTCTGTGGAGAGCACACACAACTGGCTGGGTTTCCATGCTCATTATTGTTGCAAAAATGTCTAAATGAATAATTGAAGTTTGCACGCTTTATGTGCACAAATGAAGTGTTAGAGGCACTTCAGTGCAAAAGTGCTGTTTCATTAATTTGCTGTAATTTTATGTTTTGGGTTTTTTTTTTAACCTTATAGTTTGACATTAGGTATTACTGCATACAAGGCATCACGTTGTTACCTGTTATAATTACACAATATGGAAGTTACTTTTTTGCCTTTTTACCCATGTTGAGTAAATGCTGAGACTTTTAGACATCAATTTAATGAGAATCAGAAGAAACTTCTCAGTGCTGACATTTCTGATGGCGTTCTTGTGCTTGCCTTCTCAGCCTGATTTACTGGAGCCCTGATCTGCCAACACATATTAATCATTAATTAAGCCATTAATCCCCACTGTAAATTAGGGCAGGGAGAGTTTGAAGTGACCTGTGCACGTGTGTAAACCAGTGTCTGTTCCAAATGCCTGTTGTGTGCTAAACCCAGTATTAACTCTTCATTTCTCCACAATAAAACAAGGCTGGTTTTGGAAGGAGAAAGCTCAGGAGAACTCAGGTTTTGCAAGGAGAAAGCTGAACACTCAGCCTGGGGCAGAGAAGGTGCAAACAGAAGGTGCAAACACATCCTCAGATGTGACAGCATCACCAGCAGGTCCCCTCAGGAGGAGGGACCAGCACTCCCTAACCCAAAGCTGGAGCAGAAAGGCCCTGACAGGGATTTGGAAAGCAATCCTAGGAATCCTCTGCCAAACCCTGCTGAGATCCCATCCCTTCTGAAAGCCAAACAAAATGATAAGGGGCTGACAAGCCTAAAGGGCACAAGAGCTAAAAGTGGGAAAACCAGCTGACCAGAAAGGTCACTGCAAACAGGCAAAGAGGAGAAGCAGGGAAGTGGAGGAGATGGAACAGCCTGGGGCAGCACAGCTGAGAGCCCCCAGTGAATTGAACTGCAGGAAAACGTGGGCTGGGTATCAGCACAGCCCTGTCTTGCAGGCACTGAGATCTATGGGAGCAGAGTGGAGTCCCAGGGGACAGAGCAAGCACTCTATTGCTGGAGTAATTTAAAATTGGATGGGACAGAGTGCTTGGGAACAGGCTGCAGAGGCTAATTGTGGGCTTGGACTGTGTGAAAATCTGGCATGCATGGAAAAGAAAAGTCTGCTGCAGAGGGATCTGTCTGGTGATCAGTCAGGGGTACAAGGATCAGAGTGTGCAGAGCAGGGAGGGGATTTGGGTCTGGGGGAGATGAGCTCACAGGGTGAGGATTTGGGTCTGGGGGAGATGAGCTCATGGGGTGAGGATTTGGGTCTGGGGGAGATGAGCTCACGGGGTGAGACTTCCTTGTCAAATTTTCATCCTTCCCAACAGGGGACTGCTCCTGTTGATGGGGCAGCTGCCAGGGCTGGCCACCAGCAGTGGGCACAGCTGCCAGGGCAGTGCTGTCCCCCTGTGCCAGGGTGCTGGGGGGGCTGTGGTGACACCCCAGTGCTGCTGCTGGGCTCTGTGGGGGCAGTGCCCACCTTTGGGAGGTGCCATGGCTTGTTGCTATATAGGACACAAAATAAAATTACGTGGACACACAGCTCTCTAAAGCAAAAGAGAGAACTTTTATTTTCTGACTTTAACATTTATAGATATCCAAAAGTGACAGTGGATTGGAGGGTGACAGTGCCACGTCTCCAATGACACTGGACAACCCAACACTTTATCAAATTTCTCTTCTTTCATAAAAGAATGCAAACCAATAAGTTATTTACATAAAATACATATTCAAAAAGTTCGTTACAGGAATTTCAACATCAAAAAGCTTAAAAAAACATAAAAAAACCCAAAGGAACAATGGCCACACCACGGGTCTGGCTGAGCCTGGCACTAGGATTTGTACCCATGGGTTTCATCAGCTCTTCTCTCCATGGGACAGCATGGGTGCAATGGGACAGGAGTTGGGTCTGGCTGAGCCTGGCACCAGGATTTGTGCCCACCTTTATGAGGGGCCATGGCCTCTCCACGGCTCTGGCTAAGCCTGGCACTAGGATTCATGTTTCTGCAGGGTCTGAGGGGATGAAACACTTTATGTTTCTGTGCCAAGCACTCTCCTGTCCATGGGACAGCATGGGTGGAGCAATGGGACAGGGGTTGGGTCTGGCTGAGCCTGGCATCAGGATTTGTGCCCACCTTTATGAGGGGCCATGGCCTCTCCACGGGTCTGGCCGAGCCTGGCACCAGGATTTGTGCCCATCTGAGGGGATGAAACCGTTTGTGTCACTGTGCCTGGCACTAGGATTTGTGTTTCAGTAGGGTCTGAGGGGATCGAAGCCTTTGTGCCACTGTGCCAAGCACTCTCCTGGTCTGAGGGGACTGAAGCCTTTGTGCCACTGTGCCAAGCACTCTCCTGGTCTGAGGGGACTGAAGCCTTTGTGCCACTGTGCCAAGCACTCTCCTGTCCGTGGGACAGCGTGGTGGCTGGGGTGGGGTGGCACAGGGGTTAAAGCAGCCCCGGTGTGCTGGGGGCGGGGGCTGCAGCCACTGAGGAGGAGGAATAGTAATGAATGGAAAAAGTGAAGTGTTTTTTCCCTAAAGCAAACAGCCCGGTCAGATTAGAAGCTCGGAGCGCTTTACCCAGCTATGAATACATTCCTCGCTCATCTCAAACTAAACAGCCACGCTGAGCTCCAAGTTCATAAAAACAGCATCAAATCCATGAGAGCACAGAACATTTATAGTGTCAGCCTGTAAAGCTGCCTGCTGGAGGTGATGGTGCTCTGGCTCCCTGCCTGCGAGGGACAGGCTGGGCCAAGCAGGAGGAAGGCTGGCAAAGGGACCCTCACCCTCCTCAGCAGGCAGCACAGGAGGGAGCCAGGAGAAGCTCCTGCCACTGATGGAGTTGCCCTGCTTAGAAATGCTGTGCCATGGCAAGGTGGCACTGCCAGGGCACGGGGCTGGTGTTCGTGGCTGCCAGCACATGGGATCGTCAAGGATGTGGAATGGGCCCAGTCTTCCCAGTAAACACCCTGCAGGAATCCCCCAAACCCAGATGTCCGTGTTCATCTCCCCTCCCTCTCACAGCCAGGGCAGAGCTGGTGATATCCCTGTCAGGACAGAGCTGGGTGACATCCCTGTCAGGACAGAGCTGGGTGACATCCCTGTCAGGGCAGAGCTGGTGATATCCCTGTCAGGGCAGAGCTGGGTGACATCCCTGTGTGGCACTGCCAGCTCAGGAACTGGGGCAGATCCCCACTGCCCTGAGTCCCCTGATGGAGCAGAGGGATCCCTGTGAGGGACCCTGCAGGTGCTGGGACAGGCAGCTGACAGCAGATCCCTGCTCAGCTCTCCTTGGTGACAAGGGGGAGGCAGCAGCTGCTTCCCAGATCCCCACAGCTGTGCAATGCATCTGCAGCACAGCCTGCATGCAAAACAGCCCAGGGAGGCTGCAGGGCCTGCAGGGCAGCATCCCTGTGCCCCCAGAGCTGGGACATGGCCCGAAATGGGACAGGGACAGCAGTCCCACAGCTGGGACAAGCTCAGCACCTGAAATGGGACAGGGACAGCAGCCCCCACAGCTGGAACATGGCCTGAAATGGGACAGGGACAGCAGCACCCAGAGCTGGGACATGGCCTGAAATGGGACATTCCCTGAAATGGGACAGGACAGCAGCACCCAGAGGTGGGACAAGCTCAGCACCTGAAATGGGACAGGGACAGCAGCGATGTCTCTGGTTTTAGCTTATAAAGGTTCTTCAATAAATATCCTCTTTGTTCCCCTTAACTTTGCCTAGCCTCTGTTCCAGGTCCCTAAGGCATCAGTAGCCCCCAGAGCTGGGACAAGCTCAGCACCTGGAATGGGACAGGGACAGGGCAAGCTGGGGCTCTGCTGTGCCCTCAGGGTGAGCTCTGCAGACCCCCCTGTGCATTCCTGGCCCCTGTGCCAACTGCAGGTGCAGGTGTTTGGTACCTGAGCTTTGGAGCAGAGGGGTCTGCAGGGACAAGGTGCAGAGGGATTTTCACCAAATGCACCTTCCTGCACTTGGCATCCAGATGAAATCCAAACAATGGAATCTGGTGGTGCTGTGCTTCTCACAGTGTCTTTCAGTTCAGGAAGAATTTCTTCCTGCAAAGATGGTCGGGCATTGGCAGGGGCTGCCCAGGGAGGGTTGGTGTGCCCGTCCCTGCAGGAACATGGCACTGGATGTGGCACTGAGTGCTGTGGGCTGGGGACAAGGTGGGGATGGGACAAAGGTTGGACTTGGTGATCGTGGAGGGCCGTCCCAGCCTCGGTGATTCTGGGATTTCCATTGCTCTCTGCTCCCTGTTTTATCTGTTGGCTGTTTCAGGTGACACAGCCTGGGGCAGATGCTTGCACTGGGCATCACTTGAGGCTTGCAGATATCCAGAGAGAGCCAAACAGAGAGTGTGCATGAGCCAGGATTGTCCCAAACTCCCTCGAGGAGCACAGGGGGGCTGAGCTCATGTCCTGCAGGGGAGTGGAGGTGGTTCTGGTTTGCTTTGTGCCCAGGGTCACATCTGCAGACCCCGAGTGAAATAGGGGTCTCCTCAAGCCAGGTCTCATCAGCTCTCAGACACCCAAGATAGCTCAGCTACCTTAGAAGGCATAAAATCAGCAGGATGGCTTCTGTGGTAGTGTTGGAAACAAAAAGGTTTAATAAAAGGCAAAATAACAAAGCTCTTTATAGAGAAAAACAGCCATGTGCAAGAGGAAAAAAAACACAACTCCACTGCTATAAGGGTCACATAAGCTATTAGAGATTTCACACCCAAGATAGCTCAGCCACCTCAAATGGCATAAAATCAGCAGGATGGCTTCTGTGGCAGTGTTGGAAACAAAAAAGGCTTTAATAAAAGGCAAAATAACAAAACTCTTTACAGAGAAAAACCCAGCCAGGTGCAGGAGGTCCTTGCCCCTGGTGAAACACCTCACAAAAGGGATTGGTTTCTTTGTTCTCTTCTTTTTCTAGCAAATTGCTCAGGTGGGACTTTTTGGCCTCTGTCCAGTTTGCCATCCTTAAGTTTGAGTTGAATTCCCCCAGGTTCTATGAGGTGCCTTTTTCACCTAATTGAGGAGAGAAACTTCTGGGTTTATTTCCTTTTTAAGGGGCCAGAGGATGGTTTGGTCACTCCATCAACAGGGGGCACATCCCTGTACCCAGGGGTGGCTCTGAGCAGGGTGGCCTCACACACGCCTGGGGGTGGCAGAGCTTGGCACGGGCCCCTCCTGGCTCTGCCACTTGCCAGGGGCCTGTTTGGAAATCTCACCCTCTGCCTGTGTCAGGGAATAAATGAGGCTTCTCCAGTGACAATTTTATATACATTTCTGAGCAATAACAGTGCAGCTGCTTCACCTTGCCAGGGACTGGACCCACACACTACAAAGGTTTCTTGGTAAAGCTCTTCATACCTAATACAGCCAGGCTGGAAAGATCCTATAAAATATGGGCAGGGCATGGGGCTCATTCCAGAATCTGCTGCTTGTTAAACCCCCAGGGTGGCAGAGGAAGAGGCTGGGCAGAGATGGGCCAATAAAACGTGGCTCTGGGAGCTGCCTGACCTCGGTGTCACATTCTGCCCTTTTTTATCTTTCCCACACATTGCAAAAAAAGGCAGAGCCTGAAGTGATGCTATATATACAGGCTGCTGTGCCAGCCATCTGGGCAGCCCAGGGCTGGCTCTGCACAGAGCTGTCTGGCATTAGAGGATCCAAAGGTTATGTTATTGGTACATTTCTGCACATCCCAAGCGTGAGTCATCATTTCCAGGAAGCCAAATACTTACTTAGAGAGCTGTGATGCAAATTGTGTTTCCCAAATATTTTATTCTTCATGCAGCCCTGGACACCGAGTCTGGGCACTCAGTTTATGAACAGCTGATCTACAGCAAAAAGGTTGAGGCAAGGGGTCAAAGCTGCCTGTGAGCTTAGCCTGATTTATGGGCAAAGTAATTTTGTTATGAAAAATAAGCATATCAAGTACTTGGATGCTGCAGTAAAACCATAAACAGTGCACTTTGCCTTCTGCAGACAAGAACTAATTGCAAATATGCAGCAAATAGCAAACATGCAGAGAGGTGCTTGCTTGTATTTTATAGAGACAGCACTGCCAGTCCTTTATATTGCTAGTTGTTTATGGTCTTGTTATATTATTATTATTATTATTATTATTATTGGTGAAATAGATTTTGACTGTGTGTTTTGAAACTCTTTTGTTCCCCTGTTCACCAATGCTAAATATGAATGTTGTTCCCCTAAGAGCTGTGAGAAAAAGCTGCAAAAAAAGTTGTTTATTATTATTATTATTATTATTATTATTATTATTGGTGAAATAGATTTTGACTGTGTGTGTTTTGAAACTCTCATGTCCCCCTGTTCACCAACACTAAACATCAACATTGTTCTGTGAGAAAAAGCTGCAAAAAAATAAAAAAAAAGAGGGTGAACCTTCTCCAAAACCATAAAATTTTGAGAAAATGGAAACATTTTCAGGGTGAATGTTTACAGGCCTGCTGGCATGTCCACTTTGCTGTCCTGGCAGTGGCTGTCACAGTGCTGGGGTGGTGGCAGCAGGGACAGGAGGGAGCTGAGCTCTCCCCTGCCATGGACGGACCAGGCTCTGTGTGTGCTGGGCAGCAGAGTCCCAGGGATGGCACAGCCTGACCATGGAATCCTGATCATGGAATCACAAAATGGGCTGGGTTGGAAGGGACCTTTCCCATTCCCTGGCAGAGACACCTCCCACTGTCCCAGGGACACCTCTCACTGTCCCAGCCCTGTCCAGCCTGGCCTTGGGCACTGCCAGGGATCCAGGGGCAGCCCCAGCTGCTCTGGGCACCTGTGCCAGGGCTGCCCACCCTCACAGAGAACAATTCCCAATTCCCAATATCCCATCCATCCCTGCCCTCTGGCAGTGGGAGCCATTCCCTGTGTCCTGTCCCTCCATCCCTTGTCCCCAGTCCCTCTCCAGCTCTCCTGGAGCCCCTTCAGGCCCTGGCAGGGGCTCTGAGCTCTCCCTGGAGCCTTCTCCACCCCCAGCTCTCCCAGCCTGTGGTACCTGAGCAGGAAATGCAGATGGGATGTGTCAGGGAGATGAGGCTCTTACAGCTGAGACTTTCCAGCCCTTAAGCCAAGGGGACGAGATCTAGGCCCTCTTCCAAAAGTTTGTGTCCAGAATTCAGAGCTGCAAAGCCCTGAAGTTAATTCTCTTTGTTCTGGTTAAAGCTCCTGGGAGCTGCCAGCTTGGTGACAGTGTTTCTAGCAAACACAGGAGCAGGACATCCTGGTTTTCAGCAGCCTGGGCATGGTGGGGTGGGAGGTGATTCCTGTTCTCACTCCTGTCCTGGGGTGGGATGGGGGATCCTGCCTGGGCTGGAGGAACAGGCTCCCTGTCCCTGCCAGGGTCACCCAAGCTCTGGTTGGCTGCTGAGCTGCTCCTTTGCTATGGAGTCTTTGAAAATTGTGACCTGCAGAAAAGTAATTAAAGAATGGGAGCTTGCAGGGTGTTGCATAGTGCAGGTGCTTGCTGCAGGTGAGTGGTTTGCCCTCTGGGAACGTTCAAGTGTGAGCACAGGGAATAGGAGATCTCTATCAGATCTCTGTCAGATTTGTGGTTGTAATGAGAAGTTTCCAACTCATGGGAATGGAAATGGGCCACCTTCACCAGCATCATCCCCACAAGCAGCTCCCAATGTCCCCAAGAGCTGGAGGAGCAGAGAAAACCCAGCCCAGTTTTGCTCCTTCCTCAGATCTCCTTCCCTGACTGCCACTGTTGATTTGGGGCTGCTGTCCTGATGTGCCTGTTCTAATGCAGATCTGTGCCCTTGGAGCTGCAACCTTCCCAAACCATCAGAGAGTTCTTGTGTTTTCTGTGGCTGAAATGGCTCCTGAGGTAGTAGGAAGTCTCTTTTTTCCCAGCCCCACTCTGAAGAAGATGAGATTTGTCAGTTCTGCTTCTCAAGGTTGTTTATTTTCTCTTATCTGCTCCATTCTTTCTCTGACCTGCTGAGATCTGTCCAGCAGGTCGGGTTGTGGCTCAGTCCCTGCCCTTGGGGTGGTGTTGGCTTTTTATACTAAGAACTACGTGTACTTTATTTACAATAATTTTCCAATACCTATCACCTATGTTAGACAGTCTGTCTCTGCTCTAAACCAATCCAGAAGTGCCACCATCCCAGCAGATGGAGGACAAGAAGGAGAAGAAGGACAGGACAGGCCCAGATCCCTCCATCTTGCCTCTTGAACCCCCATTCTAAATCCCCAAAATTCTAATTCTTCACCCTCTGACAAATTCACTATCATTCTATTCAAACTCTTGTGGCTTGTAACTCTTCACACAAAGTTGGTAGCTTTTTCCAGGGGTTAAAATTGAAGGCACAGGTTTTTGACACTTCTCTCAAATGGACTTAGAACTGTACATAAAAATTAGGGTGAGGTTCTGCCTCCAAGCATGTAATTACCAACCCTTACAATTGGTAGGCACAGGTTATGATTCTTTAGAAGTTTTGACTTGCAGTCCTCTTCGACTTTTTAAATAAATCCTAAAAATACCAGTGTATTTCCTTAGGTTTGTCCTTACTTTCCTCTCTGATGATTTCCATTTGTAATTTTTGAAATATTGGCAAGCATGCAGAAGATGTAGGCTGTGCTATTGCAAAACCCAGCACTAGTTAGCACCAAACAATTGCCATACAGGGACCTAAAACTAGAATTATAATGGGCTTGGTAGTAATTGAGCTGATACTTGATTTCTTCAGCTGGTTGGCCATCCAACAGAGTAACAAAATGTTATTTTGTTATTTTCTTTTCTGTCCAAATGAAGAGTTTTGAGGGTAAGAGAGTGTTGAAGCTTTTATGTGTAGACACAAACCACATCACTGCAGTGGTCAAAGTCCAGCCCAGAAACTTTTATTTTATTTTCTAATAAAATTTACTAATGCAACCACCTGTCCAGGCACCTCACCAGCCCCATCCTCAGTGGCCATGTGGACAGACAGGCATGTGGACAGACATGTGGACAGACATGTGGACAGGCAGGCACAGCTGGAGCAAAGCCTGGCAGTGGCTGGGTTTATCTGCAGTCCTGGCAGGGATAAATACCCAGGGTGAGATGTCCAGCCCAGCCCTGCCAGGCTGCTGCTCCTCATTCCCACGGGCAGCTCTGGGACTCAGCAGCCTGATGTTTCTCAGAGCAGAGCCTGAGGGGGTGGATAAGCCTGTTTGGGATCCTCCAGGGTGTCTATTCTAAGGTTTGCTGCCCCAGGCTCTGGGAATGGGCTGCCAGGCTGCCTCTCGTGCTGCCTCAGCCCCTGGGGACCTGCTCTTCCCAGGTTGGGTGGCCGTGCTCTGTGCTGGGGGAGATGCTGCTGGATGGACCCCTCAGCTCTGCTGAGGCTCTGCAGAGCAGGGACACAGCCCCAGAGCTGGGACATGGCCTGAAATGGGACAGGGACACAGCCCCAGAGCTGGGACATGGCCTGAAATGGGACAGGGACATTCCCTGAAATGGGACAGGGACAGCAGCCCCAGAGCTGGGACATGGCCTGAAATGGGACAGGGACAGCAGTGATACCTTGGGTTTTAGTTTATTATGACTCTTCAATAAATATCCTCTTTATTCCCCTTAACTTTGTCTAGCCTCTGTTCCAGCTCCCTAAGGCATCAGTAGCCCCCAGAGTTGGAACATGGCCTGAAATGGGACAGGGACAGTAGTGATGCCTCGAGTTTTAGCTTATTAAAGCTCTTCCATAAATATCCTCTTTATTTAATTTTGTCTAGCCTCTGTTCAGCTTCCTAAGGCATCAGTAGCCCCCAGAGCTGGGACAATCCCTGAAACAGGACATGGCCAGAACCTGAAATGAGACAGGACAGCAGCCCCACAGCTGGGACAAGCTCAGCACCTGGAATGGGATAGGGACAGCAGTGATGCCTCGAGTTTTAGCTTATTAATGCTCTTCAATAAATATCCTCTTTATTTAACTTTGTCTACCCTCTGTTCCAGATCCCTAAGGCATCCACAGTCCTCACAGCTGGGACATGGCCTGAAACGGGACATGTCCAGCACCTGAAATGGGACAGGGACAGCAGCCAGCTGGGGCTTTGCTGTTCCCTCAGGCTGTGCTCTGCTGACCCCCTGTATATTCCTGGCCTCTGTTCCAGCTGCTCCACTTTTGTTCCAGGTGCAGGTGCAGGTGTTTGGTACCTGAGGTTTGGAGCAGAGGGGTCTGCAGGGACAAGGTGCAGAGGGATTTTCACCAAATGCACCTTCCTGCACTTGGCATGCAGATGAAATCCAAACAATGGTGTCCAGTGGTGCTGTGCTTCTCACAGTGACTTTCAGTTCAGGAAGAATTGAATCCTGCAAAGATGTTCAGGCATTAGAGGGGCTGCCCAGGGTTGTCCTCCTGCCTGGCTGGGTGTCCCCTCCCAGCTCTGGGAGCTGTGCCTGGGGTCCCTGTGTGCCAGGAAGGCTCCCCTGGCAGCCTGGGCAGCATTTCCGGGGCTGGGGTCACTCATTGTCCCACTTACTCATTAATTAAGGCTGAGAGTTTCTAACACACCCAAGTTTCTTTTCCTCTCGTGTGCTCTCTGAGCTCTTGTCAGAGAAGCTCTGCAGGGACTTTCTGGCTCCATCTCCCATGCTGGATCTGCTGGGCCACAGAATCTCTGAAGTCACCCTCTGTTGGACCCTGCTGGGCCCATGACCAAAGAGAACTTCACCCAAAGAGCCAAGTCCTTTTAGGACTGAAAGAGAAAAGAGAAGAAAAAGAAACAAAATCTAACCCAAAGTCTAATTTTAAGAATGGGAACAAGACAGAAATACAAAAGTAGTTGAAAAGGAATTCAAAAGAAAAGCTAAAAGGGTAAAATATTTACAGAAGGCATAAAAACTGTTTAAAGACAAAGTATTAGAGGCTGGGAATAAATATATACAACTAATCTAGAATGTGCTAAAATACCCAGAAAAAAAAAATCTGCCATACTTTAGTAGTGAAAGAAGTTACAAGAAGAATGAGAGATTCATCAAAATTGAAATAATTTCCAAAGAAGGAAGATAGAATGGAGTACAAAGTATGTCTGTGAGATGTAATACCCATAAGGACAGGCCAAAAATATTTTTAGGAAAAACTTGCTAAAAGCATAAAAGCCAATATTAAAACATTTGTCCAAGGATAAATAGTAGGAAACTCATCAGAAACTGTCCCTGGCTCAGATCTGTGTAGGGGGAGACAGGAGAAGGTGAATGTTGAGAGGAAAAGCCAAAGTGTTGCTTGGTGGGAAGGGGAAGGAAATGTCCCACATGGAGCCCATGGTGCACCCAAATCCCACAGCCAGGGAAGGAGGAGCACCAGAGACACTTCTGACAGACCTGGAGATGCTCTGAGCAGCAGCTGGAGCTGGATAATGAATGAACATTTTGGGGATGCTGGCCTGAAACCCTGCACCCCACAGTGTTCATGGGCACTCACAGCCCCACAGGGAATCAGCAGCACCAGTGACAGTTCTGACAGACCTGGAGATGCTCTGAGCATCATCTGGAGCTGGATAATGAACATTTGGGGGATGCTGGCCTGAAACTCTGCACCCCACACCGTGCACAGGCACTCACAGCCCCAGGGACCATCAGCTCCCACCCTTAATGCCACCACCCCTCCTGTGACACCTCCATGGTGTCACACCACCTGGTGTGGGAGCTTCCTGCCCCTCCTTGCTGAGTCTGCTCTGTCTGTGGCCAGCCAGGCACGCTGTGATTACCCTTTTTTCCACAGTGGGGGATTTGAATGCTGTTCCCAGAAAACCCTGTGGGTCCCTCAGCCCTGTCCCCATTCCTGCTGGCACAGCAGAGCCAGGCAGTGCCCTGACAGCCTGGCAGGGACACAGGGAGAGCTGGGCTGGGCTCAGAGAGGTGCCAGGAGAGGGGGGCAAGCCCAGGGCTCGTGCTCTGGGCACCTCGTGTGACCCCAGGCTGGCTTTGCACATAAACAGGTAACAAACTGCTGCTGGCCTGGCCTGGAGCTGCAACACTCCTGTCCCAGCCAAGCCCAAAGTGGAACAGAATGAAAAACATGCAGTGGTTGGACTCCCTGCTGGCTGAGCACTGGGCTCTGAATTAGCCATTACCGCTGGGGAAAGAAATCCGGGTTCTTGGGAGAGATCATGGAAAACATCAGCTCTGTAGGGGGCAAGAAATGGAATCGTGGAATCAGGTCTTGGGAATGATGAGGAGAGGAACTGGGAGCAAACCAGAAAATGCAGTTCTGCTGTGGTAAATCCACAGCATCCCCAGAGCCCCAGCTGGCTGGTGCATCCTCATCCTCATCCTCAGGGGAGCTCAGAAATCCAGAAAAGGACTGAACACAAGTGTTTAGTGGTGCCCACAGGAGCCATAAAATAGACAAGGGCTTTTGGGCTTGTTATACATGAATACTCAATTTAACAATTAAGGAAATGTATTAAATTATCAAAGTATAAATTTGGAAAAAGCCACAAGAGAATCGACTCTGAGCCAGGCAATCAGGGTCAGGGAGACTCAGGACCAAAGTCCCTGTGGGTCTCCAAAATATCATTTCTAAGGGATGCATTTTATACAGTCCTTTGGGCTCTGGAAGGGGGCTCTTCTTTAGTATATTTTTGCATATTATTGCAGTTTTTCTTTCTTGCTGCTGCGTTTCCCAGAATCAATGATTCCTGGATATCCTGGTGGATAATTGCTGGAATCCTGTCAGGTGAAAACTTCTGGGATAAACTTCTGATGATGCCTCTCAAATGCCTCCTGCTGGGGTCTTGTCAGATGAAAAATCCCTTGAAATACACATTATTTCTGGGGACAGGCTTCTGATGATGCCTATCAAATGCCTCCTGCTGGAGTCTTGGAAAGAAATCCATTGAAATATTCATTTCTGGGGACAGTGTCCTCCTGGTGTTTGAATCTCCATTCTTTATCACCCAGTCTGTTACTGCTTGTTGCCTGACACTGGCTTGGTACACAAGATGCTGTATAATTTTTAATTTTAATTTCCTTTAGCACGAATTGTTGTATAACATGTCTCAGGCTTCAGCAGGAGACATCAGAGTGGGGTGATGGTGGCACAGCCTGGAGCCCTCTGGGAGTGTCTGGGCACAGTTTCTGCTTTTTTCTGTCCAGGAATGAGGATGCAGCCCATGGAATTGTCAGGCAGAAGATTTAAAACAAACAAGAGGAAGCAGTTTTGCACACCACTTGTAATTCATCATGAAACTCATTTCCATGGGGCAGTGTAAGGCCAAAACTGTAACTGGTCTCAAAAAGCAATTGCATTCAGGGAGAAAAACATGAAATATATTGATTTAATCATTGAGACTATGAAACACAAGGGTGTGATGATGGCCTCAAGCTTCCCAGATCCAAGCCAAGCATCAGAGCAGAGATCCAACATCCACAGGTGATCAGAGCTGGAGAGAACAGACTGACAACTCCTTTCCTGCCTAATTTTCAGCCTGAGGACAATTCATTTCTATCTTCTCCTTCAGATTTGCTCTTTAAACACCCCAAAGCCAGCCTTGCCCATCAGGGAGAGCCTGTCCAGGGCAGGATTCCTCTGGCTGGGTGCACACATGGCCATGCCCCAGGGCTCTGCAGAGGAGCTGGAAAAGCTCCTCCTGCCAAGGTTTTGCCTGACCTTTTGTTCTGCACAAACAGGATCTCGGGTCCTGAATGTCCATGAGGTGTGCAGGAGTCATCCTCTCTCCTTAGCAACACATCTGTGAGGCCAAAACACACATCCAGGCACGTGCTGGGAGCTCTTAGCAGACATCAGGAGCTTGTTTTAGGCTCTGCCCTCTGAGGTTGGTGCAGGAACAGGAATTAACCCCCAGGAGGATCAGTTTTACCTGCCATGGCCTTCAGCCACACCTCGAGCCCTGGGCTCAGTTCTTGTGCCCCTCATGGCAAGAGGACATTGAGGATCTGGAACACATCCAGAGTTGGGGAAGGGGCTGGAGCACCAGGAGCAGCTGAGGGAGCTGGGAAGGGGCTCAGCCTGCAGAAAAGGGGGATCAGGGGGAAATTCTGGCTCTGCACAGCTCCTGCCAGGAGGGGACAGCCCCAGGTCGGGCTGTGCTCCAGGGAACAGGGACAGGAGCAGAGGGAACGGCCTCAGGCTGGGCCAGGGCAGCTCAGGGTGGGCACAGCAGGAATTTCCCCATGGAAAAGGAGCTCAGGGATTGGAACTGCCCAGGGAGGGTTGGAGTGCCCATCCCTGGAGGTGCCCAGGGAATTCCTGGAGGTGGCACTGAGAGCTCTGGGCTGGGGACAAGGTGGGGATGGGGCACAGGGTAGAATTGACAGCCTTGGAGCTCTTTTCCAACCTCAGTGATTCTGGGATCCTGTGACTCTGTTATTGTGTGTGTGTGTCTGTGTGTGTGTGGGTGACCACAAGAGAGCAGGGGAACCACGGCAAGCCTCACATGCCCAGGGACACACAGGAATGCTCAGGAGCACACAGGAGCACACAGAAACACACAAGAACCTCCAGGAACACACAGGGACACACAGGAATGCTCAGGAACACACAAGAATGCTCAGGAACACACAACAACATACAGGAGCATCCAGGGGCACACAGGGACACACAGGGAGACACCAGAACACCCAGGAGCACAAAGGAACAAACTGGAGCATGCAGGAGCACACAAGAACATACAGAAGCACCCAAGGGCATACAGGGACACAAAGGGTGACACAGGAGCACACAGGAACACCGAGGAGCACACAGGAACTTACAGGAATGCACAGGAACACACAAGAACTCCCAGGGACACACAGGAGCACACAGGAGCACACAGGAATGCTCAGGAATGCTCAGGAGCACACAGGAAAACACAGGGACATACAGGAGCACACAGGGACACACAGGGACACATGGGAGCACTCAGGAGCACACAGGGACACTCAAGAACACACAGGGACACACAGGGACACTCAGGAACACACAGGAATGCTCAGGAGCACTCAGGAGCACCTGCAGCCCTCACTCCTGCTCCAGGCCCTGTGGATGAGTCCCCTGGGCTGGCAGGTGCCAGGGCAGCACTGTCCCAGGGCTGTCCCCAGTGCTGCAGCCACACGTGATCCGTGCAAACAGAGCCCTGGCCAGGCAGGCAGCTCCATGGAAACCAACACACACATCTTCCAAGGACATTCAGTTCACTGCCCTGCTTCCCATCCACCCCCTCAGGGGTGAATGTGTAAATAGAGGATATTCTTAGCAGAGAGGATTCCCAAGAACATGCCATGTCTCCTTGATGCAAGCAAGGGTTCAGAGCAGTGCCATGGGGAAGCACTGAGCTCTTCCCAGTGACAGGAGAGCCAGAGCCTCTGACACTTCCCAGCCTGGGCAGGGTGAGGGTTTGGGAATGTTTGCTCTGCTCTCCTGTTCTCCACGCTGGGCAGAGCTATCTGAAATTGCATGGTGGCACTGTGTGTGTCGTGGACATCCTGACTGTGACAGGGGCTGTGTCCCCTGTTCCTGGCAGTGAGGGAGGCTGCTGGGGTGTGGGATTGGGGTCAGAGAGGTGCCTTGAGGAGCATCGGGGTGTAGGATGGTCAGGATAGACGGAGATGAGAGATCTCTGCAGCCAGGGCTGGGAACTTGGGGTTTATTGCAAAGGGCCAAGTGCAGGGCCCTGCTGGGAGCTGCCAGCCACAGCTCAGAGCAGGCCCCAAAGAGGGAGAGAGAGGTAAAGAGAAAGAAGGCAAGAGTGGGGTAAAGAGAGAATGAGAGAGTAAAAGAGAGGATCAGAGGTTCCCATTACAATACAATGAATCTTCTTCTGGTCTAGGAACTTGGGGTTTATTGCAAAGGGCCCTGCTGGGAGCTGCCAGCCAGAGCTCAGAGCAGGCCCGAGAAAAGAGAGGGGGAGAGAGGATGAGAGGGTGAGAGCCTGAGATGGCTCTGACACCTCACCCCTTGTTGGGAACTCTAACTGCTCCGAGTGACCCAGAGAAAAGTTAGAAAGTCTCTTTTCCCAGCCTGGTGCTTGTAGAAGGAGACAGGGCTCTTCATTTCTCAGTCTCAAGATTGTTGATTGCTTCTTATCTATAAAATTCTTTCTCCTGCCCTGCCCAGGTCCATCCAGCAGGACAGTTCCAGGCACTCTGCCTGCCCCCAGGGTGGTGTTGTGTCTTTATACTAAAAACTACCTGTACAATGTTTACAATTCCTTCCCAATACCCATCACCTGTGTTAGACAGGGAGCTTCTACTCTAAACCAATCCAAAAGTGCCACCATCACAGCAGAAGATGGAGGCCAAGAAGAAGAAGGAGAAAGGCTGGACACACCCAGTTCCCTCCATCTTGCCTCCTGAACCCCCATACCAAAAACCCCAAAATCTGCTTTCCCACCCTGTGATAACTTCACTATTATTCTACCTAAACTGTTGTGGCTTGCTGATCTTCATATAAGGTTGATAATTTGCTCCATGGGTCACAATCAAACCCACAGGTGTTTTGGGCTCTTTGCCAGGGTCTCTGAGCCCCCTGGCAGGGGTTTGGCCATCCTGGACAGCCAGAGGGATGTGCTGGGTTCCCATAGCCCCTGTGTCCCTGAGCTGCAGCAGCCATCCCCTCCTGCCTCACCCTGAGGGTGTCTGCAGTGTGTGGGTCCATACAGCTCCCTGTGTGCTGCTTTTCACCCTCCTACATAATGTTTAGTCCCATTTAATAACAATAAAATTCTCCTTTCACAGCTGCATTCTGGAAAATGGGGCTGATTTTCCTGAAAACAATGAATGTGAATAGTTCATGGTCTTCTCGCATTACCCAGAGATTTATCACATCTCTTGCATAATTTAATCTCTACATCTGTGGGACACAAATGTTTTACATTTCTTACATTTATGGGCAGACATCGAAAACATCTGTGCAGACCCAACACACCAAAACATCTGGAAGCCATCTCTGCCTTTTTATGACACACATCTCCTGATCTTTTGTCTGGAACAAGTGTGCAGCTATCAGTAGTAGCTTTATGTGTCGGTTACTGGGCTTCCCCTTTGGGCTCTGACAGGCACAGGGGAAAATGTGATCAGCTCTGAATTTCAGCCCATTCCAGCAAGTGGGGAAGCAATTCAGGGAGCTTCCCACCCACCCACGCTGTGAGAATTTGGAGCAGGATGAGAACAAGGCAGCCAGGGCTTGCTGCTAGGCTTGTGGACAGGAGTGCTTCCTGGAGCTTCAGCCTTGGAGCTGTGCTGGAGGATCCCAGGCTGGATCAGCTCCTGCTGTTTGTGTCCCAACCCCATGGGAATAAGTGCTCTGTGCAGGTGGGATGGGAGGCAATAATCACACCTGGAGATCTTCACTCTCCATGGCCATAGCAGGGCAGCTGGGAGCTCCTCACTGTGCCCAGGTGAGCTGGGAGCTGCTGGCTGTGCCCAGGTGAGCCAGGAGATCATGCCATGGCCTTGGGCAGGATGAGAACAAGGCAGCCAGGCTTGTGGACAGGAGTATTTCCTGAAAGTTCAGCCTTGGAGCTGTGCTGGAGGATCCCAGGCTGGATCAGCTCCTGCTTTTTGTGTCCCAACCCCATGGGAATAAGTGCTCTGTGCAGGTGGAAAGGGGGGCAATAATCCCACCTGGAGATCTGCTCTTCACTCTCCACTTTCTCCATGGCTTTGGGAATAAGTGCAGGTGGAAAAGGGGACAATAACCCACCTGGAGATTTCTCTTTATTCTCAATTTCTCCATGGCCACAGCAGGGTGGCTGGGCCCTCCTCACTGTGCCCAGGTGAGCCAGGAGCTGCTGGCTGTGCCCAGGTGAGCCAGGAGATCATGCCATGGCCTTGGGCAGGATGAGGACAAGGCAGCCAGGGTTTGCTGCCAGGTTCATGGACAGGAGGTTTTCCTGAAAGTTCAGCCTTGGAGCTGTGCTGGAGGATCCCAGGCTGGATCAGCTCCTGCTTTTTGTGCCCCAACCCCGTGGGAATAAGTGCTCTGTGCAGGTGGAAAGGGGGGCAATAATCACACCTGGAGATCTTCTCTTCATTCTCCACTTTCTCCATGGCTTTGGGAATAAGTGCAGGTGGAAAGGGGGACAATAACCCACCTGGAGATTTCTCTTTATTCTCAATTTCTCCATGGCCACAGCAGGGTGGCTGGGAGCTCCTCACTGTGCCCGGGTGAGCCAGGAGCTGCTGGCTGTGCCCAGGTGAGCCAGGAGATCATGGCATGGCCTTGGGCAGGATGAGAACAAGGCAGCCAGGGCTTGCTGCCAGGCTTGTGGACAGGAGTATTTCCTGAAAGTTCAGCCTTGGGGCTGTGCTGGAGGATCCCAGGCCGGATCAGCTCCTGCTGTTTGTGTCCCAATCCCATGGGAATAAGTGCTCTGTGCAGGTGGAAAGGGGGGCAGTAATCCCACCTGGAGATCTTCTCTTCACTCTCCACTTTCTCCATGGCTTTGGGAATAAGTGCAGGTGGAAAGGGGGGCAATAATCCCACCTGGAGATTTCTCTTCATTCTCACTTTCTCCATGGCCACAGCAGGGTGGCTGGGAGCTGCTGGCTGTGCCCAGGTGAGCTGGGAGCTCCTCACTGTGCCCAGGTGAATTAGGAGTTCCTGGCTGTGCCCAGGTGAGCTGGGAGCTGCTGGCTGTGCCCAGGTGAGCCAGGACATCATGCCATGGCCTTGGGCAGGCTGGGCTTGGCCTCACCAGCCTGTGCCCAGCTGTGGTGCAGGCACAGCCCAGCCACTCTGCCTGGTTTGAAGGCAGGGAGCCTCTTCTGGGATCAATAAATCATCATTCCTAGAGAGTTTAGGTGCTGCCATTTGGCCACAGGGCTGGGGAACAGGCCCTGGCTATAGGTTTTACTTTAGGAAAATAAAATAAAATAAAATAAAATAAAATAAAATAAAATAAAATAAAATAAAATAAAATAAAATAAAATAAAATAAAATAAAATAAAATAAAATAAATAAAATAAGTAAATAGGTTTTACTTTAGGAGTAAAATAAAATAAGTAATCAGGCTTTACTTTAGGAGTAAAATAGAATAAATGAAAAGGTTTTACTTAAGGAGTAAAATAAAACAAGTAAAAAGTTTTAATTTAGGAATAAAACAAAAAAAGTAAATAGGTTGTACTTTAAGAGTAAAATTAAGTAATCAGGTTTTAATTTAGGAGTAAAATAAAATGAGTAAATAGCTTTTACTTTAGGAGTAAAATAAAATAAGTAAATAGCTTTTACTTTAGGAGTACAATAAGTAAATAGGTTTTACTTAGGAGTAAGGATTGAGCCATTGTGACCCCCAGAGGTGCTGTGGCTGTCCCTGTTTGTGTTGGGGATGTGGGTGGGGACCTGCTGTGAGGCAGAGGATGGATCAGAGCTGTTCTTGCTGCACAGGCTTGAGGCAGAGCAGAACCTGATGGAAAGACCCAGAGAAGCACATGAAGTAGGAACAAAGGAAAGTTTTGTGTTCTTGCAAGTTTAAATTTTAACAGATTCGTGTTTTCCAAAGACAAAATACTTTAATCAAATTTTGTGGATTAATTCCCAAATTTTTCTGATTGCCTGTACAATTTCATTTTCCTGCATTCTGATATTATGTGTGATTACATGATCAGGTATTATTTTTCCATGGGATGTGAAAGCCCAGAATTCTGGAGATATAATTGACCAAATGTCAGTGAGTTTTCCCAAAGACAGCTAGATGGGAGCTCTTGCTCCAAAATGAAGCTGGCTGAACTTCTGAATGGTCGCTTTGAGGAGCTTTTCATCGTGGATAAAGAGAAATATTTTCCCCAAAGTCTGTTTGAAGGAATCTCTGACCTGTTTAAGCTGAGTCCTTGCACAATCCTGGAGTGGAAGCAGACATCCTGGCAGGCAAAGCTGGGCTTTGGCAATCTCTCAGCCATCAAGGGTTCAGGCAGAGAATTGATATTACCTGTCTGTGTTAATCACAGAGCTTGTTCTCCACTTGTAGTTTTGGGTAATTCTTTTGAATTCTGGGATGGAAATAAGAAATCAGCTCAGGAGCTTTTTCCATCTTCCTGCACGAGCAGAGCAAATCATGACCTGCACAGTGAGGAGGTGCTGACAGGACAGGGAGAAGTGTCCATTTCAAATAATTCCTGATTTTGGGACGTTTTACAGGAGTCAAAGCAAGGCTGGGCATCACCAGGACAGGGAATGGGGTTGGGAAAATGCAGAGCAGCACTCTGGGCTCCTCCTGCTGCTGGGGAGCTGCTGCTGCTTGAGCCCATGGAATAATTCACCCTGAACACTAAAGGGGTTATTTTCACCCCCAGACAAAACAGGAATGATGAGGAGGATTAAATTTTATTAGAAGGTTATTTAATTATTATATTATATAATATTATAACATATTATAATATATATATTATGTTATATATTATATCATGTTGTATATTACGTTATGTATATTATGTTATATATATTACATTGTATATATTATATTGTATTGTATTATATTATATTATATTATATTATATTATATTATATTATATTATTTATTATATTATATTAATTATATTATATCTGAATTTTTTAAACACTTAATAATTGTACTTTACTGCACAGAATCTCATGACTGTCAGTTGACACACATACATGCTTGGCCCTGATAGGCCAAGGAAAGGAAATACTATTATTTTAGGTAAAAAATTTTTATATTGTATTTTATTTTTGTACAAATACAGGCATAGTAAATGAAAAAATAATTGGGTTTTGTGGGGTTTTTTGGGGTTTTTGGTTGGTTTTTTTTTTTTTTTGAGGTTCAGAGAATGTGAAACTTCAAAATATTCTTGGGAAGTCGTGCCTTGCTTTTCTCTGTGAAGAGAAATGTGGCTGCAGCACCCAGCAGGGTGATCCCAGCAGGGTCAGAGCCTGGTTGTGCCAGGAGGGGCTGTTATTGTTTGACCCATGGGATAATTCACGCTACACAGCAAATTTGTGGATCCCAGCAGGGTCAGAGCCCTCATTGCACCAGGAGGGGCTGTTGACCCATGGGATAATTCACCCTGCACACAGCACATCTGTGATCCCAGCAGGGTCAGAGCCTGGTTGTGCCAGGAGGGGCTGGCTGGTGTGTCCTCCCCAGCCTGGGCTGGTGCTCATGGGCTGGAGCAGAGCCTGGAGCTTTGGCAGGGCTCAGTGGGGCTCTGACTCCTGAACTGCAGCTCCAAGATGACAAAAAATTTACAGCCAAAAGGCAGCCAAAGCCCAAATAACGCCCTGCAAAGCCCCAGATTTGGGGTGCCAGGGTGCCAGGGCCACCTTGCTGTGCCCCTGCGCTGGGGCTGTGGGTGGGAGGGTGCCCTGCTCTGCGGGGACAGCGAGGTTTGGGGACGTGCCCATCTGAGCCTCCTGCAGGGATGGGGCCCCCAGGGCTTTGGGAGCTGGCAGCAGCAATAAAATCAGAGCTGAGACTTGGCAGGAGAGGTCTGCAGGAGGAGAGCTCCCCGGGGGCAGCCACTGCTCCCCCCAGACACAATACTCCACTGAGTCCAAGCACATTTTTTCTCAGGCAGAGCTGGATAATCCAGGGGAATGTTAAACACCAAAATGAGTAACAAGCTTGGCTGGAATCGCTCTGCAGGACGAGCAGCGAGCTCGTGCTCCTCTCCAGGGCCAAGCAAGGAGGAGGTCAGAGCACCCAAGTCACCCAAAGGCCACAGTGAAAGGGCCTTGGACACCTCAGGGGCTGAGCAGAGGGCACTGGCAGGGTCCCATCTCTGCCTGGGGGCTGTGTACAGATCAGGAACAGGATGGGACTGCTAGGAACATGTATTGAGCTGTTTGATTTTCCAGCATCAGTCTCATTCCATGGGTATGACAATGGGAAGATGCCAGCAGCTCACACCCCAGGCAGCAGACACAGAACTCAATGTCACAACTCACTTTAAAAGCTTTTTGACCAATCACACAAAGCAAAAGCACATTGACAGTAGTTCCATCCAATCACTACAAGCACAGGTACCTTTGGTTAAACAATGCTGGCTTATTTCAAATCCAACACCTGCTTGTGAGCCTTAAAACACAATGCACAGAGCTCCATTATTGAACTTAAAACTTCCTAATATCTCACTAGATAAACTTTTCTGCAGCTTAGGGAGTTATTCTAGTCAAGCATTAATACATAGACCATTGTTCTATTTGTCCTTACTTTCTACTTTTTAAATATTTTTTCTGCTGACCAATCCCATGGTTCCTGCTCAGCTCTAACCACAGTTCTGCTGTCTCTGAGGCCTTTTGCAGCTTTCCCAAAACCCTCTGATTTTATGCATTCCCACAGTGTCACACTGTGCATGTCTCTGCCTTGCTGTCCTGCCAGGAGCAGCAGCTCTTCTGCAAGGTGTGAAGTTTCAATAAAGCATAAATATAGTATATAGTATAGAGTAAAATAGTATAGTGTAATATAATAGATTGTATTTGTGTTTCTCCCAGATCAAGGCAGGAATGATGAATCTGACTCCATGTTCTCAGAAGGGTAATTTATTATTTTATGATACTATAAGTATATTATATTAAAGAATACCATACTAAACTATACTAAAGAATACAGAAAGGATATTTACTGAATGCTAAAAGATAATAATGAAAGCTTGTGACTCTTTCCAGAGTCCTGACACAGCTTGGCCTTGATTGGCCAATAAGTCAAAACAATTCACATGAAACCAATGAAACAAACACCTGTGGGTAAACAATCTCCAAACACATTCCACATGAGCACAACACAGGAGAAGCAAATGAGATAAAATTGTTTTCCTTTTCTCTGAGTTTCTCAGCTTCCCAGGAGAAAAACCCTGGGTGAAGGGATTTTTCAGGGAATGTGAATGCCACAATAATATATTTTTAATAAAGTGAGTGCTCAGCATTCCCAAGCCCTGCAGTCAGATGCCAATCATTCCCTGCCTGCCATGGCCATGCCCACAGGACGTGGTGGCAATGCAGCTTTTCCAGCACTGCAGCAGGGAGGCACATCCAGCCAAGGCCAAAAGCCTCTGGGGCTGTGGGGAGCTTGTGTGGAATTCACTTTTCTTTCCCAAAAACATCGTGTTTTCATCTTATAATGAAGTGTTCCTGTTTGCATGGGAATGCAGCGAGGCTTGTTTATTTATTTGCTTTTAATAACTGAGAGCTGTTTACTTCTAAAGTGTTCTCCTGGTTTTCTTCCCTGAAAATCCTCCCAAAGAGGTCAAGGGAAGCAAGATGAGGTGTTTGTTTTTTCATTAAAACTTCTCCTTTGGCAAAAACACCTCCCTGCAGCAAGGAACCAAACCAGGCTCAGAGCTGGGGGTCAGTGCTGTGGGACAGATCTCCCCCTTTGCAATTGAGCAGCAATTCCCAGGTTGGGGCAGTGGGACCAGCATGTCGAGGTTGTTCATGTTCTGAGCCTCTCCAGGAAACCTCCCTCAGATTCTTGGCTCTGTGATCTGGCATTGACCCCCTGAAAGTCTCATTATCATCTGCTGACCCAACTCCTGTTTTCATTCCTTGTGACAGAAATCTGCACAGTGTTTAATGCAAACAGAGGAAACACATTTATTGCCCTTTCTAAAAAATTCTGATGGTTCAAAGCCATGGTCAGAAAGCTGGAGTGACTAAATTCTTCTGTCTCTGCACACCCAGCTCTGAATACTTTGTGCTCTCTGCTTAGGAAAACATCTTACAAAATTCTGCCCAGGAGATATTTCTTTTTACACGTCCTGGACCTTCACTGAGGGGCTGCAGGGCTCAATTTAAGGTCACTTGTACTGTCTGCTTCCAGGAACAGCCAGTTCTGTGCAGGAAACCCAGTTCCTGCTGGAATTCTCCCCTACAGACACCAGATTTGACAGTACCTTGATTTTTCTCATGGGCTCAGCCAGATGTGTGGGTCTCTGCTAGGGCCATGCTCAGCAAAAACAGGCTTTACCATCCCTGAAATGATTAAATAATGTGCTTTACCATCCTTGAAAGGGTAAATAATTTGCTTTATCATCCTTAGAGCACAACTGAGGAGGATCTAGTGGTGCACCAAGCCTGGCCCTGGGGACAGGCTGGAGGTGAAGCAATGGTTGTGGGCTTGGGCAGCTTCAGGAGCAGCTCTGGGACTGAGTGGGGTTGGGTCTGTCTGGTCTGTGGATGGCTCCAGGCTGAGTGTGGGGCTGACACTGGTGCCACACAGTGTCACCAGTGGGAAGGGAGACCCTTCCTGGGGACCCTGAGGCTGAGGTGAGCTCTGGAACCTCGTGGAGTTCAGCAGGACCCAGTGCAAGGAGCTGCACCAGGGCAGGGTCAGAGCCAAGCAGGGCACAGGACAGATGGAGCAGCCCTGGGAGAAGGGTTTGGGGGTGCTGTGGGTGAAAGCTGGCACCCAGAAACTCCCCCTGCCCTGGGCTGAGCCCCCAGGGTGGGCAGCAGGAAGGGGAGGGGAGGGGGATTCTGCCCCTCTACCCCCACCTGCAGAGCTGCCCCAGCACAGGGAGGAGCTGGAGCTGCTGGAGAGAGCCCAGAGGAGGCCATGGAGATGCTCCAGGGCTGGAGCCCCTCTGGAGCCAGGCTGGGAGAGCTAGGGGTGCTCACCTGGAGAGGAGAAGGCTCCAGGGAGACCTGAGAGCCCCTTCCAGGGGTTCCAGGAGAGCTGGAGAGGGACTGGGGATAAGGGATGGAGGGACAGGACACAGGGAATGGCTTCCTACAGAGGAAGGTTGGAGGATATTGGAGGCACAGAGTTGGAGGGAATTGGGATGGGGCTGTGTGTGGCACAGTTTGGGCTCACTGGGCTGTGTGTGGCACAGTTTGGGGTCATTGGGGCTGTGTGTGGCACAGTTTGGGGTCACTGGGCTGTGTGTGGCACAATTTGGGGTCATTGGGCTGTGTGTGGCACAGTTTGGGGTCACTGGGCTGTGTGTGGCACAATTTGGGGTCATTGGGCTGTGTGTGGCACAGTTTGGGGTCACTGGGCTGTGTGTGGCGCAGTTTGGGGTCATTGGGGTGTGTGTGGCACAGTTTGGGGTCATTGGGGTGTGTGTGGCACAGTTTGGGGTCCCTGGGCTGTGTGTGGCACAGTTTGGGGTCACTGGGCTGTGTGTGTGGCACAGTTTGGGGTCACTGGGGTGTGTGTGGCACAGTTTGGGGTCCCTGGGCTGTGTGTGGCACAGTTTGGGGTCGCTGGGATGGGGCTGTGTGTGTGGGACAGCCCCTGCCCTGGCAGGAGTTCAGCCAAAGGGGACCTGGCCATGGTGTCATTTCCGTGCCAGGAGCTGGAACAGAGCTTGGGACCTGCCCCAGTGAGCAGCTGTGAAAGGCAAAGACCATGATTTCCATCATTGTGCATTTTAATCTCTGTGCATTGCTGCTGAGGGCAGCCTGAAGGATAACACGTTGTTCTGAGAGCACCTCACTGCCACGAGTGCTGTGACCTGGTAAATCACGTCAGGAAAGCCATTGTGAGCAGCTTCAAACACATCTGTCATCTTTAGGGGTTTGTAAATTCCAGCTGATCACAGCAGAGTGCTTTACACTTGCATCCTTCCAGAAACTGAAAAGGTGTTTACAGGAGCACAGAGTGACAGGACACACTGACACAGAGGAGGTGTAAATGAGGTATTGGGAAGGAATTGTTCCCTGGCAGGGTGGGCAGGCCCTGGCACAGGGTGCCCAGAGCAGCTGGGGCTGCCCCTGCATCCCTGGCAGTGCCCAAGGCCAGGCTGGACAGGGCTGGGAGCACCTGGGACAATGGAAGGTGTCCCTGGGACAGTGGGAGGTGTCCCTGCCATGGAGGGGGATAAATGATGTGATGGTGTTCACAGGGTCCCAGGATGAGGAAAGAGATGAGAATCTTGACTCCATGTTTCAGAAGGCTGATTTATTATTGTATTATATATATTATATAAAAAGAAAATTATATACTAAAACTATACTATAAGAATAGCAGAAAGGATTTCATTTAAAGGCTAGCAAGGAAAGGAATGCAATGATAATAAAATCTTGTGATTAACCAGAGAGTCTGAGGCAGCTGGACTGTGATTGGCCATCAAGTAGAAATAACTCACATAGACCAATCAAAGATGCACCTGTTACACTCCACAGCAGCAGATAATTATTGCTTTTCTTTTCTTCTGAGGCTTCTCAGCTTCTCAAGAGAAAAAATCCTAATGAAAGGATTTTTCATATAATATGTCTGTGACAGAATGAGGTGATCTTTAAGGTCTCTTCCAACCCAAACTATTCCATGATTCTGTGAAACACAATTTCAATACCCAGCATGTCAGTACAAATCACATTTGCTGGAGCTCTCAGGGACACTCAGCCACTTCCTTAATGCTGCAGACCTGGGAGCTTGGGCAGGGAGTTGGTGTCCCTGATACATCCAGACTGACACAGCTCTGCTTTTCCTTGTACTAATCAAACTCCAGTCCAGAAAAAAACAAACTACAAGCCAGGTGAACAATGACTTTCTGTAGCTCCAAGACATTTACAGGGCAGGGTGGAAGCAAGAATTTCTTGTGGATAGAGGTGTGTGTTGTATAGGTGTGTGCTGCTCAGGGTTCTGCCTTTTTACCAGACCATTCTCCCAATGCATTCCCTTCTCCCAATGCTCCTGGATGTCTGCAGGATCCCTGGGTGTTTGTAGGGACTTTAAAGGCTCCTGTCTCCCCAGCTCAGGGCTGTTTTCCTCCTCCAAGGGGCAGGCTGACAGTGATGGGCAGCACATGCAGGCTGTGTTGCTTACAGAGCACACAGCTCAAAACCTCTGCTCTTTCAGTTTTCTGGACTGAAACTGCAGTCAGAAATAAAAACAAGTTATAAGCCAGGTGAGCAATGATTTTCTGTAGCTCCAAGATCTTTGCAGGACAGGGTGGAAGCAAAAATTTCCTATGGAGAGAGGTGTGTGTTGTGTAGGTGTGTGTTGTGTAGGTGTGTGTTGTGTAGGTGTGTGTTGTGTAGGTGTGTGTTGTGTAGGTGTGTGCTGCTCTGGGCTCTGCCTTTTCACCAGACCACCCCAATCTTCCTGGATGACTGCAGGATCCCTGGGTGTTCGTAGGGACTTTAAAGGCTCCTGTGTCCCCAGCTCAGGGCTGTTTTCCCTCTCCAAGGGGCAGGCTGACAGTGATGGGCAGCACATCCAGGCTGTGCTGCTTACAGAGCACACAGCTCAAAATCCCTGCTCTTCAGTTAAGTGAATTGTGTATCTTACCAGGCCTGCAGCTGAAACAAAGTGCTGTCATGCTGAGAATGGCTTCACAGCCTTACCCTGTCCTCAACATAAAGATTAAGGGAAGAAGTTCTGGTTCAAGTGTTTGAGTGCTGTATAATTGAATTTCATGCTCGTTCATTCCCTCTGAAGTGGTGTACACAGGCAGTCACTTGAAAGGGGGAAAATCTTGTTCAAGCCCTCTGAACTTTCCTGTATTCAGTGAGGTTTTTAATAGTGGGTAAATCCTGTTCAGACCCTTTGACCGTGGGATGGTGATGAGGAAGAGCTTTGTTTCATAAATGTTTCTGGGGCCAATCCTTGTATCCTGAAATGTATTCATAAACCAATATGGTGAGTTGGAAGGAGGTGAGCAAGGGCAGATCACCAGCCTGTCTTGTCTGCATACAACCACAGAATGTCCTGAGCTGGGAGGGACACACAGGGATCCCCAATGCACCCCTGGCCCTGCCCAGACCCCAACAACCCCAATCTGAGCATCCCTGGCTGTGCAAACCCTCCTGGAGCCCTGGCAGCCTCAGGGCTGTGCCCATTCCCTGGGGAGCCTGGGCAGTGCCAGCCCCCCTGGGGGAAGAACCTTTCCCTGGTATCCCACCTAAACCTCTCCTGACACAGCTGCGTGCACATATCAGAAATGATGAAGGCAATATAAATTATTGCAGTTGTTTCCTGTAGCTGAGTGACAGAATCACAGCCATGCTTGGGCATCCTCTGCTTGCCTGGCCCTTGTGAGAAATGTCATGTCACTGTTCTCCAATCACTAAAAGTTTGTACATTACAGTTTAAACTAGAAGTTGTTTTTCAGTTTTCTTGCAGTGGAAAATTGAGACCTTTTTTCTGCTTGCCACATTTGCTGCCTTGTTTGCCTGTGCTCTCTTTCTGCTTGGTACAAACATCTTCTTGTTTGAGGTGGGTTTATCCTTTGTTCTAAGCTGTAAAAACCCCTTCTAACTAACACACCCTTTGCCTCCTTGGTTATCCAGTGAGACTGGCTCAGCAATTCTCTTCTTCTATATCAAAACTTTCTTCCATCTCTATTCCTTCATCAGATTCTACATTCTACATCTTTCTGCCCAGCACACAGATCTGTGAGACTTTCTTGTCAAACTTTCCTCCTTCCAACACCCTCCCTTCACCCATCCCACCCCAAGAGCCCATTCCTGCACGGAGGGCACAGCCTGGGCACCCCTCCAGGGCTGGAGCTGGTGTTCCCTGGAGAAAAGCAGAGATTTGGAGCTGCACTGCTGCCAGCAGAGGTTTGAGCAGCACCCCTGCCCGTGACATTTGTTTGTTCAGATTTGTGACAGGATTCATGGGCTCCCTGGGAGCTGTGTGGGGCTGTGACACTGAGCATCCCTCCTGTGCTTGGCAGCAGCTCAGCCCTGCTGAGATATGGCTCGTGCCCAGCACCTTCCCCAGCAAAGTGTGCTGGCACAAATATGTGAGTAATGCAGGTGACAGCCCTGCCTGTGGCCCTGGCTGATTATCCCTCGCTTTTATGTAATTTATGCTCCAAAAGGAACTGTGCTCAATCTTGTCCATGGATTTGATTCCTTTCATGTGGTTTTCTGTGCTAACGAGATTAAATCAGTTTCAATAGGCACCGTTTTAATGGAGATGATAAACTTTTATTGAACTCGAGCACATTAAAATGAAATGTAAGCAATAGGTGACTTTAGCATTAGTCTAGAGTCCTTTCCAATCTGGATCAAGCCAGCATACCTTCCCTGTTAAGCAACATCCAGCACCCCAGCACGTTTTATGAGCTTCTAAAAGAGCTGAAAATCCTTCCCCCACGGCGCTTCCCTGCTTCAGTGCTGCTGAGGTGGAGCACTCATTGGAGCAGCTCCATGACCCGGTGCTGCAGCCACGGAACGAGGCATAAACACCGCTAAGTACAGGACTTCACATCTCTGAAAACAGGAAAGCAGGGGATGGGTAATTTGGTGTTTTACAGCAGCTTTGTCTGCTAATCTGTGATCTGTTTGGTCTGCCAGTAGGATTATTATGGTGGGTTTACTGAAGAAGTGCCAAAAATGATGTTAAATAAACTGTTTACACAATGTAACTAGAGGCTGAAAAGCTAAACAGAGAGTCCCAAACTCGGCCCCATCGCAGGTTTGAAGAAAAATAAACTCCTCAACACTTTCAACTGGACGCTGCTGCTCTGCAGAGGCTGCTCTGTTTGTTGAATATTAAAACAGAAAATTAATGCATTTCCCCCTCTTTCTGGGGCTCTTTCCAAAGGTCTCATGGTTGGAAACACGATCGGATCATTTTGAGCTCCTTGGCCGTCCTTGGAATTCGCTGTGATCATTTCAGTCGTTATAAAATATTCAAGTTTCAGAATGACTGCAAGGAAAGCCATCATTCTTTAGAAATGGGTTGTGTAATATTACTCCTGAGAGGACAGGAAGAGCTGTGCTGTCCTGTGTTCTCCAAGGAATTGTCAGGGACACCTCGGGGGCAGAAGTCCATGGTGGTCTCCAGTGTAGCACTTGTGGAGGGGGATCATAAAAAATGTCATCTGCACCAGTGGGTGGGTGATGTGGGAGAGCCCTCCAGCAATTAAAAGGAAAATTTGGAGGCAAACAAGAGCTCTTTTCCCTTTTCTCAAGAACCTTCTTCTCTTTTCCTCCACTTTTTCCTCCACTTTTCCTCCACTTTCTTCAAGGGTGTTTCATTGCTGGGGAAGGAGCTTGAGCAGAATTTGGAAATATCAGTGGTGTCAGCTTTTTGGCTAGGGAATTGCTATGGAAATCTCTGATGAATTCTGAGTATTCCTGCTAGCCATAGCCTCCCCCCAGCAATGCAGACAGTTTCTGCAGCACATGGGATAAGCACGCAGCTTGTGCAGGGGCCCATCAGTTACTGCCAGGGTTTGAGTCCTGGTTTTAGTGCCTGGAGGTGTGAATTTGTGTTTTTCCCACTATGTTGAGATGAACAGGGCATAACTGGCATTGACAACAACGTCAGGGCCCCATCCAGACTGGGCCTTTGGTGCTTGTGTGGGGTTTGTGAGTAACAAATTCCGTGGAGATCAAGGAGCCCCATGTGTGCTGGCCATGGAGGACAGAGGGGTAGGACAGCGTGTGCCTGGCACTGCTTGCACAGAGCTGCTGTTGATGTTCTCTGAGCATTTCAAAACAGTGGGCAAGGAGGGATCACTGGCAGAGCCTGCATGGCTCAGAAATCCCTTGTCAGAGGTGGCTGGAGCGGCTGGATCATCCACAGCACAGCCAGGGTTCAAAACCTACAGGCAGGAGGGAAAATCAGAGTTCTTTGTCCTGGTGGGAGACCCACAACAGGGCTGCCAGGTTTCCTGCTGGGTTCTGTGCTGTCAGCTCTCATGGATTTTGTACAAAAACGAGGGAGATGCCATGAAGGTGCAGTGTAAAAATGCCATCTGAACGTGCCTGTGTGGTTTGGCTTGGGCTGATGTGTATGATCCCTGAGAGAGCTTTGGGCATATGGAAACACAATTTATGTATTTTTTCTATAGGAACCAGCTTTACTAATTGCACAATCTTGCTTTGTTCGCTGAGATCCTGTGCTTAGATAAGGCAAAGCTGTGGTGACATTGCACACACAATCACGTAGACACTGCAACACATGTTCAAGATGTTTAAAAGTGAAGGGGGGAAGCCTCAGCAACTAAATGCTGGATTTTTTTATTTTTTTATTTTCCAAAAAAGACTGTAAACCAGCAGATCTGCCTTAGAGTGATGCACAAAAGGTCATTATAGAGTCAGTGTCCCAAACATGGTGTGGACAAGGGCATCCCCTGCTGCCACCTCGGCCACTTGCTGGCAGCAGAGGAATGTGGGGACCTGTGAGCCAGCACTGCAGTGTCCCAGCACCAACTGCCAGAGGGGACAGTGCCCCTGCCACCCAGCCCAGGGACAAAGTGACAGCCTGGCACAGTGGCTCAGGGCTCAGGGGCAAGGTGACCTCTGCCATGCGGGCAGTGCCAGGGGCTGTGGGGTGGCCCCACTGGTGTGGGTCTGGGCTGAGGGAGAGGGGCAGGCACTGGCTGCAATCACAGCAGGCACAGGGGACAGCCCAGGCCCAGCTCTGCATCAGGAAAATCTGCTTTTGAGACCCTTCTGTACCTGCATGGCTTTATTACAAGACACACAAGAGTAGACCCTCCCCACAGATCCTCCCCAGTTTGTCCTGCAAAGCTCTGAAGGAGAGGCTTCCCAGCAAAGCCTCAATAAGAAATCAAGTGTTTCCCCCTCTTTTTTCTCTTCTAAAGGACTGGGCTTGCTGAAGATGTCCCGAGTTATTCAGCTGGAAGGGTTAAAGTTTGGCAGTGCTGCAAGCAACCGAACAATGGGTCATATCATGGAAACTGTCAGGCAACCTTAAATATAGCTGTTATGATCTGCATAGTCTGCAATGCTCTGGAAACCAGGGTGAGCAGCAAGGGGAAAAAATTCATAAAGTCCATGGAGTTGTTTAGGTTAGGCAGGAACAGAGAGCACTGCAGGGAGTGCAGAAAGCCAAAGGGCGCCCAGGGAAAGGGGCGGGCAGGGGGAGGGCAGGGGCAGGAGCCCACCAGGAGGAAGATTGGGATGAGCCAGACTGGAATGATGCTGGGGAGGGGTCATGCTCGGTGTCTGGCTGGTTTTGGAAGTTTAATGGATTTATCTGACAGCAGCTGGTGACCCCCATTCCCCCAGACCTTCTCCTTTGGCCACTCCAGCATGCCCAGACTGGAGAACCGGTTTGGTGTCTGCACAAACCAATCTGACAACGAGCCAGGCCTCAGGGCTGGGCTCAGCAGGGATGTGGGGGTCCCACATCCTCACAGGGACCCTCACCACTCCCCAGGAGGGGTCACAGCCTGTGGGTGTCAGCTCCTGCCCCTGCAGCATCCCAAGCATCCCTGCTGAGACAGCCAGCAAACGTGGCCTGAACTTGGAGCTTCAAAGTGAGTCGGAAACTATTTTATCACAGCAAGATCAGAGCAGGCAGCGGTGCTGGAAGCCAGAGGGGCTGGGGAGCTCTGTTACGGGAAGCAGGGTCACACTCTCACTGCTCTGGCTCTGGCTGGCACGGGGAGGGAGGCCTGAGCAGCACTGAGCTATGCAGGAGGTCACACCACCATCCCTCCAGCTCTGCAGGCAGATGCTCAGCTGGAACGGTGCTGCAGCCAGGGAACCTGAGTGATTTATGCTGCTACAGGAGTTTTTTGTTCCCCTTCTTCCTCCCCTGTGCCCTGGAGTCCCTCCTGTTCCAGCAGCAGCGAGAGGCAGCCAAGGGTGTGGGAGCATCCAAGGGCCCCAGCCCAGAGGTGGCACAGGGAATGGCACCTCATTGGTGGCACCTCAATGACACCAGGGCCCTGCTGTCCCCTGGCAAACACCAACAGAGCATCTTCCCTGCTGGCTCATGAGCTGCTGTTTGCTGGCCATGGCTTCAGAGCCCCCTGGGGACAAAATGCAGGTGTGGCTGGGCATAGAGTGACCTTGGCAGGGAGTTTTGGCTCCTGCCAGTGCCCTTCCTGTGCATCCTCCCAGGATCCCCACCCATCTCCCCATGAGCTGTGCTCATTGCCCACAGGCTCCTGTGCCACTCCTGCCACCCCATGGTCCACCCAGCCTCCCCTGTACCCATCTGCTGCCCATCTCCAGCTGCCATCACGGCTGAGATCACATCCTGAGTGCCAGGCAGGGCCATGAGCTGCTCTTGGACAGGCCCTCAACCCTGAAATCATTGGAAAAATTGCAGGGACCATTTGGGGCAGGTCTGTGCCAGGGGAGGGCTCCAAGGCACGGAGGGACACCCCCTGTGCTACATGGCACAGCGCTGACCTGAGTATTTCCACTGGCCTTCTCTTGACCATTTTTGGTCCCTTTCATTTGTTTTTGAATCTGTTCCTCCTCTTTGCCCAAGTTCTTTTGTGCTAATTGGGAACTGGCTCCTCTCGGGGTGGGAGGTCTGTCAGGACCGCCTTATGACAGATTTACTTTGTCTCTCTGTCTCTGCATTTTGGCACTTTGGTTCTTCTGCAATGTTCTGGATTTGGATTTTGCTTCTCAACGCTGATATCCTCACAATAGGCAGCCTATGGATTGAATAAATTAAAGCATAACGAGCTGGAATGCAACTGGCAGCTCTGCAAGATCCCCATCAGCACAGCAGGGCTCGTTAATGCACAGCTGAGCTGTGTCTCAGGCAGGCACAGCCTGGCTCGGTGGGTGAACCAGAGCCCACGGCCACAGCCTGGCTGGGTGGGTGACCCAGGTGGGATGGGAGATGTGCCTGACACTGTCCTGAACCACACCAGAAGGGCTGGCAGGTGGGAGGTGTCACCCAATATCAGATTCAGAAGGAGGACAAGTCTAGAAGGTGGACCTCACTCATGTTGAGCCTTTCTCTGTGAGTGGAGCCTCTCCTCCATCCCACTGCCACCAAAACCTGGGTCACTCCTGCAGGACAGCGGCTCTGTCTGTGTTCATGCCAACCTTGTCCTTTGGAGAGATCTGTCTGTATCATTTTTCCTGCTCACTTCAGCTGTACAGGATCCATCCAGGGGCGTATCTCTCTTTCCTGCTTCTGCTTTCCCTGCAGAATTTCTCCTTTTGTGAACCATAGCTCACCCAGGCTCATTCCAAGCCAAAGGGGCTTTTGCTAACTTGGCTCAGCCTGGCATGTCAGCCAATTCCATGGCCTCAGAGAGCCCCACTGCTTGTCCTGTGTGGAGGTGACACACAGAACACCCAGCTGTGACAACAGCCAGTGAAGGGAAGCAAAGGAAAGCGCGGGTGGCACGGAGTGTGGGAGAGCATGGCCAGAGTGGGACTGCAGGAATGCTCAACCCAGCTCATCCCAGCTTGTGAGGCAGCAGGAGGAGATCCAAACCCAGGCAAGGCCCTTGAGAAATGGATCCCACACGGCCTGGGGCCAGAGCTGTGATGGGAACTCAGGCAGGGAGCAAATGGCAAGCAGGGTGGGAAAGCGGTTTGCTGTCCCTGCTGAGAGCTCTGCTGCTCCCTGCAAGCCAAGACGAGCTGGGGCAGCTCTGGAACCTCCCCTGCTGCCCTGGCCAGCCCTGGGAAGTGCTGTGAGTGCATGGCACAGGTGCTGTTTGCTCTGGGTCACACACACCCGTCAGCAGCACAGCAGGAAGGTGAATGTGACACACACACGTGGCAGAGCTCGCTCACGGTTCCTGCCACAGCAGGATTGGCCAGAACCTGCTTCTCATTAGGGCACAGACACTCCCCAGTGCCTGTCTGCAGGCAGCCACAGGAGCAGGGGAAAGACCAGCATGTTAGAAAAGTCAGGGATGAACAGAAGGGTCAGGTTAGAGTCTGCCCAGGAATGGTGAAAGGAGCAGAAAAGCACTTTCTTCTTTCCAGAAAACCTGGAAGGAGAATAAGCAGGCTGAGGATGAGGGGCACCTTGCAGGAGGCCTTCAGAGGAGTGAGATGAGGAAACCACAGCAGAACAGCTTATCTGGGTACCCTGAGGTGTGTCAGGGCATTTTCCTTGTTTCTCCTGAGTGTCTCACAGTTAGTAAGATTCTGTTGTTCTTTGAGACCTGTGCAAAACCTGCGTCCTCTCTCCCTGAGGTCTGGGGACTCACCTTGCTCTTGGGAAGAGAATTTCTGCACAGAATCCAGTTCACCTCCAATACCAACCATGCTCCTCTTCCCAAGGTAGGACAATAGCAGGACCACAGCCAAAGTTCCCAAGATTGGTTTCTCATTTATTACTGTGGGATGTATCTGAATCCTAACAGTGAGGCAGGGAACCATCAAACCTCACCAGTGCCCGTATAATGCAAATGAAGAACTGAAATAGGTGATGAAGTGAAGCCAGAAGATGGCAGGGAGGGGGCTCAGACATTCACTGGTTAGTCCAAGAAGGGGGATGTCATCTGGCTTGTCTTCCTGCACAGAGCAGGCCAGGCCTTTCCCCAGTGAGTACTTGCTGAGCACGTATTTTGGGGCTTGTTTTGTATTGATTTTTCAGTTGGCAATAGGAGGAACTCCTCCCATGTTTGAGTTGTTCCAGTGCATTTCATTCTACATCAGATCTTCAAATTAACCTAACGATCAGCTTGATCAAATTATGGTAAATCAAGCAACATACCCATGTCATCTTTCTGGAAAGACATCAGTCTTGCTCAGCTCTGAACCTCCCAAATCAGCTCTCATTTGACAAGCTGTGTCTCTTCCAATCCAATGGGGATTTGGGACCAGACACCCTGCTGAAGTCCCTCCAACCAACATTTCTTCTAATAATAGCTTGTCCTAGGAGAGTCAAAGTCAACCCTTTGCATGGGCTGCAGCTTTTCTGGGACCCCTCAGCTCAGCTCAGCTCATCTGCTTTAAACCCAGCACTGCGCCCACCAACCCCAAGAGCAGAGGATGTCACACTTCCCAGTCCAACGACAGACCTGTGTGAAAAATTGTGTCTTATATGCATTAAAAATATAATTTATTGGTTATTATCAGTGTGAGGGAGGCAGAAAAGCAGAGAGGGAGGATTTGTTCCAGAGGGCAAAGCTCACATGTCCCAGCTGGCCAGGTTAGTGCAGAGATTAGGACTCAGCTAAGGTTGTTGGATGATAGGGAGCAGGAAAAGAAGTGTCATCCTGAAGGCTGAATTCTGCTTCTGCTCCTTGGATCCAGAAATATTCCCAGTGCACAGGACTGTAATTCATGGAATCACACAATGGCAGCACTGCTTTGGGTTGGAAAGGACCTTAAAGCCCATCTTGTCCCAAGACAGTGCAGCTTCCAGGAGTCACTCACCCAGCCTGAGGAGCCCCCAGCTGAAGGCAGGGCTGCTCTGGAGGACAGTGCAGCTTCCAGGAGTTCCTCACACCAACCTGATGAGCCCTCAGCAGGCACCAGAACTGGGGAACTGCCCTGGAGGACAGTGCAGCTTCCAGCAGGCAGCTATGGACTCTGCCTTGATGTGGAGTTCAAATCCTGCACATTTTCCCTTTCCCCTGCTTGTTTTCCTGCCATGCAGCAATTCTCTTTGGTTTCCCTCTCCAAAATCCACCTTAACTGCTGTCCCTCCTCTGCTGCCCATGGTGTCTCCAGAATAGTTCTTCCCAATTCCCTGGCCCTGGACAGGGCTGCTCTGGGGGACATTCCAGCTTCCAGGAGTTCCTCAGACCAACCTGATGAGCTTCTAGCAGGCAGCAGGGCTGGGGAGCTGTTCTGGAGGGCATTCCAGCTTCCAGGAGGTCCTCACCCCAACCTGATGAGCCCCTAGCAGGCAGCAGGGCTGGGGAGCTGTTCTGGAGGACATTCCAGCTTCCAGCAGGCAGCAGGGGTGCTCTGGAAGACATTCCAGCTTCCAAGAGTCATTCACACCAACCTGATGAGCCCCTAGAAGGCAGCAGGACTGGGAACCTGCTCTGGAGGACATTCCAGGTTCCAGGAGTCATTCACACCAGCCTGATGAGCCCCTAGAAGGCAGCAGGGCTGCTCTGGAGGACATTCCAGGTTCCAGGAGTTCCCCACCCCAGCCTGATGAGCCCCCAGGGAACAGCAGGGCCATGACCTGGTGCTCATGGAGAAAGGCAGCAGGAATTAGATCTGTTCCATAAAATAAACAGCACGAGTCTCTAATTTCCAAACAAGCCCCAATGGCCCCTTTCCCTGAGCTCTTCTGCTGTGACTAATCGTGCTGGTAGGTGTTGGGTCAAAATCAACAATGGTTCTCCACTAAGGTCACTCACTTTCTCTGTTTACACTGCTAATTTTATCACTGCTCAGAGTGGCTAATGGGATTATTTATACATTTAGCAGTGATAAATGCTGGTGCTAAATAAAGGCTCCCTGGCACAGGCAGGTTAAGGGCTGATATGGCACATCCAGAACTTTATCATCAAAGGAATGAGCACTGTGGGTAGAGCTTTCCTGGTTTTCTGCAAAGCTGAGCTTTTATGAATGGGGAATGGTGACAGCAATTAGCAATGGTGGTGGTAACAGCAATTATTAGCCATGTTGAGCTTTAAGAGCCTGGATTTTACACATCTCCCCAGGAGGGCAAATGTGGCAAGTAGAAAAAAAAGGTCTTAGAATTTTCCAATACAAGAAAACTGAAAAACAACTTCTAGCTTAAACTGTAATGTACTAACTAACTAATATAACTAACCCATCCTGTTTTTTGTGGTGAAAAGCTGCTGATGGCTGCAGGTGTTTAAACAGGAGCTGTGGGAGAGCAGAGACAGCTGCAGCCCCGCAAACACCCAGCCCTCCTCCTGAAAGCTGCTGGGAGCAGGGATGGGCAGCCCCAGGAGCAGCCCTGGGTGATTGCAGTGCTCAGAGAAGGCTTCTCATTCCTCTAGAAAAATGTTTACTTTCTAGTGGGAACCCACAGCCCACGTTACTGCAGGGCAGGATGGCTGAAATCCAGGCAGCTGGACCCAGGGATGCCCCTGAGGTGACTCACTGGACTTGCAGTTTGGGAAAGTCCTGTCACTCATCCTGTGTAAGAGCTGAAATGAGGGGTGTGGGACTCCAGGCTGCTCTGCAAAATGCAGTTTATTGTATACAAAATGCAGTTTATTGTATACAAAATGCAGTTTATTGTACCCAGGATGTCACAGCAGTCCAGGGTTGTGGGTGGCAGAGCTGTGCCCACAGCTGTCAGCTCCAGCTGCAGGCAGGCCTGGAGACCCCTTGGTTTTGGTTACAGAGCATTATAGACTTTTCTTTTGGCTACAATGCATTATAGACTTTCCTTTGCTCAGCATCTTAATAGAGAAGAACCAATCTCTACCTTAACTTTTACCTATAGCTTATCATAACTACTATAATTACTATACACTAATGCAAAACTCATGACTCTCTCCTCCAGAGTCCAACACAGCTTGGCCCCTGATTGGCCATTATATCAAAACAACTCACAGCAGAATCCAGTGAAACAACCACCTGTTGGTAAACAATCTCCAAACACATTCCAAAGCAGCAAAACACAGAAGAAGCAATCAGATAATTATTGTTTTCCTTTTTCTCTGAGGCTTCTCAGCTTCCCAGGAGTGAAATCCTGAGCAAAGGGATTTTTCCAGAAAATATGACAGTGACAGGCAGTCTGACTGGAGCTGGCTCAGCCCTTGGGGCTTCATCCCAGGCAGGAGGTGAAGAGCTGGAGGAAGGTCAGGGCTGTGGAACAGGAGGTCCTGCTCCATGCAGTCCCTCAAACAGGGACCAGTGTGGGCACATCTCTGTCACCCAGCTCCTGAGGAGGAGCTCCTCTGTCACCAACACCTGAGGAGGAGCTCCTCTGTCACCAACTCCTGAGGGTGAGCTCCTCTGTCACCCACTGTTGCAGTCTGATGCCATAGCCTGTCTCAGTGTCCCAGTTCTTTCCCCAGGTGTGCCAATCACCTCTCCCTTCCCCTCCCTTGCCCCTGCTGAGTGCTGTCTGCCAATCCTGGCATTCCAGAAGGGCATTGTGTGATTGGCAGAGTTCAAAAGATGCCTCTCAGCCCTGGGGACATTGGGCCACCCAGGTGTCATTTGTCCCCTGAGACCTCCCCTCCCTTACCTGGTTGGTGGCTCCCTACCCCTTCCCTGTCCCTCTCCCTGAGGTTAAAAGGAACAGCAACCACGGGGTTCTTGGTTCTGTTGGAGCTGTTGCAGAATTCAGAGGCCTGTGTGCCAAGAATCAACTCTGGATCCAAACCCTCCATCAGAACCGACTCCTTTTCCTTCACTTTGCCTAAAGCCACTCTGCCAGAGGTAAACCTGAGCTCCTGCTTGCCTGGACTTGTCTCTAGCACCCAGCTGCAGCATCCAGATAGCCAAAGGTGTCTCTGAGGTGAAACCACCACATCTGTCACCTTGGTCAAGCAGCAAGGGCCAGACCAGCCCAGGCACATTCCATCCGGCAATATTGGGATTTAATTCCAACCCAACACCTCAGGGAGAGCTCCTCTGTCACCAACACCTGAGGAAGAGCTCCTCTCTCACCCAGCACCTGAGGGAGAGCTCCTCTCTCACCCAGCACCTGAGGGAGAGCTCCTCTGTCACCCAACACCTGAGGGAGAGCTCCTCTGTCACCCAGCTCATGAGGGAGAGCTCCTCTGTCACCCAGCACCTGAGGAAGAGCTGCTCTGTCACCCAGCACCTGAGGAAGAGCTCCTCTCTCACCCAGCACCTGAGGGAGAGCTCCTCTCTCACCCAGCACCTGAGGAAGAGCTCCTCTCTCACCCAGCACCTGAGGGAGAGCTCCTCTCTCATCCAGCACCTGAGGGAGAGCTCCTCTGTCACCCAGCACCTGAGGAAGACCTGCTCTGTCACCCAGCACCTCAGGGAGAGCTCCTCTGTCACCCAGCACCTCAGGGAGAGCTCTGCAGGTGCAGCTGCAGCCCCAGGGCAGCCCAAGCACCTCTTTTGTTGATCTCTCCCCAGGGCAAGCACGGCCTGGCTGAGCTGGGTCCTGTCCTCAGGGCTGGAGTCAGGAGCCATACATTGTGTTCTGTGAGCCAGCACATGAATGTAAACAGCAGGCTCCAAAACAGTGGCAGGAGAATTAACTGATGCTATATGCTGCTGCTTCATGTTTTCTTTGGAGTTGAGGAATAGGTTTTGGAGAGATTTTCCTCCCCATTTTCTTCTCGTGCCCTTGGACACAGCTCTGTTATCCCCAGCTGACTTGCCTAAGCCTATAATCCCTGGTGCTCAAGAGAGTGAGAAGAAAATAGGATTCAGAGTCCAAATGCCTCGTGTTTGCCTCTAGAAGATTCCTACCATCTGCTCTGGCCACCAAGCAAAGGGACTGAGCTCATTTTGCATCCTGTCATGTAGTGCTGAGGGGCTGGGAGGGCCAGGGGGGCTCTGCCTGTCACAGGTTTGGCCTGAGGAGGTCCTGGCAGTGCTGCACAGCCCAGGGAGAGCTGTCCCCATGCCCTGCAGCACCTGTGCCTCCCCCCAGAGCAAGCTGAGGGGCAGATTCTGGGTTCCCACCTCTCTCCAGGACAGACCCTGCACAGTTTGAGAGCGTTCATCCTGCCTGCTTGGGGCTGAAAAGGTGCCAGCAATCTTTCTGCTGCTGGAGGTCAAGATAACAAATCAGCCAGCACATTTGCTCAGAGCAGCCACTGACATGCAAGGGAAGGGCCTCCAGGATCATACCCAGCTCTCTGCTTCTGGCCAGCCACAGCTCAGAAGCATCCTGAGCTCTGCCAGGGGCACCCTGTTTGTTCCTTTGTGCAATGCCAGCTGCTGTCATTGCCTAGGAATGCCCAGCCAGGAAAATCCAGCTGCTTTCCTACCCTGTGTATTTCCACATCGCTCAAAAGCTGTCAGGCTGCAGCACTGAGGGTGGATCCCAATTATTTTTGACAATCTGAGTTGGTTTCCATGCTTAGGTACAACCTGGCATGGAAGGAATGCTTATTTATTGTTATCTGAGACAAAATCCTCTTGCCAGTGAAGTCAGTTGCTGCCTTATACTGCAGCAAAGATGAATTCACAGTGTTAATTTAAGATCCTGTCAGATCCCTGGACTCAGGGCAGCCAGTGCTTCCCCCAGCCATCCCTGCTGGGGTCTGGTGCATCAGGGTGGTGACTCCTCAGATGCTTCCCAGCATCACAGCACAGCTCCAGGGAGCAGGCAGCACAACAAGGCTTTGCTTTTCAGGCCAGGCTCAGCAATCCCTGCAAGGCAGGGGCAGCCAGGGGTGGGGATCATGCCCAGGGATGTCCCTGTGCTGCTCTCCTGGTGCAAAAGGAGCAGCCACCATGTCCCTGAGGGGCTGATAAATATCCCTGGGTTTGTGAGCTGGACACCTCTGTCACAGCTGGCACCCTCTCACTTCCAGCAGCAGCCATAAGCTCTGCTCCCTTATTTTTCCCCTAAATCAAAGATTCTGCTTGTAGAAATGTGGCCTTATAAACACTGTTCAGTCACTTCATCATATTTTCTTGGAGAAGTTAAATTAATTGACCCACTTTAATCTCCCACTACAACATGCCCTTTAGACACGATGTTTTTCTGTAGCTCATTGCAGAACCCTTTCATTTCTTCATTTTTCAGGATCTTAAAAGAAACTCTTGAGGCTAAAAATGGGAAGGCTCTCCCAGTGCAGTCTTATCAATGTCATAAACAGACAACTTTGCCACCATCCTCAGAGCCAGTGCTACCCAGGCTCTTCAGGCAGGGCTGCATGCCCACAGGGGGACAGAGCAGCACTGGGGCAGTATTTGCTGATGTTGTCACAGTGACCCCAAAGTCACTTTTAAGGCCATGGTTTTTCAGGGTACAATGCATTGTCCTGCTCACAATATCATCATCATCCTGCTTGAAAATATAAAATTGATCTGGCTCGAGTCCAGGGAGGGAATGGAGCTGGGGAAGGGGCTGGAGAGTCAATTACAGAGCAGCTGAGGGAGCTGGGAAGGGGCTCAGCCTGCAGGAAAGGGGGATCAGGGGGAAATTGTGGCTCTGTACAGCTCCTGCCAGGAGGGGACAGCCCCAGGTCGGGCTGTGCTCCAGGGAACAGGGACAGGAGCAGAGGGAACGGCCTCAGGCTGGGCCAGGGCAGCTCAGGGTGGGCACAGCAGGAATTTCCCCATGGAAAGGGAGCTCAGGGATTGGAAATGTCCAGGGAGGGTTGGAGAGCCCATCCCTGGAGGTGGACCTGGAGGTGGCACTGAGAGCTCTGGGCTGGGACAAGGTAGAGATGTTGCCCTCCATGGTCTTGGAGGGCTCTTCCAACCTCAGTGATTCTGTGATTCCATATCAAAACATACTCTCTGCAATGCCCACTAGCCAAACCCTCAATTACCTTCACCTTTCAAATGTTGCCAGCACTAAATACTGATACTTTTCTACTACAACACATTGAAAAGGATAAAAAGGACAGGGGGAACATTTCAGCTTTGAAAAAAACACAGCAGCAAATATTTTTTCCCAACAAGAACAATTTTCCCCTGCTCACATTAAAGGGCTGGTGTTGTGTGGGGTTTAGAGCTGGACAGAAATGTTCCTCTCTCCAGAACCTCCTGCAGCAGCATCTGAGGATGACAATTAGCAGGCACATTTCAGGACCTGATCATGGAAATATCATTTTTGGTCAGTGAGACTTTCAAGAATAAAATATCACCAAGTTTCAGCCTTTAGAGAAGGCCAGGGTGTTTACAGGCCAAACTCCATAAAATTATCTATTGAATTCATGCTTTGAGAACAGAAACAGCTTTTGATTGTCTCTGAGTAGTCTGGTATCAGCTTGCCACAATTTCAGCTGGGACTGATGTCAAGTTAAGAGGCTGACAGTTTATTCTATGCTCTGTAAATATTTGTACACTGTTGGCCTCTTCCAGTCCTTTGGAACAATATTCCAACTTTTATTAAAAATAAACACGAATGGGGCGGAGCTCAGGGAGCAATTCTTTATAAACTCTTGTGTGCTGATTCTCAGGTCCCAGCATTTGTGAGGGAGACTCTTTTCCACATCCCAGCCTGTGACAGGGGACAGCAGTTTAATGAGTGGCTGCTGATGCCACCTCGAGGTGGGGGCAGCAGTAAGAACATGAACATTCTGCAGCTGAGAATCCACCCAAGAGACCTCCTCACACTCCCAGGCTGCTTTTCAAGGCTCAGCTTCCACAAAGAGACTGCCAGGAGCTGAGAGCTGCAGCCTGGGTCAGCATCAGACAGGGCAGAGGATAGCTGGGAACTCCTGGAGGTGGCCAGAACATCATCAGGGATGGGGTGAGGGTGTGAGAGCTCTGGGGTGTCAAATATGCAGGCAGAGGGAAAGCTTGGCCTCCAAATCTGTCAGAATTCAGGGCTGAGCTTTTCCCAGCTTTGTCATTACTGGTTAGGATCTCATGCCAAAATGCAGAGCTCCAGTTCTGCCCAAAGGCTGAGTGAGCCTGGGAAGCTCAGGCAGCATTCCCTGAGGGCTGAGTTTGCCACACTAACCTGAAGAATGTGGGAATTCATACCCAATGAACTGCCGTGGTAATTCACTTTTAAGGCTCTGGCTTTCCAGGGTACAATGCATTGTCCTGCTCACAGCATCATCATTCCTACTTGAAAATATAAAATTGATCTGGCTTCAGTCCAGGGAGGGGATGAATTCTCTTCCCCCCTGCTTGTTCATGGACACTGCCACCTCCCCAGACAGCCAAGCTTGCTCCAAATCTGTTTGAGCAGCCCAGGGATGCAGAAAGGAAAGTGGAATGTAATTCTGTGAGAGTCCTCCTCTCCCTGGACACCAGGGCAGCAATCCCAGCTGAGGAGGCTGAGAGCTGGCCCAGGTCAGTGCCTCCCTGCCTGCTGCAGCTCTTGGATTTGGGGTTAAGTGCTCACTGGGCACAAGAGAGCAGGGAGCCTGGGGAGCATGGACACCTGGCAGAGACCCAGGAGAAGGGACTGGCTTGGATGTGGGAGACTCCTCTTGGTTCTTTTGTAGCTTTCCCTGCAGAGCAAACCCAAGAGAGGCAGCACTGTGTGCTCTGGCCTCACCTCTGACCTCGCCAGGGCCACTCAGGGTGAATGTGAGCACTGCCCTTCCTGCCCAGGCACAGAGCAAGGCTCTGCCTGGAAAAGACTGACAGGGAATGAGGAGAGGAAGGCAGGCATGTGCCAAACCCCAGGGAAACACTGAGCAAATAGCTGAAGAGCCTGGCACTATTATTCATGATGTTTCTGGTATTATTTAGTGGCATGAGGTTAAAATAACACACTCAAGTAAAGGAAAAAAAATGACCCACGAGATACCAAAGCAAAACACACAGAGAGAACAAGCATCCTTGGCTCTAAATCATCCAGAAGAAGCTTGATGGGGGAACCCTCCTCAGCTGCATCTCCCCTGGGGTTCCATGCAGTCCTGCTCTGCCTTTAACACGTGCAAAGCCAGATGCAGGAGTAAAACCAAGCAGGTTTTGCAGGTGTGGCAGGAATGCAGGCAGGCTGGGAGGAGAGCAGGGGACCAGGCACAGACCCAGACACTGAGCAAGGAGATGTTTCAGGGACAGATGAATTTTGGTGCCCTGCACAGTCTGTCATCCCACTCATTGGGTCTTGTGAGGTCTCTCAGATTTGGGATGTCTCTTTGCCCTAAAAGTGCTCAGATGCTGTGAGCCAAGGAGAGAAGCAGCTCCTTCTGGGGAGCATTTATGGGATCTCTGAGGCATCCACAGCCCCCCACCCTTGGCATTGCAAGGGCCACTCAGCTTGTGCCATAAATCTGGGCTGGCTTCCCAACCCAGCTGGATCCAGTCCTTGGGGGTGGGATCCACATCCAGGGATGTTGGATCTTGGATGCTGAGAACAAGAGAGCACTGCAATTGACCTGAGGTTGTGGAGAAGGCTTCTAAAACTGATTGATAGCACTGGGATTATGGGTGTGGAGTTGGTTAGAAGTGTGTAATATCACAGGGTGGAAAACTTAAAGTTTGGGATTTAGAATATAGAAATAAATATGAAGCAACACGGAGGTTTTAGGGTGGAGACAGGTTGTTCTTCTTTACTTCTTCCTTCTTTTTCATGGGTTTGGGTGGTTTTGTTTTTTGGGTGATGTTTTGTTCTTCTTCTTTCTTCTTCACCTTCTTCTTCTTTCTTCTCCATGGGTTTGGGTGATGTTTTGTAATTGGTCAGAAAAATCCGCATTTCGGGCTCTGTGGGATCAGTTATTGGGTTAAAAGGGAAAATAATTTAGGTGTCATTTCTTAATTGGATAGTTTAGCCTTAAAAGACCTTGTAACAAAAGACAGTTGGCCATTTTGTGCCTTTCTAATGAAAGAGCTACCGAGCTCACAGTAGTGAGGCTGTTTCACTAATAAGAAATAACAAACACTTGAGTCCGAATATGAACTATTGTCCCAAATGCCTTCAATCCAGACCCAGGGAAACCAAAACAGGCCCAGCACACGTTCACCCAGAGGCAGAGGGGAGAGCAGGGCAGCAAACACGCTGGGCATGGCTCAGCTGTGCCAGCCCACGTGGGCACCGCGGTCACGTTCCCTCAGCAGGACACACTGGGCTCATCCCTCTGCAGGGCCGTGCTCTGTGCCTGGCACTGCCACGGAGGCTTTCCCAGGGACACATTCCAGTCTCCTGGCTCATGGCAGCTCCCTTGGATGTTGTTTTGAAAAGCAGATCTGTGACAAAGTGCAACCCAAAGGAGCAAGTGAAGCCCTTGAGGCCGGTGGGGTTTCTGCCTCATGGGGTGAGGGTCTCTCCCAGCCTCCCCCCTGGCTGAGGTGTCAGTGGGCACACACAGTGTGTGCACAGTAATTTGGGGTGAATTTAGGCCCCACAGACATGAGACTGGATGGAAAAACTGCAAGCAGCCATTCTCCAAATGCTCCCATTGTATGGCAGAGCTGGAAATGCCAGGGTGCAGAGAGGCACTGGTGGAGGGGAAGCTCCCATGGCCACTGGAGAGGCCAGCCCAGAAGGCCTGAGGGGTTCAGGATAGAAAATCACTGCCTCAGGCTGGCCAGGAGCTGCAATTCCCTGAGCTGCTCACTCCTGCAGACACATCCATGTGCTGCTGGTACTGGGGATGCTGTGGCCATAGCAGGGTGGCTGTGCTGTGTCCCCTCCTTGCCTCCCTGCAGCAGCTGAGCCCAGCACAGAGCACAGCTCAGCTCTCACAAGGGGATGGGCAGTGCTGTCCCCTCACTGACCTCAGCTCACTCCAGAGCAAAATAACTCTGCCCAGGACCCTGCTCCTGCCAGCTCTGTCACGGGTCTGCTCCCTGTGTCACAGCTCTCCGTGTCACATGCACTGCAGTGCTGCCTGCACAGCTGAAATGCTCCCCCTATCCTATTTATTTAATGAGGTAATAATTTCTTTGCCTCATTCCTGGATGGAAAAGTCTTCTCCTGATGTATAAGATGAGGTGTAACTTCACCAACCCTCCTTTCTTTAGCAGGAAATATCTCCCTGTCTCGAAATCTCCTTAGCTGGATGATCATTTATCTTTGGGTTTCCACTGGGTTCATGTTTCCTGTTTTCTCCTTCCAGATTGTGATCCCTAACTGGAGATATTTTACAGCTCTGCTTTGCTTTCCACATATCACTGCAGAGATAATCTCTGAGCAGACAGTTTCTTTTTTCCTTGGAAGTTTTTGGGGAAAAAAAGTAACTAAGCTATGAAAACACGAGTGTGTCTTTGAAACCAAAAAAAAACCTCTCTGACCATGCATCCTCCTGGCCCCAGCACATCACACAGAAATTGAGATTTCTGCCTTTCCAAGGATTTGCTTTCTGCCTACTTCTCCTTTAAATTCCCAGGAGCCTCCTGGCAGTGCAGGCAGTGCTGATCCCGTTTTACCAGCACAGAATGCCTTACACTTGGTTTTGTTGATTCCTTTAATCTAAACCAAGTCATTCACCCAGAAAGTTCAAGGCCCTGGAAAGGTGACGCTCTGGGCCCCGTCCCAGGTGAATGTTCCCATTCCCTGCCAGCTCCCAGACAACTTCCCAGCTCCACCACAGGCCCAGCTCTGCTGGAGTCAACTGTTATAAACCTGCCAGGGGGATGAGAGCTCATGAAGGGAAAAGGAGCCTCTTTATTGTCTGTCTGCTTGCCTGCCCCTGGTGCTGCTTCCCGTCAGCGCCGTCACCCCGGCACTCCCACGCGAGGTGTCCCAGCACAGAAATGCACAGAAGAGCACAGAAATGCTCTTCCAGAAGCACAGAAATGCACAGAAGAGCACAGGAATGCTCTTCCAGAAGCACAGAAATGCACAGAAGAGCACAGAAATGCTCTTCCAGAAGCACAGAAATGCACGGAAGAGCACAGGAATGCTCTTCCAGAAGCACAGAAATGCACAGAAGAGCACAGAAATGCTCTCCCAGAAGCACAGAAATGCTCTCCCAGCAGCTGGGCCCAGCCCATGACACCCAGCCCTGTCACTGTCCCATCACACCCATCCCAGGCACCTCCTTCCCCTCTGGCACTGAAACCCCTCTGTTGCTGTATCAACATTTTAACATTCTAATTACCACATTTATCCTATTAATATATTAGATCTATTTGTCTAATTTTGCCTATTAGCACCTGTTTTTACAGCCTCTCAAGGCAGCCCATGCTCAGATATTCATTAGTGGTTGTATGAAGAAGTTTTTACATCTTGCAGTGTGATTTCATATGCTGCTCGTTGGTGCCCTGACAGGATCATTGGTGCCCTGCTTCTAGCACAGCAGGGCTGGGAGAACAACAGCATTTGGTGTTCCCATCACCCCTGAGAGTCTGTCAGCCCTGCTGGCTCCTCCTGTAGCTCTCCAGGGCAGGTCCCTGCTCACACAGCAGCAGCTGCATCCCTTCTCCATTCCCATTGCTTCTCTGACTCCATCATGTCCTCGGGAGAACATTTCATGGGTCCTGGTCACCTTCTGTCCTGTTCTCTGTGCTCTCAGAGCTGCCCCAGGCTGGGGTGTGTGTTTTGGGGCTCCCTGCACGTGCAGGACCCAGGCTGGGACATCTCCAAGCTCCAAACCCTTCCTGTGCCAGCCCCAATGCCAACACACCTCCTGTCCCAAAGTGCCACCAGGCTGTGTGGCCCCAGTGGCTCTGCAGGCATTGGATGGAACCAGTGTTCCCCAGTGACTCCCCAAACGCCTGAACTGCTGCTGCACCCCACAATAATCTGAGTTTCTGTGACCGTGTTCACAGGGATCTGAGGATGAGGGAAGAGATGAGGATCTGACTCTATGTTTAGAAGGCTGATTTATTATTTTATTATATATGTTATGTTAAAACTATATTAAAAGAATAGAAGAAAGGGTTTCATCAGAAGGCTGGCTAAGAATAGAATAGGAAAGAATGATAACAAGGGTTTGTGGCTCGGACAGACAGTCCGGGCCAGCTGACTGTGATTGGTGATTAATTAGAAACAACCACATGAGACCAATCCCAGATGCACCTGTTGCATTCCACAGCAGCAGATAACCATTGTTTATGTTTTGTTCCTGAGGCCTCTCAGCTTCTCAGGAGGAAAATCCTAACAAAAGGATTTTTCATAAAAGATGTCTGTGACATGTTTCTCCTCCGTGCTGCTGCATGGAGGCTGCAGGAGGATGGGGATGCTGGCTGGCTGCTCCTCCCCAGCTCCAGCAGGATGGAGAGGTGCAACCCCAGCATCCACCCCCATGTTCCCTCCAGTTCCACCTCCCCAGAGCCCTGGACCAGAGCAGGACATGCAAGGAGCCCATCACACAGCCAGGAGCTCCCTGGGCACCCTCAGGGTGCACCCTGAGCATGGGGCAGGGCTGGCAGAGGGCACAGACAGCAGAGCAGAGCCCCAAAGCCTTGGCAGGGCTGGTTGCAGCTCCTCCATGCTCCCAGCCCTGCTGCAGAGCTGGAATTTCCACACATGGAGCTGGTGGGCCTTGGGAGCGTCCCTGGCGCCCGTCACGTAATGCCTCCAGCAGGAATGTGCTGCTGCTGCTGTGGGGATTACTGCTCCTTCCTGGCCTGTTCCTCCTTGGAAAAGCCCTTTCTGGTCCCAGGCAGGATCTGTGGGCAGTGTAAAGCTCTGGGCCACTGTGGAAAGCTCTGTCCTGCTGCCTGTATGGCTGTGGTGGCAGAGGGGACAATCACCTTGGTCCTGAGAGGGGATGAGCACCTTGGTGCTGCAGAGGGGACAAATTTGGCCCTGCAGAGGGGACAATCAATCACCTTGGTCCTGAGAGGGGACAATCACCTTGGCCTTGCAGAGGGGACAGTCACGTTGGCCCTGCAGAGGGGACAATCAATCACCTTGGCCCTGCAGAGGGGACAAATTTGGCCATGCAGTGGGGACAATCAATGAGCTTGGCCCTGCAGAGAGGCTCTGCTGCTGCTGGCAAAGCCACCTGCCCATGGTGTGTGACCTGTCCAGCTCACCCTGACTGACCACAGAGCAGCACCTGGGACTCAGATGTGAAGCACAGGGAAGCTGTCACTGTCCCCTGAGCTCCTCTTTGAGCCCAAGAGGTGGCCCTTGGCTCAGGTCTCAGCTGCCATCTCAACTCCCATTTTTCAAGGGTATTGATCACTTTTAGCCCAGTGTTTCTAGTTCTAGAATATCCCGAAAGATATTGGGATATTGCTTGTGTTCATTATATGAACACAAACATGTATATTATTTAAGACAATAGAATTTCTTTACAAAACAATATTTCATTGTTTTCATTCATTCATTCATTACAAATCAATGTTTCAGTTTTTAAAAATCTCATCCTCGTGCTAATGCCTTCTATGAAACATTTACATATTGAACAACTGCTAAAGTGCCTACAGCTGAGACAGATCTCTTACTTGAAGTGGTTCTTAGAGTTCCCCAAGTTGGTGAGTGTTAAACTTCACCCTCTTTCTACTCCTCTCCCCTTAAATGCACAGCTCCAGGAACCCAGTGCCTAAATCTGCTTGGCTTGGTGCTTTTCTGGGCACTGCTCATGTGGGATGTCCCCACACCTCGTGTGTACTGAAATACAGCTGGAGATGTTCTCCTGGCATGGCTGCAAATTCAGAGTTTGGCCATCATGCAGTGGCTTTAGGTTTAATGTTTAAGCTCATCTTCTAGAGAATTTCTAATGCAATAGCAGGACCTGCTTTCTTATCTGGCAGTGAGAGATGTTTCCATGGTGCCCTGATCTGACTGTGTCTGTGCGTCTGTGTGTCTGTGTGTCTGTGTGTCTGTGTGTCTGTGTGTCTGTGTGTCTGTGTGTCTGTGTGTCTGGAGCTGCACTGGCTCAGCTCTGTGGCATCACTGGGCTCAGCATCCATGGGCAGGAGCATCCATGGCCAGCAAGTCAAAGTTCTGGAGCAAATCAGAGCCTGCACAGGGAGCAGGGCCTGCCTGGGACCCTGCAGAGCAGAAGGGCTGAGAGACACAAACATTTTCTGAAGCAGCATTTCCTCTTATTGATCTCCTCCAGTCACCAGGCATGACTCTGCCCAGAAGCAAATCATCCATCTGAGCTATCTGTGCAGCAAATCCCCTGCAGGGTCAGCTGCTAAGGCTCCATTTATCCAGGCTGCTCCCTCCCAGCTCACTTGGGAGTGGATCTGAGACCAGATCCAGATCTGAGACCAGCCCAGAGCTCCTGGCCCTGCAAATCCCAGCTGTGGGCAGACAGACTGCAGGACAGCACAGCCCTGGCAGCAGTGAGCACTCTCACTGAAGAGGTTAAAGAGTTACCTTGAGCTGGGATCTGTATTTTGTTAAATTATTTGAAAGAACAGCATCTCTGCTGTTTCCTTCTCCAACATGCAGAAGAAAAATGACTGTATTATGGTTGTGTCTAGCGTAGTGCCTGGCACCAGGCCAGCAGGATTTACAGCGGCTGGGTGAAAAGGCTGCAGGCAAGGCGGTTTGTTTGGCTGTGGACAGCACTTACAGGGTCTGCAAGGACCAATCTCCCAGCACAGCAGGGGCCAGGAGGAGACCTGCCAGCACAGAGCTGCTGGAGAAGCCATTTGTCCTGCCCATGAAACACGAGGTCAGCAGGACCCACCACCTCCTGCCAGGGCTGATAACAGGGGGAAGGCAGCAGAGTAAGACAGGATTTGTCTATTCTGGATGAAAGATCAATTTTACTGCAGCTCTTAAGATTTTTCATGCTGGAATTCTCTGGCTGGAAATGCATGTGTCTGATTCAGAACCATTTTCAGAAAGAAACACCTGGGCTCACTCCCTGGAGGAGGAGGGAGTGAGAATATTCTATTAATATTAATAAAGCACGTGTCTGATTCAGAACCACTTTCAGAAAGAAACACCTGGGCTCACTCCATGGAGGAGGGAGGGAGTGAGAATATTCTATTAATATTAATTTCTAATATTCTATATTAAACTCTTGTGCATTCCTGAATGAGATTTTTACTCTGGAGGCAAGCACAGCTGCCAGGACAGGCAGGTCTGGGTTCTGCTGTGCTTCCCACACAGCAGGTACTGAGTGCCCCTGCTCTGCTGGATGCTGGGCCCTGCTGTCCTCTCCTCAGCAGAGAGGGATGCTCAGGCTCTCAGTTTGAGCTCCTTTTGAGATTACAGCAGAACTGGGTGGGACAGGAATGATTTGGGACAGGAGACACAGAGGGTTTGCAGAGGAATGAGGCAGAGCCTGGAGGTGGAGGAGATCATTGCTCTGGTTTATTGTTTGCTCTGATCAGGCTGGACAATGGCTGGGCTGGAGGAGAGCTCAGGTGTGTGCTCAGGTGGGGCTCAGAAGGGACAGGTGAATTTCTCCTCTAAGGTTTTTGGGTCAGAGTGGCTCTGGGTATTCATAACCTCAGGGGTAGATATCATGGACATTCCCAAAGTTTCATGGATATCCTGTCCTTGCAGCAACAGGTCACACCTCACACTCATCACAGGAGCTCTGTACCCTCAGCAGCACTGCACAGGCAGGGTCCCATCTCAAACTGAGCTCATCCTCTCTTTGAGCAGGGTCAGATCTGGTGCCCACACTCAGCTGAACCACCCAAACTGTCGGGTGCTTGTCAGAGTGACCCCAAGAAAAGTTAGAAAGTCTTTTCCCAGCCTGGCACTTGAAGAAGGAGTCAGAGCTCTTCAGTTCTCAGTCTCAAGGTTGTTTCTGGTATCTTATCTATAAAAAATTTTCTCCTGCCCTGCCCAGGTCCATCCAGCAGGACAGTTCCAGGCACTCTGCCTGCCCCCAGGGCAGTGTTATGTCTTTTTACTAAAAGCTACGTGTGCAATGTTTACAATTACTTCCCAATACCTATCACCTGTGTTAGACAGTGAGCTTCTACTCTAAACCAATCCCAAAGTGCCACCATCACAGCAGAAGATGGAGGCCAAGAAGAAGAAGGAGAAAGGCTGGACACACCCATATTCCTCCCTCTTGCCTCCTGAACTCCCATTCTAAAAACCCCAAAATCTACTTTTCCACCCTGGGATAACTTCACTATTATTCTACCTAAACTGTTGTTGCTTGCAGATCTTCATATAAGATTGGTAATTGGCTCCATGGGTCATAATCAAACCCAGAGGTGTTTTGGGCTCTTTGCCAGGGTCTCTGAGCCCCCTGGCAGGGTCCTGGCCATCGAGGACAGCCAGAGGGATGTGCTGGGTTCCCACACCAAACCATCACTGAGCTCCATTAAAATCTGGCCAAATTCTTCCCTCTGCTGAGGAAAGGCCTTCAGCTGCACACCTGGGGTGGGACACACTTGCCCCACACCCCAGCAGCAGGGCTGACATCCTGGAGGATGGTCACACTGAGGGTGTCCCTTCAGGAGGCACTGTGGGCTCGCTCTCCAGGACAGGCTGTAGCAGAGCTGTACCTGACAGGGGCAGCACAGCCACAGGTTTCCTGTGACCAGAGGCTGAGCAGGCTGGGATGACTGACCAGGGACAGCCACATCCTCAGAAAGGATTTCAGCAACAGCCAGGTGTACAATAAACTGCTTTTCTGGTTAGCAAGGGGATCTATCTTAAAAATTGGAAGAGAGAATTATTCTGGGAAAGTGCTGTGGAAAACGTGTAGTAAAGATGAATCCTTTGGGCTGAGTTACACTGGGGATACAATGCTGATGCTCCCCCTTGTAGCCAATGTCAGAGGAGCTGGGTTTAGGAGGCCAGACCCTTGCAGTGAGTTCTGTTTTCCCTGTGCAGCCTGAACAACCCAGACTTTGTGTCAAATCTTAGGAAATGAGCTAAAGTATTCCTATTTTTGTTGCATGACGGTGGATTCTGGTACCGTCCTGTCTGGGTGTGACCCCACACTGATGGCACAGGTTGGACTCCTCTGACACCAGCTGGCAGGACAAGCCACCCCTGAATGTGCTCCTGACAGCCTGGGAGCCAAGGGAGCCCCCAGCCCCTGGAGGGGACAGCTGTGTCCCCAGCAGCACAGCCCCTGGGCCTTGGGACAGGCTGGTGAGCTCTGCTGGGGCAGAGACACAGGCTGGGGAGGGTGCTGTCCCCTGGCCTGCAGAACCAGGACATTCTGTGTGTGTCCTACCTGTCATGGGCAGGGACAGCACCAGGGAATGGCTGGAGCTGGGTCAGGGCAGGGTAGGGTGGATTTAGGGAAAGGTTCTTCCCCAGAGGGTGCTGGCACTGCCCAGGGAATGGGCACAGCCCCGAGGCTGCCAGAGCTCCAGGAGGGCTTGGACAGCCAGGGATGCCCAGGATGGGGTTGTTGGGGAGTTTGGGATGGATTTAGGGAGAGAGTCTTCCCCCAGAGGATGCTGGCACTGCTGCAGGGAATGGGCACAGCCCTGAGGTTTCCAGGGATGCCCAGGGTGGGGTTGTTGGGGGTCTGGGTAGGATCAGGACTTGCACTGGGTGATCCTGGGGGTCCCTCCAGCTCAGGCCATTCCCTGGCTGTGGTTTCCAGCCTTTGGACACCCAGGGATGCCCAGGGTGGGATTGCTGTGGAGTTTGGGTTGGATTTAGGGAAAGGTTCTTCCCTAGAAGGTGCTGGGCACTGCCCCAGGGAATGGGCACAGCCCCGAGGCTGCCAGAGCTCCAGGAGCCTTTGGGAATGCCCAGGGTGGGGTTGTTGGGTGTCTGGGCAGGGCCAGGAGCTGCATTGGGTGATCCTGGGGGTCCCTCCCAGCTCAGGACATTCTGTGTGTGACCTGATGTGTGTGTCCTACCTGTCATGGCCAGGGACAGCACCAGGGAGTGGCTGGAGCTGTCAGGGCAGGCTCAGGTTGGATTTCAGGGAAAGGTTCTTCCCCAGAGGGTGCTGGGCACTGTCCCAAGGAATGGGAATAGCCCTGAGGCTGCCAGAGCTCCAGGAGCCTTTGGACAACCAGGGATGCCCAGGGTGGGGGTCTGGGCAGGGCCAGGGGCTGGGTGGTGCTGGGGGTCCCTGACTGTGGTTTCCAGGCTTTGGACAGCCAGGGGTGCCCAGGGTGGGGTTGTTGGGGGTCTCGGCAGGGCCAGGAGCTGCACTGGGTGATCCTGGGGTCCCTCCCAGCTCAGGAGGCTGTGATTGATGCAGGTGGTGATCTCTCCTTGCACACCTTCACTGGGGCTGCCCATCCCCATTTCAGGAGGAGGGATGGTCCAAGCCAGCCCTGCTGGGGCTCAGCAGAGCAGAAGGGAGCAGGAATCGGGGCTCAGCTGCCTTGGTGAGTGTCTGCCTGAGCATGCAGCTGCCTAAATCCCAGAGATTACTCACAGCAACCTCAGCACAAGAGTTTCTGCTGAAGGAAAAACTTCAATGTCAAGAGCATGAGTAATAACCAAGCTGGCACTTAACGGTTCAAACAGAAGATAAGAGCTAAGGCTGGATTCTCAGAGGGCCCTTTTTATCTCCTTTATATATGTCACAACTGAAGAAATGAAGAATATAAAAGTTATTTATTGGCGTTTCGTTCCTGCAGCACTTTTATCATGTAGAGTGTGCACTGACCCCACGGTACCACAGAACTGGAGAAGGGATTAACAGATTAAGGGAATCCTCTATCTCAGTAGGACCAGATTTGGGGGTGATCTGCACCCTCTGACCCCTTCACAGCTCTTCCCTGTTCTCTGGAGAAGCTGCTGTGCTGCTCCTGCCCAGCCCTGAGTGTTTCCTCAGGGTGAAAATCTCATTTTGACCCTGTGGGCAGGGGGCTGGAGGTGATCTGCTGCAGGCACCTGGGGCCAGCCCTGCTTGTTGGGGGATCCCATCTCCAGGCTGCTCCTTCCCCAGTCCTGCAGCACCCACAGGAGTGCCCAGAGCTCCTGCTGAGGGGACATGGTGCCAGAGGCAGCTGGAGCAGCCTGGTGCTGACAGCAAGGTGAGAGCACTGCAGGGGCTGCAGAGAAGAAATCTAGGCAGGAAAATGTAAGATCTCCATGAAGGTAGGAAAGAAAACAGGAGAGAGGAGGAGGGAAGCAACAAACTTCAGTAAGTACAAAATCTATCTTAAGTTTCCTTGGGTGTGTGATACGGATCTTGGCAATGCTGTGTGTGCTGTCCTTGGCTGAGAAAACATCCTCCTGTCCTAGCTGGGAATGAGGGGGCTCCAAAGTGGCAATTCCTGGAAATTACTGAGCTGAACCAGAGTGTCTGGGGAGAGCAGACCCCGGTGCAGGGCTCAGCAGGAAAAGCTGAGTTTTACTCAAACTCGTTTAAATCGGGGCAGGAACTCAAAGCCTGGAGCGGTTTGAAGCATGGCACGTCGTGCTGAGCTAAACAGCAGTGAAAGGTGCAGTCTACACAGACCATCAGGGTGTTTATGTGCTGCAGGCAGAGGGATTGCTCAGGGGCTGCAGGCACAGCAAAGGTCAATCATTAATTATTGAACAGATGGGACAGTTTCGCCTGCATCTTCCTCGAATTTGACTGTGGCCAGGTGGGGACTGTCTTGAATCTGTCTGTGATCTGCACTGAGTGTCTGTCACTGAATAATTCCTGAGCCCTGGAGCATTTGCTTGCTGTAAATGTCTGAGGAATCCAAGCCTGTGCCCTCTGACAGAGCTCCAGGTAGGTCCTTGCTCTCTGTCTGCTCCCCCAGGCTGGGAGGGAAGCAGAGGATTTCAGGTCTCAGACAGGATGTGTGTGATACCCCCTCACAGAGAGAAGTTTAAATATTATACTTCAGTCCAGCAGCTGCACTGGGGATGTTTAAGCTCAGAGGTCACCTTTCTTAATTATTCCTGGTAGTGGTGTCCCTGTTCTGGCTCATTGAAGGAAACCAAGTGAGAAATGGGCAGGAGTAGGGTCCTGGGGTAGATGTGGATCTGCTTGAAGATCCCAGTGGGCATCAGGGAGTGCTTAGAAGAACCTTCATGTGCCAAGAACAATCCCAGTACCCTGGTGTTCCTGGTCAAAATCACATTTGTTTGTTATTCTGACTATCAGGACAAACTCCAGCTGGAAGATGGAAGAGCTTTCCAGGAAAGAGGGATCATCCCAGGATGGGCAGAGGGCTGGCAAACACAGCTCTGGGTGCAGGCCTGACCTGGGCACACCCAGTGTGCTCTCAATGGCACTTTAGAGAACAGTGTTTTGACAGCTTTAATTCCTCTGATCTCATCTCACACAAAATGTCCTGGGTTTTGGCATCAGCATCACCCTTTTCAAAATGACTGGTACCTCTGAAGTAAACCAAATGTGAGTTAGGGCAATTATAAATGAAATTTAACGGTCAAGATTGAAGCATGGCTTGTTGTTAATGACAAGCAAGTGAGAAATAATCTTTGTGGTTCAGGTCACCCAACACTTCTCATCTCAAGGGCCTCTTTCCATGTGTCAATAACTTTGATGAATGCCCAGGACCAGGAGCCCTCATGCCATGGATCTGTCTTGTCCTGGATTTGTTTATAACATCACACTGAAACCAGTGGAGCTGCATCAGAGAGGGAGATTAGAGAAAACCAGTTGGTTTTTCCCATTTTTTTCCAAAATTCTTACAACTTTCATGTTGAGAAGCCCCAGCCCATGCAGGCTGTGGAGCTGCACATGACATTTGGCAGAGGTGGTGGTTGGTGTGTATGTCAGGATGTGCCTCCTGCTATCCCAGAGAAAAGATGCCCAAATTTGGGAACATTAAAAGTGTTTGAAAAGCCCTGGTTCACACAGCCTCAATGGGAGCTAGCTGGAGTTTAGCACCTAAAGCCTTGCAAGCATTTGTGTGCTTGGCCACGCTGCAGCTCTGCTTGTTCTGTGAGCCCTGCTGGGGACAGGCTCAGGGCAGGAGCAGAAAATGGATGTGGAGCCCTGGGAACCAACCCAGACTGTGGAGGGCACAGGAGGAGGATCCTGGGGTGGAAATGATCTCAGGAGCCCAGTGGGGACAGCAGTGAAACAATGTGGGGATGGGGAGGGCTGGTGTGAGAATGAGTGATGGTGGTGAGAGGCAGAAAGGGAAAAAGGAGACTGAATGGCCTGGAGGCTGCAAGAGGCTGTTCCAGATGTGCCACCCATCCCCTGAGAGAGGAGAGGAGAGGAGAGGAGAGGAGAGGAGAGGAGAGGAGAGGAGAGGAGAGGAGAGGAGAGGAGAGGAGAGGAGAGGAGAGGAGAGGAGAGGAGAGGAGCATGTGTCCCTTCCCTTCCATGGGGATGAGCTGTCTGCAGAGATCATCAGAGGCAGGAAAAGGGCTGAGATGTCAGCCACCACAGGGCTACACAGCCCTCAGGGCCTTCCCTGGATCTCTCAGGGCTCCATCTCTTGCACAGCACTCTGGCAGGAGAGGTGGGACAGGCAGGAGCCCTCCTGAACAGCAGCCAGGCCAAACAGACACAGCAGAGGGCATGGAGGGCTGGGCTGTGGCTGCAGGAGGGTGGCTGAGCCCTCAGGGAAGGATGGAAGAGAAGACACTGCCCCTTGGCACCTCCAGAGCTCCCTGGCACTGCCAGGGCTCTCTTGTGCCATCAAGGTCAGCTCTGATGGCACATGGCACTGGCAGAGAGGAGAAGGAGCTGCTCTGTCCCCACAGCTCATGCCTGGGACAGTCTCAGTGGTGCTGGAGAGCAGCAAGCAGCAGCAGCACGTTCCTAACTCCTGCCAGAGCAGCTTCAGCACAGAGGTTCTCATGTGCTCGGTGATTTCCAGCCTGCAGCTCACCCAGATGTGGGTGACACAGAGGTTTTCTCATGCTGGGTGATTTTACAGCTCCCCAGATGTGAGTGGCACAGAGGTTTTCTCGTGATTGGTGATTTTACAGCTCCCCAGATGTGAGTGACACAGAGGTTTTATCATGACTGGTGACTTTGCAGCTCACCCAGAGGTGGGTGGCACAGAGGTTTTCTCATGCTGGGTGATTTTACAGCTCACCCAGAGGTGGGTGGCACAGAGGTTTTCTCATGCTGGGTGATTTTACAGCTCACCCAGAGGTGGGTGGCACAGAGGTGACCTGCAGGAGGCCCTTGGTTCCCCAGGCTCCCAGACAAGCACCAGTTTCCTCTTCCAGCTTCCAGAGGTGAACAGGTGAGAGGTGTCAGCTGTTCTCCACTCCTGTTTAGAAGGAGCTGAGCTGATTTTGCTGAGATATTTCCAATTCTAGGAAAACTTAACCCTGACATTTGATTCCTGGCTAAGCTGATAGCTTGCTAAAAAAAAAAAAAACAAAAAACCCCAACGCTAATAAAAAAATCTTATTTGCTTCTAAACACCAAAACTGCACTATTAGCAGATGTTTGTTTTCTGCTTCTGTTTTTTATTTCCACAGAAATATTTGCAGAAAATCTTGTTAGGATATTTTCTTAGCATTTCAGGCAGTGCTATCACTGCTCCCTTCCCAGGGAGGGCTCTCACGGGAGGCACAGGGCAGCACTAATGAGGGGCTCGCTGTGCTCCACTGCCCACAGCACTCAGCCTCAACCTTCCCTTATATGTCAGTCCTGCCAGAGCCTCAACCTTTCCCACCACTTCCATGAGCTCCAGTCTTGGCCCCAAGGCCACCACACCCAGCTTGGACGGTGCTGGGTGGTGCCTGCAGGGATGGACATGCTGCAGTTCTGCACCAAAATGTTGCACAATGTCTGTGCTTCCCACCCTCCTGACCCTCACCTCATCTGTGCGCTGGGTGGATTCCATCTCCAGCCTCAGGGCCCATCCTCAGTGGGTGTCTTTAGGTCCAAGCAGGGAGCAGATGTGGAAACACAGGGCACCAGGAGTATTTCTGTCTGTTCTGGGGTGCCCTGATCCCCCTCCATGGCTACCTGCCATCTGTGCAAACCCAGGGCACCACAGGGAATATTTCTGTGTCTGCTCTGGGGTGCCCTGAGCCCCAGGGAAGCACTGACTTTGAACCTTCATTCATGGAGAAAGTTTCCCAGACTTCAAGACAGACTGGAATCCACAAAAGTGTGAAATAGATTATAGAGAGTAGTGTAGGTGAGAAATTGAGGTTTGGGATTTTTACTGTGTTGTGGATCTATGTGGTGTTTTAGTGTGTTGCACTGACTCTGACCCTCATTCATTAAGAAAGTTTCCTAAACTCCAGAATATATTAGAATCCACAAAAGTGTGAAATACATTATAGAGAGCAGTGTAGTTGTATCACTTTGTGAGAAATTGAGGGTTTGGGATTTTTAGTGTGTTGTGGATCTATGTGGTGTTTTAGTGTGTTGCACTGACTTTGACCCTCATTCATGGAGAAAGTTACCTAAACTCCAGAATAGACTGGAACCCACAAAAGTGTGAAATAGATTATAGAGAGTAGTGTAGGTGAATCACTTGGTGAGAAATTGAGGTTTTGGGGTTTTTAGTGTGTTGTGGATGGCAGCAAGATGGAGGGCACAGGCTGTTCTTTGTGCTTCTTCTTCTCCATGGGTTTGGGTGCATTTTGTAATTGGGCAGAAAAGTCCCCATTGCGGGCTCTGTGGGATCAGTTATTGGGTTAAAAGGGAAAATAATCCAGGTGTCAGTTCTTAATTGGATAGTTTAGCTTTAAAAGCCCTTGTACCAAGAGATTGTTGGCCATTTTGTGCCTTCTAGTGAAAAGCTGCAGAACTCATGGTTGTGAGCCTGTTTTGCTGATGAGAAATAATAAACACCTGAGTCCCAACAGGAATTACCATCTCAAGTTCCTTCAGTCCAGACCCAGAAAAACCAATAACGCTCTGATTCCTGTTGTCCCCAAGGGATGGGACAGCCCCCTGTACATCAGGATGGCACAGCCTGGCTGTTCCAGCACACCAGCCAGAGTGGGAGAGGCTGAGATCATCCTGCCTTCATAAATCCTCACCAGCTGCAGGACCCAGGAGCATTTCAGAGTGAGGGAAGCAGCAGGGAACAGGGCCTGGGAGAAGGCAGGAGGGTCAGGAGGTGTGAGGAGCCTCCTGAGAGGAGCTTCACATCCACCTCAGATGGAGAAAAGCTCCTGGGAGATGGGAGCACCATCTTTTCCACTCCTGCTGGCCTTGTTTGGTTTCTGTTTTGGTGTTATTGAACAGAACAACAATAGCAGTTGTTATTGTGTTCAGCACCAGGCTGAAGTGCTCCTGGTGTGGAGGGCACAGTGAGGGTGTGCAGATGTCCCAAGGGCAGGCTGGCTCTGTGAAGCCTGGGGACAGCATGTGAGGGTGGGACTGTGGTCACACTGCCCAGGCTGTTATTTGCTTACAGGCTGGGAATCAGGGAAATGTGGATACAGAGGGAAAAACAAACCTGGAAGAGCTGCAGGCTCCAATTCTGGGAGCCTCTTACAGCTTCCATCCCTCTGCAATGCAGGGAGGGTGAGCAGAGCCACAGGAGCAGCACCCAGACCTTGGGCAGTGGGGAGGAGGTGGATGAGGGGATCCTGCTCATCACCACAGGCACCCACTGCACTGGGCCAGGGCTTTCCCTGCTCTCTCCAGGTCAGATGAAAGGTTGTCCAGCTGCAGTTTCCTCCTGGTTAAAAAAAGATGCTGGGCAGGTCAACAAAAGCAAGCACTGCTCATTCCAGAGGGAAAATCAATAACAGAGGGAATGGTGGGGCTGAAGAATTCAGTGCTTTCTCTGCTTCAGCTGCTCCTAGAGTGATTAACTTTAATGAAGTGATTAATGCAATTAACTGACTACAAAGGGGGAGAAATGTGGATTGAATAAGAGAAGAATCAGCGTGAGAGTGCTTACATAAATGAAATCCACTTATTTTCACCTCAGCTGGGTCTGCTGAAATTCTACTGGACTTGTCTAGATCATTTGAGGAACTGGTGCCATCTCACAGCCCCTGGCAGCAACCCCTGAGAACAAGGCAAGGACAAGATTTTGTGTGTCCCCAGGCAGGGAGAAAGGATCCAGCTATGAGGGATAATCCAGATCCTTTGTCAGCTCCCAGAGTGGCACAGCCCGCCTGGGTGTTTCAGCAGGGTTTGGGGTGTTCTGAGCCTTTTTGTGCACACCCAGACATCCCAATGTCCCCTGTCTGCCCAGGGCTGGGAGCAGGCAGGCAGAGCCCTCACTGCTGGCCCACAGGATGCTGTAAATCTTGGGGAGCTGCTGCTGTGAAGCCCCCTCACAGCACCCAGCCTGCTGTCTATTGAGAAAAGCCAATACCCTTCTGTCTGTCAGCTGGCACTTAACCACCGCTGTTATTCTAGATGAGTGAACACTTGTGTTATATTTTCCAATAGCAAAAACTGGGGTCAGCAGGGTGTCTGCTGTTTTAGCCAAATCCAGATGGGGTTTTCCTATAAACAAGTGCACACAGAATATTTATACAGGCGATGGCACCTGACGCCTTAACACTTAGGCCATCCTATTGAGTAGCCACTCATACTATAAGTCACTTCAGTGCATTAAGTAAATATTTTAATATAGCCATGTCACTGTTTATTATATAATGGCGGGGGCCCAAATCTTGCCTAATGCTTGGTTAAAAAGTCAGTTTACACCATCCTTTACAGTGAATCAAAGAATGCATAAACGGGGCTCTTTTGTTACTCAGAGCTCTGTTTACTTTACTTTTCTGTAAACCTTTCGAAACACTTGCTTATAAGAGCTGATAGAACCCAGATTTTCCCCAGGGGCTGAGGTGTTCATGATGTCGGGAAGGTACAGCACAGAGTAATCAATGGAGTTTCCACTGAGCAGCCCCAGGCTCATCCCTCAATATCTGTCCCTAATTCTGCTGGAAAACCACCTTGGGCTGGCACAGAGGCTGCCCAGCAGCTCCTGCACAGCACAGGCAGCTCTGGCACACCTGGGCCAGGTGCAGGGGCAGCCACACAGAGCAGCATCCTTGGAGCAGAGGTTCAGGGTGTCTGCCCTCTTCTCCAGCTGAGGGACTGTGGGAGGTGGTGACCAGAGGGATGGATTCATCTCTTCTCTTTATTGCCTTCTTGCCTTTTCAGTGTCCCACTGCCTGTCCCTGCGTGCACCATTCTCTGCTTCACTCTGCTGCTGAGTTCCTTGGGGTCAGGAGCCATGTGTGGGTGTTACCTAAGACCAGGGGGCACAGAAATCCCTGACAACATGAGCTAGAAGCTGGGCACTTCAAAACTCCATCACAGGTTCTGGCTCAGGAGGATTTGGGTGAATCATGTGCTCCCCTCAGCCCTGCTCACTCTTCAGTTCTCTGCATCCAGCCCTAGTTCCACTTGTGGCAGGGAGAAACTTGCCCTGAGCACGACATGCATGACCCTTGGGAGGCACTAAATAATGCCAAAGAGTCACCCAGGACAGTCCCAGATTGCCCTCAGCACTTCTTGTACCTGTCCCAGGACCCTGGGCCTCAGGACAGCAGCCAGAACCTCTGCAGCCAGGAGCTGGGGTGAGGTCAGGACACAGGAAAAGCCCAAAAACAGCCTGGCTTTGCCCTGCAGACTGTCCCAGGGAAAGAAAGGCTGCACAGGAAGGTGGCAGGGACATTTGGGAAGGTTGTGCCTCCCTGTCCCATCTGTCCATGCATTGGAAGGGGCTGTGGTGCTCTGAGCTGGTGCAGAACTGGCACAGGGGATTTGGGATGACAGATTTCCCTGTAGAGGTTCCCATCTGGTTAAGGGTGTTCATCTGCACAGGGAGTGGGATGAGCCACGTGCACACGCCTGGAGCTGATGGCAGCAAAAGAGGACCTGTGTGCCCTCCTGCTGTGGGTACCCCACCCTGATCCAGAGCTGTGGGCAGCAAGGTGAGCATCACACCTGGAGCACCAGCCCCAGCACCTGCCATGGCCCCAGGGACAGAGCTCACCCTGTCCTGAAGATGGGCTGGGGAGGGCAGCAGTGACACCCTGAGCCCCTGCAGCAGCCCCTGGCCCTGAGCCCACCCTCAGCTTTGGGGCAGCAGAAAATTCAACACCCTCAGGGACCCTCCTGTCCCCTGCCAGAAAAGCAGACCCAGCACATGGGGATGGGTGAGGATGGATGAGGATGGGTGAGGATGGGTGGGGATGGGTGAGGATGTGTGGGGATGGGTGAGGATGGGTGAGGATGGGTGAGGATGGGTGGGGATGGGTGGGGATGGGTGGGGATGGATGAGGATGGGTGAGGATGGGTGAGGATGGATGAGGATGATAAGGATGGGTGAGGATGGGTGAGGATGGTGAGGATGGATGAGGATGGATGAGGATGATAAGGATGGGTGAGGATGGGTGGGGATGGGTGGGGATGGGTGAGGGTGGATGAGAATGGATGAGGATGGATGAGAATGGATGAGGATGGGTGAGGATGGGTGGGGATGGTGAGGATGGGTGAGAATGGATGAGGATGGGTGAGGATGATAAGGATGGGCGAGGATGGGCGAGGATGGGTGAGGATGGATGAGGATGATAAGGATGGGTGAGGATGGGTGAGGATGGGTGAGGATGGATGAGGATGGTGAGGATGGGTGAGGATGGTGAGGATGGGTGAGAATGTGTGAGGATGGGTGAGAATGTGTGAGGATGGGTGAGAATGTGTGAGAATGGGTGAGGATCAATGAGGATGGGCTCTCCCCCTGTGCCCCCCTCCCCTGCCATGTGTGCACCCCAGCAGAGCAGTGGAGTGTGACTCCTGAATCCCCTGGCCCCTGTAAGATATTGTTCTCCATTTCCCCCAGGGCAGCCTTGTTCCATTGGATAATTGCAAAGTATTTATCTGTGTCATATTAAGTCCCATTTGGGATAATTGTGAAATTGGCAGCCTTGGTCCTCCTTTGTTTAGACCAGGGTATAATTTGGTTAATGTTATTGGTTTTTTTAACTCTGCCACAAGAAGGAGGAAATTTAGATTCTATTATTTAGCAAGTAGCTCTGAGGAATGTCCTTTGGCAGCAGGGACCTGCAGTGGGGCCACAGAGCTCCTCGAAGCCTTGCAGCATTTGGTGGGCATGCTGAGTCTCAGCCAGGCCACAAATCTCCATCCTTCCCTGATCCCTGTTCCTCCTCCCTGCCTGCCTTCCTCTTGTATTTTCTGGAATTCTTGTCATTGGAAGGAAAGAATGATGAATTTGACTCTGTGGTTTAAGAAGGTTAATTTGTTATTTTGTGATCTATATTATATAAATGAATACTATAGTAAAGAATACAGAAAGGATACAGAAAGAAGGCTAGAAAAATACTAACGAAAACTTGTGACTTTTTTTCTAGAGTCTGACACAGTTTGGCCCTTGATTGGCTAATAAGTAAAAATAATTTACATGAAACCAATGAAAAATCACTTGCTGGATAAACAATCTCCAAACCACATTCTAAAGCAGCAAAACACAGCAGAAGCAAATGAGATAATTAGTGTTTTCCTTTTTCTCTGAAGCTCCTTAGCTTCCCAGGAGCAAAATCCTGGTGAAGAGATTTTTCCAGAAAATACAACAGTGACACTCTCCACTGTGCCACACCCCAGATTGGCAAAACCAGCAGTGGAGACACTTCACCCCATCCTGTGTGTCCTTTCCAAGCTCAGCTCCTGCAGAAAGGATATTCCACCAGGAATCTGGGCACTGGGTATCTGGCCTTGCACATCTGGGGATAGTGATTATTTTTTCTTTCTGTCACCAATGCTGCTCAGGAAGGAAGAGATCTGTAACTCCTGTGCAGCTTTACTCTGTCCCCTGCTCATTGCCCACACAGCCAGGGAATGATTTCTTGGGTGTTCTGGCTCATGGTCAGTGAAATAAGAGAGACCAGTCATGAGGTTTGTAACATTCATATTTTCTAGAAAAATCCCTTCACCCAGGATTTTTCCTCTGGGAAGCTGAGAAGCCTCAGAGAAAAAGGAAAACAATAATTACCTCATTTGCTTCTCCTGTGTTTTGCTCCTTTGGGATGTGATTGGAGATTGTTTACCCACAGGTGATTGTTTCATTGGATCCTGGTGTGAATTATTTTGACTCTTTGGCCAATCAAGGCGAAACTGTTAGGACTCTGGAAAGAGTCAAGAGTTTTCATTATTATTTTTAGCATTCTGTAAGTATCCTTTCTGTATCCTTTAATACAGTTTAGTATTCTTTAATATAATATAGTATCATAAAATAATAAATTAGCCTTCCGAGAACATGGAGTCAGATTCATCATTCCCTCCTGCCACAAGGGCTCCTGAAAAAAAAATAGAAATTTTCAACTGGACCTGGGGTCCCAGTTAATGCCAAGCCTTGCCTCTTGCAGCAACCCCACCTGTACTTACCTAAACAATGGCCCTTTTTGGTCACAGGCCTGCTGCTTTGAGTCTGGGTGATTTTGCAGATAAATTGAGGCTGCAGGATATATTAAAATTTCCAGCCAGTAGGAGAGCAACGTTCTTGAGCAGCCTTCCCAACAGGAAAGCAGGGGCAAGGAGCCTGGGCTGTTTGTAGATGGAGCTTGATAAGTTAATGGAAGGGATTTCATGACATGACAGAAATGATCCTGGAGTGAAAAATTAAGTCATGGGATAATGGGCCTTGAATGTTTCATTTGTTTGTGTTTCTGGAAGCATGTTTCAAAAAAGAGGTTCTTTAGTTCTTGATACTCTTTATTGCTCTATGGTTTACCATCATCCCAGGCTCTGGGGTGCCTGAAGGAACCACACGTTTTCTTTCTTCCTGGGGCAGCCTTGGATTTTGGGATGGAGAGAGGAGCCTCCTTTCATAGCATTTTGGCTGGAGATGGGATCTGGATCTACTGTTGTGTCAGAGCACTGCTGTGTGAGCACCTTGCCCACAGTCAGATCCTCCTTGGCCTTGGAGCCTTTTGCTCTGGGCTGCACTGTCAGGGCCATGTGCCTTTTTCCTTCTTTTATGGGATGAAGTGGGTATTCATTTGTTTGTGTCTCTGAAGCATGTTTTAAAGAACAGGTTCTTTAGTTCTTGATACTCTTTATTGCTCTATGGTTTACCATCATCCCAGGCTCTGGGTTGCCTGAAGGAACGTTTTCTTTCCTCCTGGGGCAGCCTTGGATTTTGGGATGGAGAGAGGAGCCTCCTTTCATAGCACCTTGTCTGGAGATGGGATCTGGACCTGCTGCTGTCAGAGCACTGCTGTGTGAGCACCTTGCCCACAGTCAGATCCTCCTTGACCTTGGAGCCTTTTGCTCTGGGCTGGAATGTCAGCACCATGTGCCTTTTTCCTTCTTTTATGGGATGAAGTGGGTCTTCATTTGTTTGTGTCTCTGAAGCATGTTTTAAAAATGAGGCAGAGCTGGACATGACCCCTGTCACCAGACACATTTTTATTCAGTGTTCAGAGGCACTGGGCTGGAGGGGTGACATGGCACCACTGCCCCACAGTCTGGCTCAGGTTGGTCCCTGCTGCAGCAGGAACACAGCCCGTGGGCACAGATCCTCTGCCAGCAGTCTGGGACCTTTCCCAAAGCCCTGCTGGGTCAGTCTGTGCCCTTTCCCACCCACTGAATGCTCCCTGTGCCAACTCCAGCTGGCAGGGCCCCCGTGCTGGGCAGCAGGACCATCTGAGGCTGGAGAGCTGCTCCTGCCTCTGCTCCTCTCCCATGTGAGACCCACCCTCATCCTTTACTGATGCTGTGTGTCCCTTTGGTCCTTCTCCTCCTCTGGCATCTGAGGAAAGGGCATGGCTCCAGTTTGTGCTCATTTTCCAGTTCAGATCTCTGCCATGTTTTCTCTCTTTCAGAAAGATTTTGTTTATTGCATTTCTAAAATGTAACAGAATAAGGGAGACAAAGATCAGGCACAACCACAAATGCTGCAAAATTAGGACACAGTTTAATGCTGCAGCCATAACTGAGGACACCAATGTGACCTGCAGGAGAAGCCAATGTTTTCCTGCAGAAATGTGGGGAGGCAGCTCTGGTTGGGGTGCCAGAGAACCCCTTTGGGTGACCAGCAACAGCTCAACCTGTGTGGAGAGCACAGAGCCATCATCCCTGTGCAGCCAGGACCTGAACTCACAGCTGGGCTCCAGCAGGAGCTGAAAAACCCAGAGCTGGGAAATTCCATGGGAGCAGGACAAGCAGAGCTGGGGCTGGGACAGGGCTGTCCTGTCCCACAAGGACCTGTGGGACCTCAGCTGGGGTCTCTTCTCAGGCCCCTCATAAGCAAACAGCCTTGCAAGAGACAGGAACACCTTTCTGCTGGAGGACCAGGTTGATGAGCCCACAAAAACTCTCCATAATATTTTTCCTGAGTTCAATGCAGTGCTATGGGAAAGCCCAGCCTGGAATTTTTGGATATTTGTGCCCATGAACTCCAGCACCTCAGAGCAGGATGGGCAAGCCTGTGGTAGGGCCTGACCTCAAGAATCCCCCACACTTCACTGGGATGAGAAACCTCCTCATTTTGTAGCTGCCAGAGCCATGATTTGGTGGTAAGAGCAGTGCCAATGTTAATGGCAGCAGTGATGCTGACAGCAGCAGGGTCATTTCCAGGGATTCCCATTCCACTGGAAAAGCTGAAAACCACAAGTTTCTGGTTGGGGTTGGATTTAAATCTGAAAACAATCCTGGTTTGTCCTTTGTAACGAGCCCAGGTTGCACTGCCACCAACAGAAACAGCAAATTGTTAAGGGTTTATAAATTAATTTACAAATTAATCAAAACAAATCATAATTAAGGAAAAAAGTGCAATTTCTCTCAGAATCTCCATTCTGCCAAGGCTGCTGGAGCAGGGCTGTCCCCAGGTGTGCAGGACCCTGGAGCTGGTGTGATCCAAGCCCCACCAAGCCCAACACTCGTGAGTCAGACCTGGGAAATTCACCAGATTAGCCTGAAAACAGTTCTGCAAACAGAGCAAGCAGCAAGAACACATCTGAGGCTGATAACTGCTTTTTGAGCCTTTTCAGCTTATTTACAATGTTACTGCTTATTTTAAGATTTTTAAGTTTATTTTAAGATTACTTTAAAAACTACAAGAATGGTCCAGATTCATAAAATGTTTTATCTAACTCAGAACTTTCTGCATGTGTTGTCCAGTCAAGTTCTAACAGTATTTTTAGCACCACAGAAATAACCCTGGGCACCAGAGCAGGGCTAAGGACTGGTGGCAAATGCCAGGTAGCCCAAGAACTGCAATCCTTAAATGCTCCTAAATCATAGAATAATATAATTACAGAATGATTTGTGTTGGGAGGGACCTCAAAGCTCATCCATTTCCACCCCTGCCATGGCAGGGACATGTTCCACTGTCCCAGGGTGCTCCAGGTGTTGGGGTGTAGTGCAAAACCACTACACCAAGCCCTGTCCAGGGACATTTCCAGGGATCCAGGGGCAGCCAGAGCTTCTCTGTGCCAGGGCCTGAACCAGCTCACATATCTGTCCCTGTATTTAATCTATATTTACTCTCCTTCAGCTTAAAGCCATTTCCCTTGTCCTGTCTCTCCATCCCCTGTCCCAAATCCCTCTCTGGCTCTCCTGAAGACCCTCCAGGCACTGAAGGTGTCCCCAAGACACCTTCTCCAAGAATTGTCTCTGTTTGTCTTCTCTCTCCATCACACTCACACACCTGCAGTGCTGTACATGGCAGGAATATCTCCTGGGTGCTGCCAGAACATGAGAAATCACCTTGCAGAGCTCCCACCGTGCTCATGGGGCAGCAGGAGGGAGTCCTTGTGCTGGGAAGGACCAGCAGATGTGCCCTGGACATGGATGCACAAGCAGGGAATCAGTTCTTGAGTCGTTTACCTGAAGATCAGTTATTTTAGAACTGCACAATTTGTCAGCCTGATTTTGTCCTGGGTGTTTTCATTCCATTTGAGTACTGACAGAGAGGTAAGCCTTGGGAGAATCTGGAGTAATAACTGAGTTCCTGATCACTATTCCTCTACTTAAAACTTCTTTCTATGGAAAAAAGAAAAAATGAAGTAGAAATCATAGAAATCAGTCCTTTTCACAACAGCCTGATTTGTCCTGGATTTTCATCCCATTTGAGTACTGACAGAGAGGTAAGCCTTGGGAGGATCTGGAGTAATAACTGAGTTCCTGATCACTATTCCTCTACTTAAAACTTCTTTCTATGAAAAAAAAATAAATAAGTAGAAATCAGTTCTTTTCAAAACAGCCTGATTTTGTCCTGGATTTTCAGCCCATTTGAGTACTGACAGAGAGGTAAACCTTGGGAGGATGTGGAGTAATAACTGAGTTACTGATCACTATTCCTCTACTTAAAACTTCTTTCTATGAAAAAGAAAAAAAAAAAAAAAAGTAGAAATCAGTCCTTTTCAAAATAGCCTGATTTTGTCCTGGATTTTCATTCCATTTGAGTACTTTAGACAGAGAGGTAAGCCTTGGGAGGTTCTGGAGTAATAACTGAGTTCCTGATCACTATTCCTCTACTTAAAACTTCCTTCTATGGAAAAAAAATAAATAAAAAAAAAAAAAAAGTAGAAATCATAGAAATCAGTCCTTTACAAAACAGCCTGATTTTGTCCTGGATTTTCAGCCCATCTCAGTACTGACAGAAAGGTAGGTCTTGGGAGGATGTGGAGTAATAACTGAGTTCCTGATCACTATTCCTCTACTTCAAACTTCTTTCTATGGAAAAAAGAAAAAATGAAGTAGAAATCGTAGAAATCAGTCCTTTACAAAACAGCCTGATTTTGTCCTGGATTTTCAGCCCATTTCAGTATTGACAGAAAGGTAGGTCTTGGGAGGATCTGGAGTAATAACAGAGCTCCTGATCACTATTCCTCTACTATTTTCCACCACTTAAAGCTTCTTTCTATGAAAAAAACCCTAAAAATAAAAATTAAAAAAAAAAAAAAAAAAGAAGTAGAAATGACTCCTTTTTAAAACAGCTCACTGGGAGGGGGCTGAGGCCAGAGCTGAGCTTGTCCCTCATCACCCAGCCCAGGCTGGGGGCCAGGAGCTGTCCTGGATGAGCACAGGACATCTCTGGGCTCTCCCCTGCTGTCCAAGGCCTGTGGGCAGCTTGGAGCAGACACCAAGCTGGGACTCTGGGGGCTGGGAAGGAGATCCTGTCCTAAAAGGCCTCGGGGTGCAAAGAGCTGGCAAACCCTGCTGGGCGTGGGGGTCACACTGTGACCAAAGGCTGGGCTTGCCTCAAGTGAAGATTTTCTGGTTCTCACAGCTCTGCTGGGTCCTGGCCCTGCCCCACTGAGGATTGCACAAGAATAATCTGTCAGTGAAAGATGAAACAGGAAAGCCTTATAAATGTGATTGCCTGGCAAAAGATTTTGAGAATAAGGAAACTATAAGTGAAATTGAAATGAAAGGAGCTTTGAGATCCCTCAGTTACTGAACAACTGGAGAACAATGGTGTGGCTGGCTGAAGGTGATCCCCTTTTGATGGAACAAGCAGACCCTACAGCTTGGCAGAAGGGTTCAAAGAGGAGTTTTTAGGGTTTAAAATGTAACACAGTATGGTAATGTAGTGATTCTTACAGGCTGTATGTAAATGCTATAGGATTTGTATCTTCCACCTAGATTGGTCAGTGAGAATTAGTGCCAGATCCCAGAGGATCCAGGTGCTCCAATGTCACCCGTGAGCCAGAAATGACACAAATTCACTCGAAGGCTGGTTTGCAGAAGGAAGGTTAAATACAAAAATCCTCTCTTTTATAGACAGATTTGACATATTCTACTTGACTGGCTAATTAACAAAAACATCTTTCTACAAACAGTCCTTGAGGAGAGCAGGAAAACAGAGTAGGAAAATGTCACTGCCATATTTTCTGAAAAATCCCTTGGCCAGGATTTCTTTTCCTGGGAAGATGAGAAGCCTCAGAGAAAAAGCAATATTTTCTCATTTGCTTCTCCCTGTTTTGCTGCTTTGGAATGTGGTCCGGACATTGTTTACCCAACAGGTGAATGTTTGATTGGATCCATGTGAATTGTTTTTAATTCATTTTAATGATCAATCACCATCAGCTGTGTTGGTGATGATAATGATAATTTTTCATTATCATTCTTCTTAAACCTTCTGATGTATCCTTTCTCTTTCTTTGGTATAGTTTTAGTATAGCATAATGTAATGTAATGTAATATAATATAATATAATATAATATAATATAATATAATATAATGTAATATAATATAATACAATGTAATATAATATAATGTAATATATCATATAATTAATATAATATAATACAATATAATATAATATAATTAATATAATATAATATAATATAATATAATATAATATAATATAAATCAGACTTCTGAGAACATGGAGTCAGATTCTCATCTCTCCCCTCATCCTGGGGCGAGAAACTCAACAGGAAAACACCACCTGCAGGTTTTTTTATATTAACAAGTATAGTTAGTGTACTCTACTAACTATATTAGTATAGTATACTATATAAGTATATTAGCATATATATAGAGTAATGTATATTAGTATTCTCTACAACTCCCTAAAAAGTCTCACAAGTCCACTGTGAGAAAACTAAACCATTTTTCTCACTTTCTGACCAGGCTGCTGCATGCACACCCCCCTGCCCTGCAGCTCCTCTCTGGAGCTGAAGTGTGAGCAGGTCACTTCTCCAGGGCATGGGAGGAATGTGCAGATCTGTGGGAAATGGCCTGAGGGCTCCATGGCCTCACAGGATGGGCCTTTCTGCATCCCTGAGGAGGAGGAAGGGGTTCAGAGAGAGGAATCATCCCACAGGGACGTGGTCTGCAAGGCAAACCATGAGATAATAGCAGTGGAGCGTGCCCTGGCAGCCCAGGGAGGTCTCAGAGGAGGGAAGACCTCTTGTTCTGGGCGGAGGGCAAGTGGTCAGAGCTGCCTTGTGCCTTGCCAAACCTCTCAGGAGGACCACAGAGGATTCCTGCAGAGCAGAACTTGATCAGCATTTGCAGCAAGCCAGTTCAAAATGTTCTTCTTGCCAAACCTCTCAGGAGGACCAGACAGGATTCCTGCAGAGCAGGACTTGATCAGCATTTGCAGCAAGGCAGTGCAAATGTTCAAAATGTTCAAAATGCTCACGGGGTGTTTGCCCCCAGGAACCCAGAGCCACTCTCACTGCCTGAAACACACCAAGGCCACGTTTAGTGAGATGGATTTATCAGCCACATTCCTGCAAGCAGGAGCCCAGGAACACAAACACAGCACAACAAACACGTGAAGAATTTGATAAGGCTGGCTGCATCTCTGGAGATCTCTCCTCTGGTTTTTCTCTTTGTGTATTTAAAGTTTTTATGGAGGGTCAGAATTGCTTAAGAGGCTCTGCAGATGCAGTAAAGCCAAATGTATTTACTTGCAGTAGAAGTGAAAACAAGCTTTGCAAACAGCAGAACAGGGGCAGATTTGGTGGCTCAGGTGTGGGGAAGTGCAAGCTGTGCCCATTCCCACCTTGGCACACACAGGAGGGGCACAGGGGGAAGGTGAGAAGGTGAAGGTGAGGCTGAGATGCTGGGCAGGAAGAACAGAGCAGACCATCAAAGCTGCATCACCATAACCCAAGCAGGACCCAGCCTCATCCAGGTGTCATTCCTGAAGATGAGCAATAGGAGCTTTCTCAAGCCAGGTCTCGCAAACTCTTTTGTGAGAGGTCTATTTCTCACCCAAGATAGCTCAGCTGCCTTTGCAGGCATAAAATCAGCAGGACGGCTTCTGTGGCTGTGTTGGAAACAAAAAGGTTTTATTAAAAAGGCAAAATAACAAACTCCTTACAGAAAAAAAACAAGCCAGGTGCAAGAGGTTCTTCCTCCTGGTGAAACACCTCACAAAAGCCATTAGGTTTCTTTGTTCTCTTCTTTTTCTAGCAAATTGCTCAGGTGGGACTTTTTGACTCCTGTCCAATTGTCCAGCCTTGAGTTTGAGTTGAATTCCCCCAGGTTCTATGAGATGCCTTTTCCACCTAATCGAGGAGAGAAACTTCTGGCTTTATTTCCTTCTTAAGGGGACAAAGGATGGTTTTGTCACTCCATCAGCAAGGGGCACATTCCTATAAAGATGTTTCTAATGCCAGAAGCCAAGTGCACCTCAAGGTGTTGTGTCCAGTCCTGTACAGGCAGCAGCCAGGACTCTCAGCCCAGCTGCTGTAGATGCTCCATCTCCTGTTTTCCTTTCCTTTTGGGGTTCCTGAGGTGCTTCTGTGGGACAGCAATGGCACTGAGCAGAGGAGGCAGTGTCTGTCCCTGAGTCAGATCCCAGAGGAGGCTCAAGAGATCCTGGTTCAGCTCCAGGGAGTGGCAGATCCCAGCTCTGCTATTCCTGGTACACACCTTGGCAGGATGCTCACTCCTGGAAACTTAGAAAAAAATTATCCAGGAACTTGCTTGACATGTGGGCACCTGAGGTGTGAAGGGGATTGCTAAGACCTAAACAATGAATTTTTCAGTATAGGAGTTTTCCAGCCAAAAAATTAATTTTCTGGAAGATGAGCTGCTGAAGCCAAAATTGTTTCTCAGGGAGATAAAGTTTTTTCCCCACTTCTAAAAATAATTTTTCATTTCAATGGTTCAGTTCATTTTTCCTTAAGAAAAAGTTAAAAACGTTAAAAAATAAAAACATTTTTGAATTACCCAATTATCTGCCCTAGCAGGACAGGCTCCAAAGTGTCTGTGGTGTTTGGGGGCACTGCACTGACTGCCAGGGGGACAGGGGACAGGGCAAGGGGACAGGGAACAGGGCAAAGGGACAGGGAACAGGGCAAAGGGACAGGGAACAGGATAATGGGACAGGGAACAGGGCAAAGGGACAGGGAACAGGGCAAAGGGACAGGGAACAGGGCAAGGGGACAGGGAACAGGATAATGGGACAGGGAACAGGAAAATGGGACAGGGAACAGGGCAAGGGGACAGGGAACAGGGCAAGGGGACAGGGAACAGGATAATGGGACAGGGAACAGGGCAAAGGGACAGGGAACAGGATAATGGGACAGGGAACAGGGCAAAGGGACAGGGAACAGGATAATGGGACAGGGGACAGGAAAATGGGACAGGGAACAGGGCAAGGGGACAGGGGACAGGGCAAGGGGACAGGGAACAGGATAATGGGACAGGGGACAGGAAAATGGGACAGGGAACAGGGCAAGGGGACAGGGAACAGGGCAAGGGGACAGGGAACAGGATAATGGGACAGGGAACAGGATAATGGGACAGAGGACAGGAAAATGGGACAGGGAACAGGAAAAAGGGACAGGAGAGCAGGGTAAGGGGACAGGGGACAGACCCAGCTGGCCATGGACCAGCACTCCCAGTCCCTGTCCACAGCTGCTCTCCAGCCTCTCCCTCCCCAGTCTGTCCTTCCATCCAGCACTGCCCCAGCCCAGTGCAGCCTGGCGTTTGTCTTTGTTAAAATTCACCAGTTTGGCAGAATCAACCAAATCCCACCTGGGCCTTGGTGAGCAAGGGGGAAGCAAGTCACAGAATCACAGAATTCAAAGTATCCACAGAATTCAGAGATTCACAGAATGCACAGAATCACACAGAATTCACATGATCACAGAATCACAGAATTCACACAGAATCACAGAATTCATAGAATCACAGAATTCAAGAATCCATAGAATTCACAGAATCACAGAATTCAAGAATTCACAGAATCACAAAATTCAAAGAATCAACAGAATCACACAATCACAGAATCAGAGAATTCACAGAATTCCAGAATTCACAGAATCACTGGGTTGGAAGAGACCTCCAAGATCACCCAGTCCAGCCCAGCCCCAGCCCCTCAACTCAACCCTGGCACCCAGTGCCACATCCAGGCTTTGTTAAACACACCCAGGGATGGGGACTGCACCACCTCCCCAGGAAGCCATTCCAGTTCTTCATCACCCTTTCTGTAAAAAACTTTTTCCTAATATCCAACCTGTATTTCCCTTGGTGCAGCTTGAGGCTGTGTCTCTCAAGTCTGAACCTCATCCATGCTCCTTCCAAACCAGGCACGTCCTCCAGAGGATCCCCAGTGTCTGAAAGGAAGAACCCATGATGTGCCATTGTAGGAATCCACAAAATCAGAGGGTTTGGGAAAGCTGCAAAAGGCCTCAGAGACAGCAGAACTGTGATTGGAGCTGAGCAGCAGCCATGAGATTGGTCAGCAGAAAAATGATTTAAAGTGTAGAAAAGCAAGGACAAATGGAACAATGGTCTGTGTATTAATGCTTGTCTAGAAAAACTCTCTAAACTACAGAAAAGTTTATCTAGCAAGATATTAGGAAGGTTGAAGCTTAATAATGGAGCCTGAAAGGAAGAACCCATGATGTACCATGATAGTCCAGCTTGAGGAATTTCAGATTTACAGGCAGGGAGAGATGGAAATGACCTGTGCTGTGCACAGCCCTGCAGCTGATCTCTTGGCAGCAGTGGTTGATGGGAGATGTGCTCTGAGGCTCAAAACTGTGTCTAAGCTTTGTAAATACAATCAGTTCAGCCTAAACGAGGAACAATGTGGAATGTTTTGAGGCCAAATTTCACTCCAGAAAAAAAACAAAAAAAACCAAAACAAAACCCAGCACTGAGCCAGTGGTGCTTGAGTGTGCTGTGAAGTTGTGTCTGAGGGTCACAGTGTGACCTCCTGGCTCAGACACAGGGACCCTCACTGCAAATTAAAATGTTGCATATGCTCTGAGAGTAAAAAGAGATTGCACACAGAGCCTGCAGAAGCCTTCCTGAAAGACTTTAGCCTCGGCTGGTGGTCCTGCAGCTTCGACACTGCATGTCTGGCTCACGCTCTTTATTTTTGAAAAACATTAATAATCATAATCCATATAAAACTGTCATATTGGTTCAACATGTACGTCACCAAAGCCCTGGCTAATTTATCAAAGATTTAGTGTTGGGTTGAACAAAGTCTCATTTTTGTAAGCAGATGCTGTTTGCTGGATTGTCCTGTCATCACCCTCTGTTCCCACTGGAAAGATGTATCGTATCAGCAACTTCAAGAAGTTAAAAAAAAAAAAAAAGTTCATTTTAAAACAGCAATGTAAACACTTATTGAATGTTCCACGCCAGTCATGAATTAAATAAAGAGTTCAGGGGCTCCAAGTGGGTGTGCAGCCCTGCAGCCAGCAGTGGGTGGGTCAACACGGTGGGATGGGGCATGGCACAGCAGGCACACCCTGCAAAGGAGATCTCAAAAGGGAGCTGAAATGCCAAAGCAGATGGGGCAGATGGGATTGTATGGTCAAGGATGCAGCCTGGCCTGCCTGGGTGCCTGCAGGGCTGTTGGCATGGGCATGGGCAGCATCCTTGGCAGGGATCCTTGGGCTCAGGAGATGAGCAAAGGGCACAGTGAGAGGAGGATGAGGAGAACACAGCCAAGGGGAAGGGCAGGGGGCAGGGGCTGGCTCTGCTTTGTGTTTCTGAGCCCTGGCTGCACACCCAGCCTGCCCCAGTGCTGCACTGGGCACAGCTTTGGGGTCCCTGCAAAGGGAAAAAGTGACAAAGACACCCCAGAACATCATTGCTGGGCAGTGCAGCCACTCCATGGGCACCCCGTGTGAGAGGTGGCAGCAGGGAAACTCAGTGTGGGGCAGGACAGATGGACACAGGGCTGAGCTGCAGCTGCTGGGACAGGCAGAGCTGCAGCAGGTGGGGCTGCCAGCGAGGTGGGTGAGAAAGCAGATGGCAAATTCCCTGCTGGTGCAGGGTGGGGAGAGGGGTGTGAGGGTCCTGGCTCACAGTGTGGAGGAGATGGTATCATGTGCAGTGCACGGCTCCTACTTCCTTATACAGTAAATTGGTAACTTTTTTGTATTAAATCAGATTTTATCACTGAATCAATCTTACACTTTTCTATTCTCGTTCTCTACAAATGACCTTTTTTAGCTCTCCTCAGCTCTTTCCTGATGGGACTCATTAGGAGCTGGTGCTGATTCTTAGAGGCATTCACTTTCACTCAGCATCTGGAGATTTTTCAGACAATGCTCTGTTGAAATGGTCCCTGCAGCTTTCCTGTGATGTGCTCAGTGTCACAGCCCCTCCTGGGCCATCTGCCTGCATCCCACAAACGTGTTTGGTGTAAGCTGAATCCTTCCCACCCATCTTTCTGGTGAGATGGGACTGAGATCTGCAGAAGCACAACCTAAACTTGCAGAATTTTTAATGTGCAGATATATTTTGACCACAAACCCTACATAAACCTTGGAGTAGAACAATGTGCTAAAAAAACACACTCCTCCATCCTTCAAAAACTCTCAACATTTTGTACCTAACGTGGTTGAATTCTTCATAAAGCCTTTAGCTCTGGTGGCTGCTAATCATAAGTTTGATGTCAAAGGTTTTGCACATACTTTGCAGGGTGTTTCTGCACTTCCTGGTGTAAAAGCTGACTGATGTTTGTTCTTTCATTTGCTGCCTGTATCACATAATTAGCAGCCTCCTCTGGGTTGTGTGCAATTATTCCTGTCATTTATTTTAGTTTTCTAAGCAAATCAGAGTCATATACAGGAAGATTGTACTCATTCGTGGATCTCTAACAGTTCTAGAACTCTCTCGTGGGGGCTCCCCAGGGCTGTGTGTTTTGAAGACTTTCTGCAAATATTCTGTGCCCGTGGGTGGAAATTCATCCAAAAAAGTATCCAGGTGTCCAGCAGTCAAGCAGGCAATAGGGAATCCTATGGTTTTCATATGCAAACTGCCAGTAATTAGTTATTTGTGGCCTGGCCACTTCACAAATGCCATCCTTCATTGATTCTGTTTCCTAGGCTGCTTTGGGAATTTTTCCTTACCTGTTCCTCTTCTCTTCCAGAGCCCATTTGGCTCCTGCTCCTCTCCCTGACCCCCCAAAGTGGAGCAGCCGGAGCCTGGCACGGTCCCTGCAGGCTCGGTGATGAATGGTGTGACCAAGCAGGAGCGCTCGGAGCACAGAACTGGCGATGAGGAGGAAAAGGCAGCCAAGGAAAAAGCTGCCAGCGACCTGAGGGATGGCACCAAGCTGCAGCCCCCGCCCTTCGCCGAGCGCAAGAACGGTGAGCTGGGATCCTCACGGGGAGGGGGCAAGAGTGAGCATGGAGATGGGACCTGGGCTGGGTGGCATCTCTTGTTAAAAGAAACGAGGTTTTGGAGCTTTAAAAAGAGTGAGCCTGTTTATTAAGAAGTGAGAACAAGATGGGGTCTGGGCTGGGTGGGCGTCTCTTGTTAAAAACAAATGACGCTGTTGAGCTTTAAAAAGAGCGAGCCTGTTCATTAAGAACTGAGAACAAGATGGGATCTGGGCTGGGTTGGGATCTCTGGTTAAAAAGAAATGAGGGCATCAGCTGTGGGGGTGCCAGTCGTTGGTTTTTGTGGGTCTGGATTAAAGGCACTTGAAATGGTAGCTCATGTTTGAACTCAAGTGTTTATTATCAGTAAAACAGCCTCACAACCATGAGTTCTTCAGCCTTTCATTAGCAAGGCACAGAATGGCCAACAATCTCTTGTCACAAGATCTTTTAAGGCTAAAGTATCCAATTAAGAACTGACACCTGGATTATTTTCCCTTTTAACCCAATAACTGGCCCCAAAGAGCCCCCAGTGGGGACTTTTCTGCCCAATTACAAAATGCACCCAAACCCATGGAGAAACTCATGTTTCTGATCACACCAATGGAATTTATGGGGAATCAGGGGGGTATGAAGTTGATCAGTGGAGAAGAAATAGGAAGGGTATTTGGTTTGCCAAGGCCCCAATAGACTGCTCTGCTCTCACCGAGTACTGAGTGCTCCAGAAAACCTGCTCTTCACCAAAATTGCTTCAGATTCATGGAACAGAGAGCAGAATTTGGGCCAAGCCTCTGCAAGGATCATTCGTGGGGTCACAGGTCCCCATGGCAGATCCTGCTCTGAGTTTCAGTGGGGATCTGCTGGTAGAAAGCTGATGGACAGAAAAAGGACAGAAAAACCCCAAAATGAGCCTGTGCAAAGCATGCTCAGCCTGAGGAGTTGTTTGCCATTTCTTTCAGGCGACTGTATAATATATGAAATGAAGAAAATTCCTTTTGTGCACTCTAAAGCTTTCAACATTAAGTCCTCAAAACATCATGCAGTGTGAAAGTGCAGCCCAAAGGCACTATTTTTGCTTTGTGTCTTTGATTGTTTGCATTATTGTACGGGACCCAATTTTTCTCAATCGCTATAAATCAGAAATAATCCAAATGATGTCATCATGGCAATGTACTGGTGTCAGGCTGGAGTAAAACACAGAGAGTCAGACTCAGTCACACCAGAGGACTCCTCTTCCCTACAGCCCCAGATATCAAAGACTAAACTATCCAATTAAGAACTGACACATTATCTTGTACCTAAGGAAATGCAGTAACAACTTGTAAAGAGACAAACTCTTCAGTGGCATAAAAGAAAATCGTATTTTCTCTGTAGCTTTCACATCCTTTTTTTTTTGCATCCATTTTCCACACGGTTTTTGTTATGGGAAGGAAAAGAAAAAGACATCTCCAGGTGCCCGCAGCACAACCTGCAGATGTGCAGGTAAGCCCTGCAGCAGTGCCAGCACCTGCCTGGCACCTGGCCCTGTGTCACAGGCTTGGTGGCCACCAGGACATGGCACAGCCCCTCCCCACTGGCTGTTTGCCCTGTCTAAGTGAGAAGAGCCCCCCACAGTCTGGGCACCCCTCCAGGGCTTTGCTCTGCTGCCTTTCCCTGCCTTGAGCACGTTCAGCCAGCCCCGGGCTGGGCTCTTGCTGCCATCCCCACGTGGAACAGCCGGCTCCCTTCCTGTCACATCATCTCGGGGGCTGGCACGCCTGCCCAGTGTCACACACGTCATGTGGCACCCGGGCCTGCCTTTGATGTCACATTCCGTGGTGTGACAGCCCCTGCAGGGCCGGGGAGCAGCCTGATGGGCTGGGGGTGAGCAGGGAAGGGACATCCCACAGGCTGCCCTCCACTGAGCCCTACAGCTCAGCCCTGCCAAGGACAGAGCCCCTCAGTGCCACGTGTGGGGGTGTCACAAGGACCTTTACCCATCCCTTGGTGAGGGGCTGTCACCGTTAGGTCAGACATGACACACACATGTGTTTAGGGTCCAAGAAGAAAAAAGTTTTTTTATTCTACGTGTTCTCTGGCTTATATACTCTTAACAAAGCATGATTTTAAGTCATTAATTACATCACAATAACTTATTGCATCACAATTACATATAATGACTTATTATATTCATTGGTGCAAAAGTAATTAGCGTCAATATAACTGGCAAAAGTTTTACAGAAATTTTAAAAGTCACATATACACATCTACTTATATATGTAGTTTAGCATACAAAAGGCATATAATATATATGATATAAAGGCACATATACACATCTACTTATGTATGTAGTCTAGCTTACAAAAATTTTCATGTATCTTTTCTAATCTCTTTCTGTGCTGATGGCCTTGTCTTCTTCCTTGCTATGGGTACACTCGAAAATCATCAATTGTTATTTCTTCTATGAACTCAGCTTTGCTTGCAGGCCTGCTGTCAAGCTCCTCCATAGGGGGTCAGTAGCTGGGAGTGATTTGGGGTAAAAACCAAGGCATCAGTGTCTCCTCAGAGCCCACCCTGCTGAAGGGCACCCCCACCTTCATCCCACACACCGAGGGGACAGCAAGGACCCCCCACCCACCATGAAGCCACTCGAGGACACAATGCCTGGGAATGAGTTGGGTGAAATGGAAGAAGTTTCCATCTGCTGTCTTTAGGAATCCCCCAGGGCATGGCAAGGAGAAGCAAATGCAAGGTGTGTCAGCCCCCATCCTCCTCCTGCCCTGTGGCATCCCATCTCTCCAGGGTTCAGGTGTGCCCAGCTCAGCCAGGCAGGACCTTCCCTTTGCTCCCTGCTCTTTCCACCCCTGGGCTGGTGCTCTGTGCTGGTTCAGTGGCCACCAGACAGACAGACAGACAGACATCCATCTGTCAGGGGCACAGCTCCTCAGTGAGCACCAGCTCCTGCCCAAGCCTGAACTTTCAAACCTCCGTCTTTATTTGACTTAACTTTGATTTAATAAAAACAGTCTAGCTAGAATATTTTTAAATAGGAAAAGAGTCTTTTTAACTCTAGTATTATTCAAAAATGGCAGAGGGGATTTCATTTAAATTTGTACAAATAAATCACCTTTGAGCAAGCAGAAAGCCCGTTTGGCAGGGCCTACAAAATCCCAGGACTGCGTGCATAAGTCCTGGAAAATGGGGATTGTTACCTCTAGAACAAGCAGGAATTCTGACCTCTGCCTGCCCAGTGTACCCCCAGGCCCAAGCTAGGGTAATTTCTTCAGCTGGTAGCAGCTTTCATCCCATCCCAGCTCACCCCATCCCATGCCACTGTGCTGCTCACCTGTTCTTTACCTGGGGAAGCAGTAGAACATTTCTCTTGTCCTGCATCAAAACTGCCTTTACCTTGTCTTTACCATCATTCCCTGATGATGATTTCCCTGCACATTGAGGGTGCAGGCTCTGTGTGGCTTTGGTCCCTCCCTATGCCAATCTGGACAGATGGATTTCAGAAACATTTTTGTGATAACATTTGCAGTCACAAGGAAAGCAGCCACAGGACAAGCTGGGTCTCTGTAAAGCAGCTCCTCCAGAAGTGTCTCAGTGGTTGTGCTCAAAGGAAAGAGTGAGGTGTCCTTTGGTTCACTCCAGAGACAGCAAAATCCCTTTTTCCCTGTTCTGGGACTCTGAGACTGAGATGGATTTCACTCATGGAACCATGGAAGTGTGAAATATCCTGTCTGACCTGATGGGGTTTCTCTCCCTCAGACACTGCTCACTATGAGCTCAGCCCACTCTGGAGGGCTCCATTTCTCTGTAGTGATTTTCAGAGTTTAAATGCCCAGTTCTGACCCAGCAACCTTTAAAGAAAAGATTGATTTCACTTATTTGCCTCCCCCCATGTGGCTCCAGGTCTGGGTGCCAGCTCTGGCTGCAGGTGAAGGTTCTGGGTCACGAGCTGCCTGCTGCAGGTGGGATCCATGAAGGGTCCCCTGTGCCTGCACCACTCCAGTAGTGGGTTTGCAAACTGCTCATAATGTTTCCACACAGGTTTGCCATTGCTGATTTTGGAGAATAATGCAGTTAAACTCTTCAGTTTATTTGTGTAGTGAAGCAGACCTTCTGACCACCAGCCCCTTTAGCCCACTGCAACAAAGGGGAGGATTTTCCAGTGCCCATCTGGTTTGTGTTTAATGTAATGTGCAGAAAGGTTGCACATTTTCAGGGCCTGTGTTCATAAGTAGTAGATTGTACAATAGTTTATTACACAAATGGAGCTTTATATTGCTGGGCTTTGTTGAGCTGCCAGTTGGGATAAAAAAAGAAGTAACGTGCTTCATAGACCCTATCAAGGAAAATTAGAAAGCATTAAATTCTGCTCAGACTATCCATCACTGGTGAGCTGGTAATCAAATCCAGAGGGGCTGGTGGGAGGTCAAGACTTGCTTGTTCTTGGTGTTTCTGAATCAATAACTGCTATGAAAGACATGTAAGTGAAACCAAAAGAAAAGAGAGAGAGATGTGTGACCTAGAAGTCAACACAAGATCACAGTGCAGAGGCCAGAAGAGACCAGATCCCTCCAGGTTTTGAGGAGAAAACCCCATGGTCTCAACTCAGTTCTTGTGGTGAGCATGTGTTTTAGTTTAATTCTATATTGGAATGGTTATTAAATTACTATCTAGTCCCAGGCAAAATCTAGCCCTTGTTCCACATAGCCAGGTAAGAGGTGTATCTACAGGAAGATTTTTCAAATGGGCTTCAGATCCAAATCAAATAAATCTTGCAAACCCTGTATTGAACCCAGGTGATACCTAATCCACAGTGAAACATCAGCCTGCAGCCTCGGACTGCACAGCCCAGCTTTAATGCCACTTAAACCAGAATGTAAGAACTGAAGGAATTCCAGGAATCCAATGATATAAACTGTATTTTTAGAGCCGTGAGTGACTTGTGAGAGTGAAACAGTGCAGTGACTAAAGATAGCCCAAGCAAGGTTTTCCATGATTTATCACAGGAACGCTCACAGTAAGTTAAAGTCACTGAATGTTGTGATAGCAGCACCTACAAGCTGGCATGTTTTCAAGACAAGTCATTCATAACATATTTGTCACAGAGGAAAATTTCCATAACAGAGCTCTGAGTTGTGTCTCACTTGCACAAGCACCACACACATCACTTTCCTATTAAGACACCGAGAGGTCTGTTTGTTTCCAAGGATCTATTTTTCTCTTTTAGCCAGCTGGAGGGAAGAACCCCACTTGCCTGCATGCCTCCAAGCTCTCCCAAGCTTTCAGTCTGGCTGAGCAATCAAAGCAGTGGTGGCAGAGGACAAAGACTCTCCCTTGGGCTCAGTTGTGGCCCCACTCCATTCCCTGTTGGAGTTCAGTTATCATTTCCCAGGAATTCATTGTCAGACCCACCATTGTTCCTCAGGGGTCTGTGCTGCTTTGTGCACCAAGGAGTTGGGTAGGACCTTCCTTTGCTGAGCAGAATGTCTGCAGGGGTTATTTTAAGGATGAAGTCATGGCAAACATTTCCTGACACCTCATGATCGGCGTGGCTCTTGGCTCCTGGCCCTTGGTAGCTGCAGTTTGCAGGATAAAGGAACTGCCTTGTCAAGGGGGGCTGCACTGCAGGATTGTTTTCTCCCAGTTTTGATGTGTTCAGACAGAAATGGCAGAGAACCTGCAGAGATCTCCTCTCATGGACAGATTGGTCTTTACCTCCTGAGTATCCTGACAGTCACCTGCAATCTCATTTTCATGGAATCACAGAATGCTTTGGGGTGGAAGGGACCTTAAAGCTCATCCAGTTCCATCCCCTGCCATGGCAGGGACACCTCCCACTGTCCCAGGTGCTCCCAGCCCTGTCCAGCCTGGCCCTGGGCACTGCCAGGGATCCAGGGGCAGCCACAGCTGCTCTGGGCACCCTGTGCCAGGGCCTGCCCACCCTCACAGGGAGGAATTTTCTCACGTGTGAAACCCCAAATTCAGCTTCCAGCACAGAAGGCCACTGGCTGTGGGGGCTCCCCAGGCAGGGTCACATTCTCTGCAGGTGAGGAGGGTGTCTGGGACTGAGTCAGGTCCTCTCTCCCCATCCTTTGGCTGGTTCTGCTCACCCCCAGGTCTCTCCTCAAACCCAAGGCTGTGCCCAGCTCTGTAATCACCTCCCATGGAGGGACACGTGTGAGTCACTCCCATTTCTTTTTCAGGTGTGTTTTGAGATACTTCTAAAACTAATTTCCACCTCATTATGAGTCTAAGCTGCTATCTAGGGCTCTCTTTCAGAAATCAAATGGAGACAGGGATAATTTTTTGTCCCGATCCTTCTTGTTCCATCTCCCTGTGCTTTCAGGCAGGTCCTACAACCCTCCAGGAGTGACCCCATCCTGCTGCCTGCATTGTTCTGCAGCACAGGGGTCCCATTGTCTGCTGTGAGCTTGTTCTTGGGCTGGGGCTGAGCCCCACTGCTCCAGAGCATCACTGAGCACCCAGCAGGACTGAGCCCCCAGGCTGGGGGTGCTCCCCTCTCTGCCCATGCAGCCCTAGCACTCCCAGCCAGGCTCTGCTGCTGTCCTGCCCTTGTAACCATGCCTGTGGTTAAATGGAGTGTGTCAGTGATTATGGGATTTCCTCTCCCTGCTGCACTGGGGAAAGCTCTGCGCACAGTTTGAGTTTTTGTTTCATCTTGTTTATATTTGTGGTTATTTCTGTGTTGCTTCAGTGATTTGCACGTTCTTGAGGCCCCAGCTCAGAGCACCTGCAGTCAGGTTGTGCTCAGCATCTCCCTCTGTTTTACAGCTGATTTGGAGAGGTGGCTGGTGAAGGGTGAAGTTCAATCCAGGACACAGCCCTTAATTCATGATTGAGTCTGATGAAGGGCATGTGAGTGATATCTGGACACGTGAAACTTGGGGCTGAAACTGTGATCTGTGCCATGAAACCTGATAGCCCTGAAATGATAAAAGGAAAACATCCTCTTGCAAGAATAACACCCCGTTACCTCCATGAGCATTTAACCTGCAGGGCTTGGGAGCACGTTAGGTTCATTGGCACCAGAAAATCAGGAGGATTCTGGAAGGAAATTATTTCTGGGGCCATATATATATGTATATGTGTATATATATATATATATATATATATCTCCCCAGAAATTATATGCCCCCAGAAATTTTATATATATATGTGTATATATATATATAAATATTTTTATTTATTTATTTATTTATATTTATATTATATGCCCCCATATAATGGAATCCCATATATAATGGGAATTTTCATGGGATCCCATTATAATCCCATATTATCACATATATAATGGGACTATCCACCACATCACAGTGAGGAAGGCTGCATGGAGGAGATTCCAATGGGGACCTATTGCAGGAACCCCCTAGGTAAGATAGCCTCATTGAAAAATGGACTAAGAAATGAAGCTTTAATAGTTCTTCAGGGTAATTTATCTCTTAGGCCAGTTTTTCTGGGGACTTCCTGCAATCTCCTCTACTTTCAGGAGGGATGTACTTGTTCCTTCAAAAGGTGCTTTCTTACATAAAAGAAAATTACACCTTTATGCAGAAACATCTAGGAAATGGCCCATGGTCAAAAGATTCTTTCTTATATAAAAGAAAATGACACCTTTATGCAGAAACATCTAGGAATGGCCCATGGTTCATGCAGCAAGGCCATAGGGCATCTCTGAGACAGAAATCTGTGTCAGAGACACAAAGCACAGGAGGTTTAATTTCCATCCAAGGCAGCCTTGCTCCACACCAGCAGGTTACACCCAGTGCCTGACACTGACAGCCCTGAAAGCTCTGCTCTGGTAGGGTTGGGAAGAGGGGAAGGGGTGATGATTTGACACAGCATTTACTGGGTATCTCCAAGCTGTAAAGATTGGGAACGCTGAAGGGATGATCATAAATGGAGCCTTCTGTTGTTGAACAGAACGAGTCTCTGAGCTGACTGGAACACAAGATGTTTCCAGTTAGTGCAGCATCTGGGTTAGATCTGCCCATTCACAAAGAGGAAACATGCTTTCACTCTGAATGGCTTTTTAAAAGAGGAGGCAAGGAGGGAAACAAGGATGTGAGATGTGTGTGCGTGTCTGTGTGTGCAAATATCTGTGAGCAGGCACAGCCCCTGCCCTGCAGCCCTGGCAGAGCCACCACGTGGCACCATATGAATCCTCAGGACATTCCCCAGGCTCCTCTTTTATTTAACTTTGTGGAAATTGCTGTCAGTGCCTGGGGAGCCCCTCTGCTGTGGGAAGGGAGAGTGGACTGAGACCAGGGGCTCCCAGTGTGGGGAGGGTCAGGATCTGGGTCAGGTTACACAGTATTTTGCTGCACTGAGCAACACATCTCACCTGGGAAAAGACACCTCCATTCACCTTTAGGAACATGAAAATCTTATTGTCACCACCTAATTACTCATTTTTCACCTTCCACTCATGAAAAACTGAAGTGTTTCTTCTTGCATCTAAACTTAAATAACACTTTCTATGCAAAAGCTTGTTTGTTGGTCTTTTCTCTTTTCTTTTCTTTTCTTTTCTTTTCTTTTCTTTTCTTTTCTTTTCTTTTCTTTTCTTTTCTTTTCTTTTCTTTTCTTTTCTTTTCTTTTCTTTTCTTTTCTTTTCTTTTCTTTTCTTTTCCTTTCCTTTCCTTTCCTTTCCTTTCCTTTCCTTTCCTTTCCTTTCCTTTCCTTTCCTTTCCTTTCCTTTCCTTTCCTTTCCTTTCCTTTTTTCTGAAAAGACAGGCAACAAACTATACCTCTCAAAAGGATGACAAAGCTCACCTTCAAATTATGAAATCCCTCCCTCCTACACTCCATCCCTCTGCCTTTCTAGATGCCACAAAGGCATCTGGGAGGGCACTGGCACAGAGTTCCAGGCTCCTGAGGAGGCATTTCCACCCTCCATGGTGAGCCAGGAGCTGGGAGCTGGGGCTGGCTCTGCCCTGCTGCACAGGGGATGGAGCAGGGGCTGGTGTGCCCTCCCAGCACAGAGCTGGGCTCACTGGCAGACACAGAGGGGTTTCAGCAGTCAGGGTGGGATCCTGACAGCTCTGGGGCTGGGAGGAGGCACTGCAGGACCCCGTGATCCATCCCACTGCTTGGTCCACACTGGTGTGCTGACAGTGCAGAGCCACTGACCTCGTGGGGACAACCTGAGAGGTGAGCCTGCACCCAGGGCTAACCAGGCAGAGCTCTGCCATGGCTAACCAAGGCTAACCAGGGCTAACCAGCAGCCAGGCAGAGCTCTGTCGTGGCTAACCAGCAGCTAACCAGCAGCCAGGAAGAGCTCTGCCATGGCTAACCAGGGCTAACCAGGGCTAACCAGCAGCTAACCAGCAGCCAGGAGGCCTGCTGGTCCTGTGGGGCTGGTTCCTCCCTCCCTGTGACATTCCTGTCCCTGCAGCTCCATCTGCCCCCCCCGTGTGCCCAGCTGCTCTCTTGGTGGCAAAACCTCCCCAAGGAGAGACAGGCTGTGCCTGCAGCCCTTGTGCTCTGTTCCCATATTTGCTGTAGATCCTGCTCTCTCAGGGCTGGTTCTGGGCAGTAATTGGGGTGGCACTTCCAGGAATCCATTTCCTGCTGCAGAACCTCCTGGTAACATCTGGCACAGCGTGTCTGCACAGATGTTTGCTGCAGCAGGGCTTTGCTGGGGTGATGTGTGGAGCTCCATGGATGAGAGAAGCTGCATCACACTGGGGCTGTGCAAACCAGCTCATATATTTTAAAGTGAGAAGAAATTCACAGCTGTGCCTTTATTATATGTGCATTTAGGGCCAAATTGGGCCTGTTTCTGGTGTGAAGCTCTGCAGGGAGAGGGGCTGTTCCTTCAGAGGCTGCTGAACAGCAGCAAAATCTCTCCAGAGCTACTGCTGCAACCCTGGGTCTGCACACCCCTTATTTCCCCTGCATTTCATCTTCTAGAAGGTTCAGAAAGCTTCTGCTGCCTCATCCTCATTCCCCCATCCCATTAAGATACACAAAACCTCTTCTGCTTCATCCTCATTTCCCCATTAAGTCCTACTGCACAGTAGGCAATGCTGGAGGCTGAGAGTGGGGACACAGGAGATCCACGTGGATTCCCTGGGCTTTTCCAGCCCTCTGAGTCTGAGTCTGTGCTTTCCTTCCCATCCTGCTGAGGCTTGTGCCCCACAAACCCTCCTGCCCCAGCTGGGAGCTCCAGGGAGGGCTCAGCTCAGTGTGCCCTTCACCCACCATGCCAGCTGCAGGCTTTCCAGGTGGGCAACCACTTGGAAAGATGCTCATGAGAATAACAAAACTCACTGAGACCAGAACTGCTCCCCTGATTGAGTGTCCTAAGCTTGGGATGCTGCTCATGGAAAGCATGAGGATAACAAAACTCACTGAGACCAGAACTGCTCCCCTGGTTGAGTGTCCTGAGCTCCGGCAGCCAGGGCAGGAGACAGGAGCTGGCTGAGCCTTGCACAGGGTGGTGGCTCCTGTCTGCTGTGAAAAGCATCAACTGATGCCCAAACCACCACCATGGGCATGGCTGCAGCTCCACAGGGAGCAGGCAGCCCCAGCACCCCTGAGCACAAAGCCCATGTGGGTCTGTGGCCCCCATGGCTCTCCCATCTTCTCTCCATCCACTGTCTGCATCTTCCTGATGCTGCAGGGCAGGCTGGGGAGCTGCCAAGCACTTGTTAAACCTTCTGGGGGTCAGCAGCACCCACAGAGCTGCAGGGCTGTGGCTTCAGGGGTACAGCACACACTGCTGTGAGCAGTGACCATTAAACACTAATCAGCTCAGAGTTTTGCTTTGTTCCTTTTATGGGTGCTTGTCCCAAAGCCACAGCCCCAGGAGTGCTGCTCTGGCCATGCAGGACAATAGACATTGTCCTTGGTGGCACACAGCTTGGGCAAGGATGGCTGAAGTGGCCAGGATGTGACAGAAATGGGACACAAACCCTGAGCAGCACTGCTGGGACCACAGCACAGCTCCCAGCTGCCCAGGGGAGGGAAAGAGGAGAAGAAAAAGAGGATTTGGATGTCACAGACATATTTTATGAAAAATCTTTTTGCTAAGATCTTTTCTCTTGAGAAGCTGAGGGGCCTCAGAAATGAAATGTAAACAATAATTACGTGTTGCTGTGGAATGCAACAGCTGCATCTTTGATTGGTCTCATGTGGTTGTTTTTAATTAATAGCTAATCATAGTCTAGCTGTCTTGGATTCTAGTCAGTCACAAAATTTTATTATAATTTTATTTTTTTCTATTCTTTTCAAGCCTTCAGATGAAATCTTTCCTTCTATTCTTTAGCATAGTTTCAGTATATAATTTTCTTTTAACATAATATATATCATAAAATAACAAATCAGCCTTCTGAAACATTGAGTCAAGATTCTCATCTCTTCCCATGTCAGAGTTGCCTGAAAATTCCACATTTAGTGACCCCGACTGAAGAACATTGCAAAAAAAGACACTGTTAAGGATGAGATGGCATCAGGAGGGCTGTGCATAGAGAACTTCTGTGCTTGTGAGAGGATGAGGAGCTCCTGGAGAAGGGCTGGGACACTGTTAATGATGAGGTGGCACCAGGAGGGCTCTGCACACTGAGCAGGGAACCTCTGTGCTTGTGAGAGGATGAGGAGCCCCTGGAGAAGAGTTGGGACATAAAGACACTGTTATTCAGGAGGCTGATTTGTTATTTTATGATATATATAATGTTAAAAGAAAATGATATACTAAAACTATGCTAAAGAATAGAAGAAAAGATTTCACTGTTATGAGATGGCATCAGGAGGGCTCTGCACAGGGAGCCTCTGTGCTCATGAGAGGATGAGGAGCTCCTGGAGAAAAGCTGGGACATAAAGACACGGATAATAAGGAGGTGGCACCAGAAGGGCTGTGCACAGGGAACCTCTGTTCTTATGAGAGCACAAGGAGCTCCTGAAGAAGGTCTGGGACATAAAGACACTGTTAATTAGGAGATGGCATCAGGAGGGCACTGCACAGGGAGCCTCTGTGCTCATGAGAGGATGAGGAGCTCCTGGAGAAGGTCTGGGACACTGTTAATAATGAGATGGCATCAGGAGGGCTGTGCACAGGGAACCTCTGTGCTTGTGAGAGCACAAGGAGCTCCTGAAGAAGGTCTGGGACATAAAGACACTGATAATAATGAGGTGGCATCAGGAGGGCTGTGCACACTGAGCAGGGAGCCTCTGTGCTTGTGAGAGCACAAGGAGCTCCTGAAGAAGGTCTGGGACATAAAGACACTGATAATAATGAGGTGGCATCAGGAGGGCACTGCACACTGAGCTGGGAACCTCTGTGCTCATGAGAGGATGAGGAGCTCCTGGAGATGGTCTGGGACACTGTTAATGATAAGGTGGCATCAGGAGGGCTGTGCACAGGAGCCTCTGTGCTCGTGGGAGGATGAGGAGCCCCTGGAGGAGCACAGAGCAGGGCTGGGACAGGCTCTGGGCTGCTCCCAGCCAGAGCAGCTCTGCCCCAGCAGCAGCAGCTGGGCTGCCAGGCCTCCTGTGGCCTCCAGCTATGAGCAGCCATGGTTTGCTGCACAGGGACAGGCATGGAGACCAAGGTGGGGTGGATTTGTCACAGTGCTGGTGTCCAAATGGCTCACAGGAGAGGCTGATGAGGAGCCAGCAGGGGAGGCACTGCACGTTCTGCACTCAGGAGTGCATTTGCAACCAGCAGAGCCCTGCTGAGGAGGAGGATGGTTGCTAGCAATGATGTGAGGGGCAGGAGAGGAATTGTAACATCAACACAAACAGGACAGGTCCTTTCCTGTGGTCTGTAAACATCAATGTCACACCAGAGATCTCACCAGGGATTCCTGAAGATGCTTTCCAGCATGCTGCAGTCTCCTCCTCGGGGTTCTTGGGGTTTCAGAATTCTGACCATCTGTTTGCAATTGAGGCCGTTTGGAGGCAGAAGAGAGAGCTGCCAAGGGACTCTTTTTGAACAAAGAGTGTCTTGTCTTGCCAAGAAGTTCCCTGCAGCAGGTATCAGTCACAGAGGCACAGAAAGGTGGTGTGCTCTGTCCAAGCTGCACTCAGAGGGGATGGCCAGCAGTGGTGCTGTGCACCCAGAAATCCCCCTGTGCTCCTCAGCACTGCACCAGGGCTTGGAGCAGCCTCTAAATGTCAACCTGCCTTAAAAGCCCCAGGCATTCCCTGACATGTGTGGTGTGAACCTGTTCACTCAGTAGAGATTTGCTCCACTGAAAACGAGCCTGAAAGTTGATAAGAGCCCCTGGTTGGGCCTGAAATAGCCCTTTGCAATGTGGGGCTGGCTGGAGGAGGTATCAGATGAAGAGCAACAGTCCCAGCACAGCAGAAAGGAGGCTGAGCTCATGCCTGCCCTTGGCTGCAGCCACAGGTGCTCTGGCTGCTCAGAGGTGTTGCTGTGCCTCACCCACAGCTCCCACCCAGCTCTGCTGCTCCCTCTGCCCCACTTGGAGCACCAGGGGGAAATGCAGAAAGAGCAGAGACCGAAAACTGCCCTGGAAATGTGCAGTGGTGCTGTCTGGAAAGCAGGGAACCAGGATTCCCATCTCACACAGAGAAAGGCCAGAGGGTTTTGTTCAGTTACCTGGGTGAAGTGCAGTGCTCCTGGCAGGAACATGATTCCTTCCAATGCCCTCAGAGAGGGAGGAGGGGCTGTGTTTTATTTTCAACCTTGGTACAGTGCGTGGGAAACGCTGCTGGCACTGGGGTTTCGTTCTGCTGGGCTTTTGCTCTGTGCTGCAGATAAGGCTCCTCTTTCCTTGGTCACTTTGTAGGAATGGAAAACATGCCTGGGCCTTCAAGCACACTTTGAAGTCAATCAAAACTGTCTTAAAGTATATTTCTCTGCTATAGAACATAAAAATATTATCCTTCTGGCATGCCTCCATGAGAATATTAAAAATAGCTTACTGAGTTACTCTGTGAAAATCGCTAATATAACAAGACTTTTGTGTCTTATTTCATTAATGAAGGAACTCTAATGCTGGCCTTGAATGTGATACTGCTGTAAATCAATACAGAACATTTTTGGAAAAACACAATCCTATTATTCCGAGATATTTTTGTAGGGTGAAGTTAGAAAGAAACATTTCTTGCCATGACTTTTGTCCAACTCAATAAGCTATTTGCATCTGAAAACTTTAGTGCTAGCTAAATAAAAGTGTGTTCTGAAATCCACGTGTGAAATTCATTTCCTTCCTTCCTTCCTTCCTTCCTTCCTTCCTTCCTTCCTTCCTTCCGCCACTTCCGCCACTTCCGTCACTTCCGCCACTTCCTTCCGCCACTTCCTTCCTTCCTTCTTTCCTTCTTTCCTTCCTTCCTTCCCTTCCCTTCCCTTCCCTTCCCTTCCCTTCCCTTCCCTTCCCTTCCCTTCCCTTCCCTTCCCTTCCCTTCCCAGCATGGGTTGGCATTTCCCTTCCTGATTTGTTTTGGTGCTGCTTGTCCAGAACGGGGGAGAATCTTTTTGGCAGAGAAAGGCTTGGAGCTAAATCTTGTACTGACCCCTGTGAGCAGAAGGGCAGTGAGAGCAGGACAGGGCTCCTGGCTTTTCCTGAGCAGCATCCAGGAGGCAGCAAGTCTGAGCTGTGGCCTGACTGGGAGGCTCGGGGCTCTGTCCCATTTCCAGCTGCAATTGTTGGTGAACAACCCCCTGGGGCTGTGGCCATCCCGGCTGGAATTACCCTGGGATGCTCCTGGCTGGGTCAGGGCTGAGGTTCCTCCAGCTCCTCCCCTGATCTGCAGCACCAGGAGGAAAAGAAGGTGGAAAAGCAGCATAACCATACAGTAGCAACTCTCCCACCCAGCAGAAAGGCTTTAGATTTAGTGGCCTCAGAGGGTATTTCTACATGGATTTGTCTGATTGCCTTTTGAACTCATGCTAAAGAGGTGATTTGCTGCTTCCTCAGTGGCCTCCCAGGGGTGTAAATCACAGCTCTGCTTCAAGACCCAGAGCAGCAGGCAGAGTTCCTCCCTCAGCACCAGGGCTGCCTTTGGCAAGCAGAGACCCCTCTCATTTTCTGTTGTTCCCAAGGGCTCCAGTGATGGGCAGGGATTTGGGGCTGGAAATGGGGCTCTCAGTGTGTTCCTGAGGTGTCTCTGGGTTGTTTCTGCCAGGGTTTCACAGTCCCTTCCCTCTGAGCATCCCCACAGGACGAGGTGAGGAATGGACAGATGAGCTGAGGGAAAAGGCTCCTCTCAGCCAAGGAACAGAGTTCAGCTGCTTTCCCTTGCTCTGAGCCGCCCTGACTCTGCTGGTTTTTTTCCTGAATAGAATTCTCTGTCTCTGCTCTGCAAGAAAAGCAGCAGCTTTAAATGATCACCAGAGAAATGCAGCTGCATTTTTATTGACTTGCAGGGCAGCTGCTTCCCTCCAGGTCCTTCAGCATTAGAGGGAAGGGATCAGGAGTTGTTCATCCTCAGCTGTTGGCACAGCACTGGCTGGAAGAACGGGGCTGAAAATCTGAATTGTTTTCATGTTTCCTCTTCCTTATTTTTGACTGACAAGTGGCACATAGCAGCAAAGGTTCACACCACTCTTCTGGGAGTGGAAGAAGGGACTTGTGTACTCAGAGCAGGCAGGAGAGAGGGATGTCCTGAGCAAGGCTCTGGGAGCAGATGGCACAGAGCACCACAGTGTGTCATGGGCCTGGAACTGAGCAAATGACACAAAGCACCACAGTGTGTCACGGGCCTGGAAATAAGCATTGCACACCCCTCCAAATCCACACAGCCACGTGGCATGCTGAGTATTTCTGGGGGAAACCTCTGCTGCCCAAAGCCAAGATCACCCTTCCCTCCCTCATTCCTGACAGGAGTTTGTCCATCCTGCTCTTTGGTTGGAGAATTGCCCGAGCCATTTTCAGTCCTGAAGTGCACGTCCATAACTCCTTCTCAATAGGGATAGAGAGAACAAAACACTCTGTTTCTTTCCATGGTATTCTTCCTTATATTTAAAATCTGATCAGGGCTCCCCTCAGACAATTTTCCATTAGATTTTCCCTCAGTCTTTATTCCTGCCCTTGAGTTTCTGATTTTCTAGACTTCTGGTGTCCCTTTCTGTGCTCTGGGCTCTCTTCTGGTCCCTCTCGCCTTCCTCAGTGTTATAGATGGATAATGAGATGATTGGCTCTCGCAATTAAGGGATAAGTATCGTGTGAATATTAAGAGAAGCTTTAGTGATGTACAGTTATGTTATTGTGGTTTAGATGTCCTCTGTTCTCCCCACAGTTCCATTTCCCCCCTGTAGTGTTGTCGAGGACAGGTACAAAGAAGCTGCACAGGTGTCCTTTGCATGGGGCAGGTGGGAATGGAAAAGTTTGGGGGTGCTCAGGGGGTGAGGCATGGCAACACCTGACCTCCAATCCAGACAAAAAGCAATCTCCACTGATAAATGGCACAGAAGAGCTGACTGACAGATTTTGGGAAAGGCCAGGGCTGGCTGATCCAACCCCAGGGGTATAAAATACTGAGCATCCATCTTGAGGATGAACCAGCCATGTGATGTCTATGAGGGGCAGTTCCCAGCACTGCAGGTTTTTCCTTACTCAGTCCTTTTGCTGTATTTTTGTTAAGGTTTAATGAACCTTTTTAAATGTTTAAAGTGAGTTGTTTCTCACTTCTCTCACTCTCAGCATCACCGATGGTCCTGAGCTGGCCCGTGGTGCTGCTCTGTGTCACAGAACATTCTGCTCTGTACACTGTGTATGTGCAATCCCTGATTCTCACTGGGTTTGTTTCTGTAACTGTCCTCACATCATCACTTCTTTTTAAAGCCATTATCTCGCTCTGACGCTGCTCTGCTGCATGCATGTGCCCCATTCCAACTCCACCTCCTAGCAAATAAAGTGATTTTCTACTCCACTTTGTAGAGGAAACATCGAAGACAAAGGGACACAGTGACCCACTGGGAGCTTCTCTCTGAGTGTGCTTTTCTAAGTGTTTCACACCACCTTGGGCAATACACATCAGCTTTCCCAAAAATCTTTAGACAATGTCATGTCAGGAGGTGTCAACAGCCTCGTTAAACACAAGATAGATGACATGTACAGCTCATTCCCTATCCACAAGTGCCACAGAAGGATTAGATTTGACATGTGCATAATGGCTGGGTTTTTATTTCTTTTCCCTGATTTGTTTCAGTATTTGTTCGTTGGCTCCATTTGTTGTCTCAGTACTTTTCTGGAAATGGAAGTTAAAGTAGAGGCTCCATAATTTCCCTTTTTCAAAACCAGCACTGAGAGCCCTTCCAGCTCCTCTGGTTCCCTTCACCCAGCCTGGGGCAGCATCCCCTGCCAGCACCTGTCCTGCTGGACACAAAACAGGGAAAAGCAGCAAAACAGAGATGAGTTTGAGATACATCCAGCATCAGATGGAAAGCTTCCACCTGCACAGCCTGCCCTCCCAGCACCAGGTGTGATCCCACCCCAATGGCATCCCCAAGCCGGAGCTGATACAATAATTACAGTAAATTGTACAAAAATCCAGTTCCCCAAGCTGTGGATGCAGGTCAGTTTGTTCACCATATATAGCATAACCCACCACAGCTGACTGAGAGCATATTAATTACTTTGGGTTTGTTTCTGTAAAAATAGAAGAAATCTGCAGTTTAATCTTTAATTGTCTCAGAAAAAAAAATAAAATAAAATAAAACACAAGCTTGTTTCTTTGTGCCTCTCCAGCCCTTCACAGTTCATGGTTTGCAATGTGTGCAAAACAAATGAATGTTACCTTGCTCAGAGGAAGCCTTGTTGTCAGGTCTGAATTTCTTTCTGTTTGTTATGTTTTAGAAAGCTTCCCTCTCCCATCAGTTCAGGAATGCTCTCTTGGCAATGATCTCTCCTGCATCTCCTTATCACAGATGCTGTTTAGACACTTCCCCCATTTTGGTCCCCAAACTACCTGTGAAGAGCTCAGTTCTGCAAGGCCTTTCCATTTCCCTAGAAAAAAATAGTTTATTTCTATTTGTGTTTCTGTAAAGAGTCTTTTCCACTGGAAAAGCTCCTTCCCAGCAGCTCTTGCCTGCCCAGGCTTGGAGGGCCTGCTGGAGACTGTCTGCAGCAGCCTCTGTGCAGCAGAGCCTGCTGCTCCTGCCTATAAATAACATTTCAGATGCCCAGGCCACACAGTCACACTGCAGGAAAGGTCAGCAGGAGTCGTCATCGCCCAGAGAGATCACCCTGCACAACTGCCCCACGCCTGAGGCAGCCCTGGACTGCAGCCAGGGCTCGGGGCCTTATCAGGGCTGCATCTCCCTGGGAATTTTCGGGTTTATTGGAAAATGCTGATTCATAGACATCAAAATGTTTCATGGAAATGCAGCAGTTTTTTTCTGCATTTACAAGGAAACCCAGACATTATTTGGATGCACTAGTGACTGGTTGGCTGCCAGGGTATCCCATGGCTTCCAGAATGTGTCTGCTTGCAGGACAGCTGTGTCCTCTGGGCTGCCCCAGACACAGGAGCCACAGCTCTGCCAAGGGCCTGCTCTGCCTGAGCTCTTGGCAGCCCTTAACCCCCAGCAGGGGATGGGCTGGGGGGTTTCTCTCTCACCAGCCTGGTGTGGAGGTGTTGTTGGATCTGCTGCATCCTGGAAAGTCAAGGGTATAACAGTCACAGAGTGTCCTTTTCATTGAGTATTGTATTTGCAGGGTGCTTTAACAAAGGAAGGAATGATGAATCTGACTCCCATGTTCTCAGAAGGCTAATTTATTATTTTATTTATTATTATTTTACTTATTTACTTATTATTTATTAATTATTTTATTATTATGATACTATATTATATTAAAGAATACTATACTATACTAAAATTACAGAAAGGATACTTACAGAAGTATTATTTAAATAGTATTATCTAAAAAGTATTATCTAAAAAGTATTATCTATTATTAATACAGAAATATTATCTAAAAAGATAATAATGAAAACTTGTGACTCTCTCCAGAGTCCTGACACAGCTTGGCCCTGATTGGCCAAAAAGTCAAAACAATTCACATGAAACCAATGAAACAATCACCTGTGGGTAAACAATCTCCAAACACATCCCAGAGCAGCAAAACACAGGAGAAGCAAATGAGATAATTATTGTTTACCTTTTCTCTGAGTCTCTCAGCTTCCCAGGAGAAAAATCCTGAGCAAAGGGATTTTCCAGAAAATGTGAATGTGACAATTGGGTTCACATCTGACACCAAGAGGGAGGGGATCAGAGGGGATCAGAGGAGGGGGCAGAGGCTGCAGTGGGATCCTCTCTGGAGCACAGGAGTGTCACAAGGGCTGGGTTGCAGTGTCCCAACAGCAGGACATTGTCAGGCTGAAGAAAAGCCAGGGCAGTATGAGAAGCTGCTCTTTTGGGTTTTGACAGCAATTCCATGCAGCAGGTGACAGCCCTGGAGCAAGTGTTGTCCCAGAGATTGCAGTTCAGCACTGAGATGCCAGCAGGCAGCTGTTACCCAAATTCAGTTCAGAAATCTTCCTGGGAAATGTGCTGAACTGATGACTTCTGAAATAATCAACCCTGGCTCTTTTAAAGCATGACAGAGGTGTCTAAATATCTTCTTTTTCTTATGGTTTCTCCCTGCACACTGGAAAGCAGCTCTGGGCAATTCACAAGTATAAATGTGCAGGGCATCAGCTTGTGGGAACTTTGGGATCCCTGAGTTGTCATATTCTTCTGCAAAGTTGCATTTCAGGTTTCATCAGAGTTTAGAACTGCTTTGAGGCTGTCTGTAATTGCTTCTCAAAAAATAATAGGAATATAGGAATATATCATAGGATTATATGTCCTTCAAAGAAAATTCTGCTTATTAAGACACAGGCAAAAAAACCACTTATTCTGTGTGGCAATACAGGGGAGGTGCAGAGACAGGTTTGTATCTGTGGTTTGATGCAGTGCTATAACAATATGTATAATAATGGATTTACTCTGCAGAGACTTTGGTTTGAGTGTGTGCACTGAGTGCCTTTGGTAAAGGGAAATGTTTATTCTGACAGCACATATTGTGTTAGCACGATGGACTGATTTGGGTTTTCATTCAGCAGTGAAAACTTGTGGCAAATTATTAGCATAAGCAGCACAAACAGAATCTCATTCCTTAACTTGTACTTCTGCTCATGTAAATCAACAGTAAACCTTGTAAACCAACCCTGTCACAGTTCTTTCAATTTTACAGTGATTTTGGTCTCATATCTGGAAGCTACTTTGAAATACAATCATTGCAACAGTGCCTTCTGACAGAGGTCTTAGAGAAATTCAATAATAAAATGGTAGAAGTATTTGGAAAATTATATCTCATTCAAGCAGTGAACAAAATCTTCCAAGGGAGCAAGTGTACCCTGAACAGAGATGGCTGGTGGTGATTCTTTGGTTTTTTATTACCCCTAATATTTCTACTGCTGTTTCTTGCTCTCCTCCTTCTTCCCAGCATTTGTTCTTTGTGAAGGAACAATAACTTGGATAACTCATATTCAAGTTCAGAGGCTCCCTAATTCCAGAAGCATCACCCTCTGCAGTGCTCTCTCTCCACCCCACTGCAGGCAGAGATGGGCCCAAGCTATCTGATTCCAGCACAACAAAACAAATATGCTGGCCCAATGATCTCCTGACCATATATAGGCTGGAATAGCCTTTTGGAAGATATGGTTGATATCTGTGATCATCACAGGGCAATTAGGAACCATTATGAAACAAGCATCTTCCCAGTAATTTATTGGGCAGCCTCAAACTATTTCCTTGGGTGGGGAGGGTGTCATCTTCAAGAACACCTCCTGCTCAGGAGAGGCCATGAATTAATTTTTATGGAAGGTCTGCTGGGGAGGGTGCAGAGCTCAGAGCATGAACCTGAGCTCAGAGTTACGTCTTGGAAATGCAATGTCCCACAGGAGGGCAGGCAGGAGAGATCCTGTGTTGATATGGTTCTCATGGCAGCTGCTTTCTCAGAGTTCCTTGACAGAGTAACCTCTGCTCTCCAGTTGCCTTCAAGAGCTGATTTCTCTCCTGTGCAGGAGACAAGCAGCACTACTAATGCAGTGCCCCACTTTGCAGCTGCAGGAGCAGCCAGGACCTGGCTGGGGTGTCAGAGCTGCTGCACCAGGTGGGTGAGGTGCCTGCTCAGCTCCAGGCTCCTGCTGCCTTTGTTCACAGAGAAACTGCCTTGCCTTTAGGGCCAAAGCATGGCCAGAGGGGTTACTGGGCAGTGACCACTGCAGACCCTCCTCTGCACCCACCACAGAATCAGGATCACAGACTGGGTTGGGTTGGAAGGGACATCAAAGCTCATCTTGTTTTACCCTTCTGCCATGCACAGGGACACCTTCCACCACCCCAGCCTGCTCCAAGCTCCAACCTGGCCAGAGATGGGACAGCCACAGCTTCTGTGTGCCAGGGCCTCCCCACCCTCACAGGGAAGAATTACACCAATTCAATTCTGTTGGATTGGTCAGCATCTTGGGAGACATGATTATTATTTTGCCACGGGTGTAGTGGAAAGAGGCAGAAAGGGAATTTCCAGGCCCAACAAGCTGAGTTTGATGGTCTCACTGTCATTTTTTAGTAAGTGGTGTAAAGCACAGTGGGCAGCTGATGGTGGCTGCTGGGTGGGAAGGGGCTGGAGGAGAGGTAGGGGTCAGGTGTGACAGGAGCAGCACAGGCAATAAAGGCAAATGCTGAACTGTAGACCTGCCTTTTCTTTGTAAATTCATCTGTTGCTAAGAATAACCTGCCTGGACAGTGTCCTACAGCATGCTCCAACCTAAAGGGCATTTTGGTCTGACAAATGCAAACTAAGAGAGTGAAGTTATTACCATATGAACATGTGGATTGGAAACATGTGTTGAGTGATTAAAGGCGAAGGCTTGATGACAGCCCCATAGAGGAGATGGTGCATCTCAGGGAGGAGATTGCTGCTTGGGAAATGCCATATTTTACCATTGAGTTCATTAGTATTTGCCATAAGGAAAACAAGAAAGGTTGACTCCAGAAAAAAAAAGAAAAAGCCCTCCCTCTCAGATGCTATCAGTGCACACACCATGTTTGCTTTGGAAACTCCTCGCCGGGGTTTCTGTCAGTCTGTTGCTCTGTGAATGCTGTCTCATGGACAGTTTAGGATTTCACTCTGCCTGGGCTTGGACTGTGTCCCAGGAGTGTGCTCGGTGTCAGGAATTCAAGCTGGAAAAAGTGTGCATTCTGGAAGATTAGGCACTGTGGGGACAGGCTGCAGTGCCCACGGGCTGGGCAGGTCAGAGCACAGCGGGCACTGCCCAGGGTGGTAAATCTGCCACAGCACTGCAGGGACACACAGCAGAGCTGACAGGACGTTTTGGGTTGATGCATGTTCATTATAAATCATCTTCTGCTTGTCTGTTTACAATAGTCTTGTCTTTCCTGGATGTTTTTGAGGTAGTAACAGACCCTGTATTTTAACTCGACAACAATATTTTTATGTGAAAGCATCACATCCTCACTATTCATATTTTTGGATGAGATAGGAACCAGAACTATGGGGCCAAGTGCCTCACCCCAGACACTGAAAGCTGAAGAACAAGAAAAAAATCAGTCACTTTCCAAAAACTTTGCTAAATTTTGTGACAGTAACCAGTGTATCTGTGAGGCACCTGTAGCAGATTAACATTTGGCTGTCCTTGTTGGCTTTCCATCAAAACCTGGTGCTTAAAACCAAACTGAATCAAACTTTTATGCCCCACAAAGCACACCAGTGGGCAGGCAGCACTGCAGAGCCCTGGGCACCAGAAGCAGGATCAGAGGAGCCTGCAGAAGCTCTGCTGCCAGCCAGCTCTCAGGACATTGCACTGAGATGAAACAGTCTGCAGGAAACTTCCAGCCAGGATAAATTCTTGGTTCATCACAGATTTTGCCAGATGCCACATTGCTCCCACAGTCCTGCCAGTGCTGTGCTGTAGGCTGGGTTTGTGCTCTCCCATCATATTCACATCTCTAGAAATTGTAAAAGCTGATAAAGGAGGGCTCATTCAGATGTGTCAGTCTATTAATTTCATCTTCTAAAGTGTATTAATTGCTATTAATTGGATATCCTGTCTTTCTTGCCTGTTGAGTCTCATCCCAGTTCTCTCAGCAGTGCTTTTATTTCAGTGAAGTTTAATTGTATAAAGTTTGATAAATCCAAAGACTTGTGAATGCTGATGGGGAGGATTCATCTTCAAGCTTGAAGGAAATAATCCAATATCTATTTGTCTTAGATTTTTACACAGATTTAGAGCTTAATATTAAACAAACAAATAAACAACAAACAAACAACACACAAAACCCTTTTTTTTAAACAATTTCCCTGACCTCTGTCTTTTCACCTCAGTGGTTCTGCTGGCAAAAGGGGAAGACAGGCAAAGGAACTGAAAATTGCTATTGAAAATGCCTGTAATGGAACAAGAAGACCAAATTTCATTTTGTTTATTTCTGTCAAAGTCAGCTCACAATGGCTGGAAATCCAGAGAAATGAGAAACCTTCCTGCTTCTTGCATTCACCACTTGGTGTTTTTTGGGGGTAAAACAGCCCATTTAGCTCAATCCCTTCATTCAGCCCCTCTGTTTCCTTCTCCTTCCTTGGCAGCACAGGTGACAGCACAACATGGACATTTCACACAGCTTTTGATGGATTTCATCTTTGATATTTTGAGATTTCCCCTGTGTTTCTGGCTGCTCCCACGGGGGGAGTCAAGTAGGGCTGGGCAGATGCAGTGTCCTGGGAGAAGGATGTGCCACCCCTGGCAGAGCCACAGGGGACAGGGACAGTCCTGCAGGGCCACTGTCTGTGGTGGCAGCAGGACATCAGTGCACCAGGACATTTCATCTTCTGCAAATGCACATCCCAGGCTGGTGCTGCTCGTGGTGTGCAGGAATGCAGTGCTGGAGGTACAAAAAGCTGAGAGGTTTCTCAGCTCAGCACACAAAACAAACTTGGGAAGGTGTGCTCATGCACCTCCTCTGCTCTTGTCTGAGATCCAGATAAGAAACAATCCACAAGGAAAACCTTTGTGGAGATGGTTGCAGATTTACATGGCAGCTGGAGAATCTGGGGCTCCAGGGAATGGTGGGAATGGGGTAGACACAGCCAAGGGACGGCCAAAAAACGAGAGAGGGCTCTGCTGCCAAACTTCCCCTGCCCTTTGGGAAAGGGCAGAGGGCACGGGTGGCTGCAGGGCTGAGTGAGGGCTGTCCCGGAGGGACAGGGCACACAGGGCTGGGCACGGAGCAGGTGGCACTGCCAGGCGGGCAGGGAGTGTGTGCAGGTGGAGAGCTCAGAGCTCCTGCCCGGCACCAAGGGCAGAGGAAATGCTGCTGCTCACTGGAGCGCTCCCAGAGGACATTTAGGAGCGGGAGGACCTCAAAAACACATCTCAAGCCCCTGTTGGATTTAGTCATGCCCCAAACCCCGTGTGCCACCCAGGCTGTGGGACACACCGAGCTTGCATCCCCGGAATGGGGCAGGGTGCGGAGCAGCTCATCCTGCATCCCGCGGCATCTCCCGTGAGGTGCTGGGAGCAGCCTCTGGAGCTCGTGTTCGCTGCCCTGCAGGGCTGCAGAAGGGCTGGCAGATCGTTCGCTGCCCTGCAGAAGGGCTGGCAGACCGTTCTCTGCCCTGTAGGGCTGCAGAAGGGCTGGCAGGTTGTTCGCTGGGCTGAAGAAGGGCTGGCACGTCGTTCACTCCCCTGCAGGGGTGTAGAAGTGCTAGCAGATCGTTCTCTGCCCTGTAGGGCTGCAGAAGGGCTGGCAGGTTGTTCGCTGCCCTCCAGAAGGGCTGGCAGACCGTTCTGTGCCCTGCAGAAACACTGGCAGACCGTTCTCTGCCCTGCAGAAGGGCTCCAGACCGTTCTCTGCCCTGCAGAAGGGCTGGCAGGTCGTTCTCTGCCCTGTAAGGCTGCAGAAGCACTGGCACACCGTTCTCTGCCCTGCAGAAGGGCTCCAGACCGTTCTCTGCCCTGCAGAAGGGCTCCAGACCATTCTGTGCCCTGCAGAAGCACTGGCACACCGTTCTCTGCCCTGCAGAAGGGCTCCAGACCGTTCCCTGCCCTGCAGAAGGGCTCCAGACCGTTCTCTGCCCCGCAGAACCCCTGGCAGATCGCTCCGGCTCCCGCAGCTCCGTTCCGAGCCCGGCCCGAGGGCAGCGCCCCCGCCCCGGCCCGGCTCGGCTCCGCAGCGCACGGAGCCGCTCTCCGGCCCACGGCATTAATAACCCCTGGATGTCTTTGTTTCAACTATTCCATTGGGAAGTGCTATTTTAAGGCTCCATTGAGGCGGGCGGAATGTCGAACCTCCTCCCGCCGGCCGCCCCGCGCTTATCGGCGCTGCTATTTTGTCTAATTCGGCTCCCCTCGCCATTTCACCGCCACCATTTACATTTCCCGTGCTGGAGCAGCCACAACAGTCTGCAGAGATCGTGTCCGTGTGTTCCCGGGGCGCAGAGCAGGTCTGTGCTGCCCCGGTCCTGCCTGGTGCTTGTGCACGCTGGACCCGGAGTGATGGAGAAAATTCAGTTTGCTGACAATTCATCAAACAGCCACGGACGCTGTTTAGCTCATCAGTTTGAGATTACACTGCTCGGGCTTCCTACAGAATCAGAAAGTATTTCTGGCTTTTGAAGTGCCTCTAGTTAAAGTCTCTCCCCTGTTGGCTGAATGGTGTTCACACTCCTGGGCAGGATCCAGGGTGCAGCCACCAGCCCAGCACAGCCTCACCCACACAAAAAGTGTTTTATTTTCCTTTTTAAACCTCTTTTCTTTCCTTTTTAAACCTCTTTTCTGTACCTTTTAAACCTCTTTCCTTTACCTTTGAAACCTCTTTCTTTTACCTTTTAAACTCTGCTGTTTTAGTGTGGCTGTGGACTGAAGCTCCATTCAGAAAATCAGGGAAGGTAGTCCTTCTGGATGATAAAAAGTGTAAAAGACATTGCTGAAACAGAAATATTTTTATTAAGGCTGCAACAGAAGCTGAGAATAAAAACTTCTGTCTGAATATGGTCCAGGGTGTGGGTTTGATAGGTGAAACTTCAGGAGATGAAACAAGGTGAGGACAGGTGGACTCTCAGAGCAAATGCTGTTGGAATTGTGAAATTGTTGGCATAATATGAACATAAAAAAGAACCTGAGTGTTACTGATGAGAAGGAGGGGAAAAAATACAGAAGCGCTGCACAAAAAAAACTCAGAAATTCATGACTATACAAATAACACAAATGTTTTAATTTCTGGTTCTGCAGAGAGTGTAGCAATAGTGCAGCATGGCCATGGCCAAAACTAATGAGGACATGGGAAGTTTCAGCACTCGTGAACCTTGCAAAGAAGCTTTTTTCTCAGTCCAGTTCTCCAGAGCAGCTTCCTGCCCCCTTTTCCCTCCTCCTGGGATAGCGCTGACTCAGACATTGGATCTGAGGAGCTAATCAAGGCTACATGGGAGCAGGGAGGCTCCTCTTCTTTTCTCTTTGTCTGTCCTGCCACTCTTGTAGGGGACAATGGAGAGGAATTGTCCCCAGCTCCTTCTCCTCCAGCCAGTACCTGGGACAATCCCTTTTCTCTCCTTGAAACACCAGACCTGCTGAGGGAATACACTGAGGGAATTCAGTGAATGGTTTCTGCAGTGTTCCTCAGCCATGCAGATGAGGGAAAACTCTGGGGAGATGAAGAACCTCTTTGGAGCAGATTTGATCCGCTCTGGTCCTTGAGATGGTGGGATCTAGGCTGGGGAGTGACCCAGTTGGAAGGTTCTGTCCCTGAGATGGTGGGATCTAGGTTTGGGTTGACCCACTTGGCAGGTTCTGTCCATGATGGTGGGATCTAGGTTTGGGGTGGAATCTAGGTTTGGGTTGACCCAGTTGGAATGTTCTGTCCCTGAGATGGTGGGATCTAGGTTTGGGGTGGGATCTAGGCTGGGGGTGACCTCCTTGGCAGGTTCTGTCCCTGGGATGGTGGGATCTAGGTTTGGGGTGGGATCTAGGCTTGGGTTGACCCACTTGGCAGGTTCTGTCCATGATGGTGGGATCTAGGTTTGGGTTGACCTCCTTGGCAGGTTCTGTCTGTGATGGTGGGATCTAGGCTGGGGGTGACCCCTTGGCAGGTTCCCAGGAGCAATCCCAAGTACCTGACACCCAGAGAAGAGAGTCCTGCAGAGTCCCACTGGTGTGGCAGAGGAACCAGAGCAGATGCCAGGGCAGGCAACTGGGCTAAAGTAGATGTGCAACTCTGCTTTCCTTGCTTTCCTTGTTTCATGGTCTCTGACCCTTCACTTTGGCTTCAGCAGGCTGGGACACCATGGCTGGGGGATTCTTTTGTGGATGGGGCCATGCCAGGTGATTGTTCCACTAGCTCCAGCCCTCCAGAAAGTTTCAGAAAGAGTCATCAGTCCAGGCAGGGCTTCCCTGGACTGCTCTCAAAAACCCTGACACATTTTTTAACTTTCATAAGCTACATCCATCCAATGGGGACATGTTTCCATGATGCTCTCTCTCACAGCAAGTTTGCTTGAAAATAAGCAGAAAAAATGACAAAAATAAGGGCTCCCACCTACAATCTATGTCTCCAGGCCTGAGAGCAGCACTTGGAAGGGGTCCCTGTCCTTTCTCCAGGGGTGCTCAGGGGTCGGTCCCCCTGGCAGCAGTGCAGGGATCCCGTGGAGCTGCTCCAGCAGCAGAGCAGTGCCTGTGTGGCTGTGCAGAGCAGGGACAGCCTGGCAGGAGCTCCCCCCTGCAGGGAAAACAGCCCTTTTTGGAGAGGAGACACTTGCAGAGCACAGGGCTCAGCGCTGTGTGTTACCCCTGGATGTCAACAAAACACGGTCCTGCTGCAGCCTGTGCGACCTCGCTTGGAAATGCCGCGATCTCTGCTTTAGCCACAGCTCCAAAGAACAGGGTTGATTTATTTTTGTTCTTTCAACTGTGGCTTATAATAAAGCGTGACCCCTGCACAAAGCTGGGCTTTGTTGTTATGAGACCAGCGACTCCAAATACAGGAAGATGGGAACACACCAAAGGTGTTGTCGAGGCATTTTTCACGCTGAAGGGTCAGCGAGAGGCAGGGGACAGCTTTGTTTAAAGACTCTGAGCTCCTTTGGCAGGTGGCTGATTTACAAGTCAGGAACAGCAGCATGCCTGTGGCACTTTCGAGGACCTTATTTTGCCTTCTAAATGAATTTCAAGTATTTTTCTGTAGAAGCTGGAGCCCTGCTGAGGTGCACTGGCTCAGCCCTGCGTTTCTCCCGTTTATGGAACCCCACACACAGGCAGTAAATGCCTCCACTCTTTGGCCCTATATTTCCCTTGCCATCACAGGCTGCTTTGGAGAGGTCCAATGCTTGCTTCTGGCCTGGCAGCCTTAGCTAAATCACAGAGTTTCACATCCTGTCCCTCAGGCATCACATACTCCCTGCAAACAAGAAATCCCGGTCTTGCCTGGAAGATCCTTAACTCTGACTCTGCTGGAAAACTCAGCAAGATGGGGAGGAGGAGTGCATTAAAATGAGGTAAAAAACAACCAAATCCTCCTAGGCATGACAGGGAAGGAAAATTAATATTTAAAATACATGCATGATGTAATGGGACTTAAAATAGTCTCTATCCTGGAAAAAGGAGATTAACTGCTTAAGGCAAAGTAATGAAAAGGTCACTTGGACAATTCCTGCAAAGCACTCCCTGTGCTGCATCATGGACTTATCGGTCCTGTTTGACAGGGAGTCACACATGATCCCAAGCACTTATCTCTGTTTTATACTTTATGAAAAATTGATTGACTCCTTTTGCCCGAGAATTTGTGTTAAATAAGGAATAAAACATTGTTTATGGGCAACTTTCTCTTCCCATAGTCAGCAGGGGCCAGTTTTATAAGAACAGGACATCAAATCTTAATGCTGCAAAGTACCTGCGTGTTTGACATGGCAAAGTGAACTCTTCTGTTATTATCTCAGCTGGATCAGTTCCTAAAGCTAAACAGAAACAGCAGCGAACATTTTCCATTCTTTCTGCCTCCAAGCAGCTTCCCTCACCCTCTGGCACAGACCACATCCTGTCTGGGTAGTGCCAGTCCTCCCAGAATGACACTGAGGGGGGTGGAGATGTCCATTCCTGTAACCCCAGCATGGCACTGGCAGCGCTGGCATGTCCATCCTTGTAACCCCAATGTGGTGCTGGCAGCATTGGCATGTCCATCCCTATAACCCCAGCATGGCACTGGCAGCATTGGATGTCCATCTCTGCCACCCCAGCATGGCACTGGCAGCATTGGATGTCCATCTCTGCCACCCCAGCATGGCACTGGCAGCACTGGCACGTCCATCCCCATAACCCCAGCATGGCACTGGCAGCACTGGCACATCCATCCCTGCCACCTTGGCAGGCACTGGCAGCATTGGATGTCCATCTCTTCCACCCTGACATGGCACTGGCAGCACTGGCACATCCAGCCCCATAACCCCAGCATGGCACTGGCAGCACTGACACATGCATCCCTGCCACCCTGACATGGCAGCACTGGCATGTCCATCCCTGCCACCCCAGCATGGCTCTGGCAGCACTGGGATGTCCATCCCTGTAACCTTGGCATGGCACTGGCAGCATTGGGATGTCCATCCCTGCCACCCCAGCATGGCACTGGCAGCACTGGGATGTCCATCCCTGTAACCTTGGCATGGCACTGGCAGCACTGGCACGTCCATCCCTGCCACCCTGGCATGTCTGAGCTCCTGCCTGCCCAGCTGTGGGTGCAGCACACTGCCCAGGTGTGTTCTGCTGCCCTCTGATTCCTTGCAGGCTCAGATCCTGTGCCCACGTGCTGGCAGATGTGCTCTGGTTAAGGAACTGCAGCCATGCCCAGCGTGATGAGAGAACACCGTGGTGGGTGTGCAGCATTGCCACTGGATCTGGAAGCTGGGAAGGGATCACAGGTGGGATCACAGGCCCAAAGTGGGTCTGTCCATCTGGCTAAAATTCCAGGCAGCAGCAGACAGGGCATCCCTGCAGACACAGCTATTGTTTAACGTTACCAGAGCAGAGGATGGTCCTCTGTGCAGCCTGAACAGGGCAGGACTGTCAGAAATGGTCTCTGGCACTGAAACACCCTCCAACCTGTGCTGAATTCACTTTCTGTTTGCTGGACTGCCCAGGCTCTGCTGGATGAGAACAGCTCTGGAGCAGGAGAAGCTGCTCTGGCTGCCTCTGCTGCTGCTCCTGTGACCTGGGACAGCCCAGCTGGGCTTGGGTGGCCCCTCTGCCCAGGGCTGAGGCCACCTGCTCAGAGCTGCTCCTTCCTGTCACTGCCTCGTGGCTTCCTGGGGGATTTCATGCTGTGATGTCACTTCTGCAGCACCTTTCACCAATGATAAATTCCTCCAGAAACAGAGAGAAAACGACCCAGAAACATGGCTACACATAAACCCCTCAATTATACAAAGTCCTGCAAACATCAGATAAGACCATTACAGAGAAAAGGTCACAGCAACACCAGCTATGTCGTGAATAGCAGCAACAAGTAGCAGCCAGTGCCTGATTCAGTCTAAGGCTAGAAAGATGAAAAGATAGAAATGTTGTTGGCTTTAATTCGTTTGTAGTGCGTTCCAGGCAGCTGTCAACTGCTGAACATTTGAACAACCAGGGCCTCCCAAAGGGAAATAACATCTTTGGAATGGCCAGGCTCAAGAAAACACCACATCTTAGATGATGTATTGATGGGGGAAAATAAATTCAGAGGAGAATTTGGTGCTTTGCCGAGCAATGTCCTGAAGATAAGCTTGTACCAGTTCTTCAGTCACGCACTAATGATCTTCAGTTCATTATATGTTATAAATCACCCTGATGGATCCAGAAAAGGGTAATAAATGAATAAATAAATAGCAAACACTCTGTGGATAGTGCTGATCATAGAAAGATGAATTAATCATAAACACTGCTCCCAAAGGCTGTGACACGAATGAGCATTCCTTTGATATCAGCCATGCTCTTCTTCCCACCAACTTGTTCTCAAATAAACATCCCAGTAAATATTTGTCTCCTTGCTCTAGCATTGCAAATAAAACGAGAAAGGCCCTCCTAGCCCATGGATAGCAATTCCCTTAGGGTGATGCTGGATTTCAGGTTGGGATTCACCTCAGCTCACTTCAGTCAGCTTCCAGCTTGTGATCTCAGTCTAGAGCAGGATCTCTGGGCTCTCTCCAGAGCTGCCCTTCCAATTTGCCACCCTCAGTGATTGCAATCTCTTCTATCTCTTTTAATCTCTTTCATGGGCTGATGTCCCACCCTGGTGCTGTTTTCCCTGGAAGGTGCCCCAGGAATTGTGATGCCCTGGGGCCTTTCAGGTGCAGTGATTTCCCCCCTCCCCTGCAGCCTGAGCCCTGCCTGGTGCCCTGCTGAGCCTTCAGAGCCTGCAGCGGCAGCACAAAGCCCCAGCTCCTCTGGGATGATCCTCCAAGGCTCTCAGGGGCCATGGGCAGGGTGTTGCTGGTCTGTGAGAGCCCTGATGGAGGAGGAGTGATGAGGAAAACTCCATTGATATCTGAAGGCTAATTAATTACTTTATTATACTGTGTTATTCTATACAACTAAACTGAACCTGCCAAGCACTCCACCCTGCACACCCTGCACAGAATCTCGTGACTGTCACCCAACAGTCCTGATACACACACACCTGGGCCTGACAGGCCAAGGAAACAAAACACCATGAATTTGGGTAAACAATCTCCATATTGCATTCTGCTTTTGCACAAACACAGGCACAGCAAATGATAAGAATTGTCTTTTCTTTCTCTGATGTTCAGAGAATGCGAAACCCAGAAATATTCTTGGGAAGAATTGTGCCAGGCTTTTCTCTGTGAGGAGAAAAGTGGAGCTGCAGCAGGGGAGAGGGGCTGCTGTGCTGGCCTGTGCCTGCCCCAGTGAGTGACACAGGACTGGGAGAGGCAGGGATGAGCCCTCTGGGATGCTGGGATGGCATTTTTGGACTCAGGACAAGCCTTCCTAACAGCCTCGGGCTCACTTCCTTTATCTGCTGTCATGTGATTGCAAACTCTTAATTTCATTCTCTGCCTGCTTTCCTTCCTAGGTGAAGTCCATTCATTATTTTTAACTATATCCATAACTCCTCCTTATCTCTAAGCCCTGCTGCTCCTCCTGCTCAGCCTGATGACATGGCTGCATGTGCTCTGCTCTCCTGGCAGCTTGTCTGAGCACAAACCCTCTTGCTGCTCCCTTTCCCTGCTCCCATCTGCAGCAGCCAGGTACCCTGGGGAGGCATTTCTGCCCTGGTGTTTTGTTCCTTGTCACAGAAATCTTTTATGGAAAATCCTTTCCTTAGAATTTTTCCTCCTGAGAGGCCTCAGGAACAAAATGTAAACATTGATTATCTGCTGCTGTGGAATGCAACAGGTGCATCTGGGATTGGTCTCATGTGGGTGTTGCTAATTAATGGCCAATCACAGTCAGCTGGCTCAGACTCTCTGTCTGAGACACAAACCTTTGTTATCATTCTTTCCTGCTGATGAAATCCTTTCTTCTATTCTTTTACTATGGTTTTAATGTCATATATATCATAAAATAATAAATCAAGCCTTCTGAAACATGGAGTCAGATCCTCATCTCTTCCCCAATCTCAAAACCCCTGTGAACATCATCACAGTTCCCCAAGCTGCAGAGGGGTCAGCAGCCTGCCCTGCTAACATCCAGACCAAAACACTCTGCTTCCTGCAGCAATGTTTGAGACTCAGCCACCTCTCACCTGAATTTCTCCTGCTCAGCCTTGGGAATCCCTTGGCAACTCCAGCCCACAAGCAATGGACACCTCACCCCAGCCTCCTGTTCAGGCTGTTGCTCCCAGAATCAGCTTCATCTTTACTGAATTTGAAGCCTAAATTCTCATATGTCAAAGCCAAATTCTGTCTCCAAGTTGCCCAAGTTCCTTGTCAGCTATTTTCTTGAAAGCAATGGGATGCTGCTGCAGATAAATAATGCTCGAAGGGTTTGGAATGCTCTGCTTGACCCAGAGTGTAAAAAACCTGCTTGAGCAATGAATCCAAGCAGAAAACCTGTCAGAAAAATCGATCTGGTTGCCTCCCTATGTGCAGCATTCCCTGTGTTGTTAGCAATGCCCTGGGATAGAGGGTGAATAATGGGAGACTGCCCTGAGCAGTCTGAGGCAATCAGCAATTCTCAGCTTTCCCTGCTGCTCAATTTTCCTAGATTGGAAATGAAACACGGGTGGCAAAAGAACTGGAAGATGCTTTTAAGTGTGGTTCTGGCCTGCACAAAAGGCTGTCTAATGTGGATGTTGCTGGGTATTGTTTCCCAATATTGCCCTCAATTAGTTCTGCTGAGCACAGCACAGTGGGAGAACTGGTTTTATCTCCCTGCCTGCAGCCTTGGCTTTAGCTCAGCCAAAGGGGGCTGATTTCCACTGCTGAGGAACCCCTGCTCCAGAGAGAGCTCCCAGGTGAGCAGGGCTGCAGGAGGAGGGGATGGAGGAGCAGATGAGGATGGCAAACACAGCCCATCTCCTCCCCAGGCTGTGAGGAGCATGCTGGGCTCCTTCCAGATGGGATGCCACCACCAGGATCAGCAGGCTTTGTGCAGGACTTTGTGATGCTTGGGCTCAATCCCAGCCTTGGAGACGCCAGCACAATCCCTCTGCTGTGGCTGTGGCTGTGGCTTGGGAGGTGCCAGGGCAGGAGCCTGGGGTGGCACAGGGCAGCAATGCCCAGGGTGGCTGCTGGAAGGGGTTGAGGCTCAGTTTGGTGAGTGCAGAAAATGCAGGAAACCCTCTGCACGATGGCTCTGACACCTGGAGCATGGCTGGGTGCTGTCATCATTCTTTGTGAGGAGGACAAAGGAGTGCTCTGAGGAGCAGCTGGAATTGTCCTGGTCTGCCCTCCAGAACCTGCTTCCCCCTGCCCATCCAGAAAAGTGTCTCTACAAACATCTGTTTTATGGTCTGGACTTGCATTTTCAGGTTCTGGAGGCCTGATTGTTTTTTTCAGACCATCTCACCAACCCTCAGTGGTTTTGGAGAGCAAGCACCCTGCTCATGCATCTTAGCTTGTGCCTCTTTGCTTTGTTGCTCTCTGAATTACACATAAACTAATAATAAAGCCATCTCTTCATCCACTATTGTCTCTCCTTATGAAAAAAAAGACAAATTCAGAAAATAAATGGACATATATGAGCAAGAAACAGCTTTAATGAGATTAATATTCAATAATACACTAATGGCTTCACACTGAGAAGTAGAAAGTATTGTAGGTGTTGGAAAGTTATATGACATCAGTGAAGAATGGAAGGAACCCAGCTAAACTTAGATCAGTCTGACAAGTGGATTTTTGAGCTGGTTTTGGCTAAGTTTTGCAATCAAGGAATTATATTTGCTGATCCCAATGGGAGATGCATGCAAAAGAGAAGTAAAAAACGACCAAAAAATGTTACCCAGGGGTAGACTCTTACCCCTACTGGGGTAGACTTGTGTAAAAGGCTGATGTGGTGCCCATCACCCAGCTGGTCCCAGGTGAGCAGGCCCTGGCACCTCACCCAGGTGAGGTGCCCAGAGCAGCTGGGGCTGCCCCTGGATCCCTGGCAGTGCCCAGGGCTAGGCTGGACAGGGCTGGGAGCACCTGGGACAGTGGGAGGTGTCCCTGGGACAGTGGGAGGTGTCCCCCCAAGGCAGGAAGGGGGAACTGGGTGGGCTTTAAGGTCCATTCCAAACCATTCAGTGATTCTGTGAAGATAAAACAGAGGGAAGCAAGAGCAGAGAAGATGGAGAGACAGAGAGTGTCTGATCTGAGACAAGGTACAAGGTAGCCATGGCATTATATAGAGACACAAACCCTGAGGGACAGCAAAGAAACATCAGAACATGCTGAGCTTCCCTCTTCACTCTTTGCTGGCATCATTCAAGGGCTGGGGCACGTTCATTGAAAGTGGAGGAGAACCTGGATGCTGTAAGTGCAGAAATCCCATGGACTCTGAGCATGCTGTGCATTCATGTGCATAAGAAATCTCCAGCCACAAAGCTTCAGAGGATGAGTTTAAGGCTTGGAGGCATTACCCAACACTAATTTTCAAGTGCAAAGTAGGCACTTGGGGAATTTATCTGATTTTTCCCTAGAAGATTTCTATCATGTGCAGAGCAACCAGTACAGCACTTTCTGCTGTGGGCCCCTAGGGAGCCCTCAGGAGATCATAAAGCTGAGAAACACTTGGAAAATCTGATGTAGCAATCTGTCTGTAATTTAATGGTGAGGGACAGTGAATTTGGGAGATTTGGGATATAACTTAAACTCAGAGGAACACAGGGTGTGTGGCTGTCACAGGGCCATTCTGGGTGGAATTTGTTTGCCATTACTGGTGGCACTCTGTGGCTGTGTTGCCCATCCCTGGAGAGGCAGGACACCCATTTTCTGGTCCTGTTGCTAGAAGCTGGATTATCCTTGGAATATTTTGCAGCCGTGGCTGTTTTCATGGCTTGGCAGGTCAGGAGGAACATCTCTGTCTTAACAACTCTGACTTTGTCCTTTATTAGTTCTTCTTCTACTAAGTTTCCTTAGGAAACTTGTACTTGCAAAGAGCCCTGGAGTCCCTGATTAAGCCCAGAATCCCAGTGTTGGAGCCCAGAATTCAGATTAGTCAGAGTCAGCAGTGGGTTTCTGAGTTCCTTCACCCAGGACCAGGGTGTGGGGCGTATTTGCTCTCCTGGAACTGCACTCACCTCAGGGCATGGCTTGTCCAGTCTCCATTGCCCCACCCAGATGCCCTTGGGTTTGTTCTCCCAGGAGGATGTGGAACCTCTGGTGTGGATGCCCTTAGGTTTGTTCTTCCAGGAGGATGTGGAACCCCTGATGTGGATCCCCTTAGGTTTGTTCTCCCAGGATGGTGTGGAACCCCTGACATGAATGCCCTTAGGTTTGTTCTCCCAGGAAGGTGTGGAACCCCTGACGTGGATGCCCTTAGGTTTGTTCTCCCAGGAGGATGTGGAACCTCTGGTGTGGATGCCCTTAGGTTTGTTCTCCCAGGAGGATGTGGAACCTCTGGTGTGGATGCCCTTAGGTTTGTTCTCCCAGGAGGATGTGGAACCTCTGATGTGGATCCCCTTAGGTTTGTTCTCCCAGGAAGGTGTGGAACCCCTGACGTGGATCCCCTTAGGTTTGTTCTCCCAGGAAGGTGTGGAACCCCTGACGTGGATCCCCTTAGGTTTGTTCTCCCAGGAAAGTGTGGAACCCCTGGCCCTGAGGTGCTGGAGCCCATCCAGAGCCCAGGAGAATGCCTGTGCTGGGAACAGCTCCAGCCCTGTCTCTTCAGGGGTCTCCTGACAGTTTCAGTCCATGGCCAGAGCAGAGCAGAGCATGGAAGTAAACACAGAACCCCTGCAGCAAGGGAGAATCCAGTTCCAAATCAGAACTGAAGGAGGGCACCCATCCTGCCACACGAGAGGTGGCTCCACAGAGTACAGGAGGTCCTGCCAAGAGCTTTTCTTGGCTCTTTAGTCAAAACTTCCCTTTGCCTAAATTTCCATTGCTCCTGGGCACAGCGTGTGCCTTCTTGGAGCACCCCAAATAACCCTCGCTCGCTACCATCAAGTTATTGTTTCATTTCAATGATATTGGAAGCTCCTCCAGCCCCAGCCAGGGAGAAAGGCTCTCCCTCCCTGCCAGGGGACTGTGTAATAGCAGAGCTTTGTGCCAGAACTGCTCCATGGGGGCCAGGAGAGAAGCAGGAGGGACATAATGTGCTTTCCATGAGGGAAGCCCATTCTAGCAAGGTCTGCTGGGGCTTGTTCTGCTGCTGGCATGGTTGCCTCTCACAACTCGTGCAGGACTTGATAAAGTCAGACAGCTGGATGAAAGAGCATAAATACCCTAAACTTAAACATGCTATTGAGGAGCTGAAGGCAGGACATAAATAACTGCACTCTCGCTTTCATGTTTATCATACAATTGCAACAGGACCATATTTGGAATAAGTATCCCAAAATTTGAATGCAACATGTGATTGGAGTTTATCTGTTGTCATGTTTTGAATAAATATTCAGAAAACTCATTATTTCGGGTATCCCCCTCTTCTCACTTTTTCCCAAATGAGGTGGAGCTGGGCAGTTTGGACTCTGCTGGAGCTGTCCCTCATGTTTGCAAAAGCCCTGAGCCCTGGAGCTGAGCACAGCTCACTCCTGAGCCATCCAGGAGTCTGGGTCTGTGCAGGGTGAGCCCTGGGCAGCAGCAGCCCTGCTCCACACACCAGCCCGGGTGTCCCTGTCCCTGAGGTGTGGTCACTCTGCCCAGCTCCTCCTCTCTGGAGGCCTCACTAGGTGGGTGACAACAGAGAGTGACAAGGGACCATGCTGCATCCCAAAGGAGGGTGAGGCAGAGCATCCTGCCTCTGCCTGCCTGTGCTGCACAGACAAACTTCCTCTGCACAGGGTCCATGCCAGCCCTGAGAGCTCCCAGGGACAGGGGGAAGCACTGGCATCATTCTACCCTTTGAGTTCTAATAATGTCAAGAGGGCCCCGACACCACCAGCCATGATCAGGTGAAGCAGAAAAACTTGTCAAAAAATCCTTTGAGAAGGACATAACAAAACCAGAGGATCAAGTCAACTGCAAAGATCTCTTTACACCCCAAGCAGTGTTAACTGATTAGGTGAAGCAGAAAAACTTGTCAAAAAACCTTTGAGTAGGACATAACAAAACCAGAGGATCAAGTCAACTTCAAAAATCTCTTTACACCCCAAGCAGTGTTGTTAACTGATTGTATTAATTTGTAAGAAACTCAGTCCTGTTACTGTGTGGAGGATGCACAGGCAGGTCTGCACCAGCACTGTGGATGATGTTATGATGGCAAAAAGCTGCTTGAAGACAGTCTCTGGGTAACAGAGCTTGCACACCCTGTGGTGGGCATCCCCAGGAGCCAGGTAATGTGTTCATGTAAACCTTTACTGGTGCTGCAGCCAGTGAAGTGGTCCAGGGCTCTGCAGAGCACCTGAGTCAGTGACAGGGCTGCTCCAGGGGTGCTTTGCCCAGGTCTGCTGCTGAGGGCTGCTCCAGCCCTCACAAACAGCTGATTAGTGCAGTGGTACCTCGTTAGGACAATGTGGATTTGATCAGAGCTTGTACCCAAGGTTATCTTTGCTGGAAATGCAGTGTTGCAAAGTAGCGTTTCCAGTAACATTCCCTTTATTTTCCCTTTCACTCTCACTCTCACTCGATCAGATTTTGGCAGAGAACATTTTGCTTAATTCCATTTACTTCTAAAACCATGAGTTCTGCAATTAATTTCATCTTTCTATTGTCTCAGAAACATTGGTCAACAGGGGAGAATAATCCTGGGCTGGATTTCTGGTGTGCATGGGGATACCAAACCCCAAACCATGCTGCCAGCACGGGATGCATTAGGGAGGAAATGAAATCTCAGGGCACGGCGTGTCTGCCTTGCACGTTTGCACAAGCAGCAGCACACATGCAGCACTCAGGGCCAAGGCTCTCACACAAACATTCACACCCTTCCAGATGGCTACAGGGGGACACAGGCTGTGCTCAAGGCTGCCCACACCACGAGCCCCTGGCTCACACCCTTCTGTCACAGTCACATTTTCTGAAAAATCCCTTCACCCAGGATTTTTCTCCTGGGAAGCTGAGAAGCCTCAGAGAAAAAGGGAAACAATGATTATCTCATTTGCTTCTCCTGTGTTTTGCTCCTTTGGAATGTGTTTGGAGATTTTGGCCAATTGGTGCCAAGCTGTGTTGGGACTCTGGAGAGAGTCATGAGTTTTCATTATTATCTTTTTAGCATGCAGTATAGTTTAGTATACTTTAATATAATATAGTATCATAAAATAATAAATTAGCCTTCAGAGAACATGGAGCACAGGTTGCCCAGAGGATCTCTGGCTACTCCATCCCTGGAAGTGTCCAAGGCCAGGTTGGACAGGTTGGAACTTGGAACAGGTTGATGTGTTTCTTTGCAATCTCCACAGAAAGGATTGTGTCCCTGGTGCATCTCTTTGCAATCTCCACAGAAAGAACTGTGTCCCTGGTGTGTCTCTACAATCTCCCTAGAAAGGATTGTGTCCCTTGTGTGTTTCTCTGCAATCTCCACAGAAAGAACTGTGTCCTGGTGTGTTTCTTTGCAATCTCCACAGAAAAGATTGTGTCCCTGGTGTGTTTCTTTGCAATCTTCATAGAAAGGATTGTGTCCCTGGTGTTTCTTTGCAATCTCCATAGAAAGAACTGTGTCCCTGGTGTGTCTCTTTGCAATCTCCACAGAAAGGATTGTGTCCCTGGTGTGTTTCTTTACAATCTCCACAGAAAGGATTGTGTCCCTGGTGTGTTTCTTTACAATCTCCACAGAAAGGATTGTGTCCCTGGTGTGTCTCTACAATCACCACAGAAAGGATTGTGTCCCTGTGTGTTTCTCTGCAATTTCCATAGTAAGGATTGTGTCCCTGTGTGTTTCTCTGCAATTTCCATAGTAAGGATTGTGTCCCTGGTGTGTTTCTTTACAATCTCCACAGAAAGGATTGTGTCCCTGGTGTGTCTCTACAATCACCACAGAAAGGATTGTGTCCCTGGTGTGTTTCTTTGCAATCTCCACTGGAAAGGTGCTCTGGTGCCTCTCCCTCATTTGTGAGGTCCTGCACGGTGACTCAGCCCCTGCAGGTTCCTGAACATGGAGCTCATTTACTCGGAGCAGCTAACGCGGAACAGAGGGTTGAATTTGTTGACACATCTCAGAGAGATCTCACTGATTAATGTGCTGAATCTCAAACACAGGCTAAGACCATGAAATCCCTAATAGGGGTTTAGATCAGAGATAACATAATAATACACAGAACTCTTGGAAACATTTTCAAACCATGTAATGTCTATATTCTTAGTGTTCCTGACAGTGCTAATGGAACCAGAAAGTTGACAAGATCTCTTCTGTATTCAATTCCCTGATTGCTTTTAAAGTCCTTTTTGTGTAGTCATGGTTCTTCCAGCATCACCTAAATCTTTCAGGCCCACAGGATGTGGGATCTCAAGCCAGAGTCACTTCTCCACTCTCTGTGTCCAGGGATGAGAGGCTGCAAAGGCTGCCCAGAAGGAGATGCCCTTGCCCAGGGCAGGGAGGGATCAGCTTTGCTGGTGCACAGGCAGATGAAACAGCCAAGGGGAGGATGTCAGCTTCATTTCTCATCTTTGGTGTCTCCGTCCTGCTTGTCTGCAGCGTGGGGAGGGGAATGATGGAACACTGTTTGAGTGCTCAAGGCAGGTCAGGGAATGCTTATCACTGTGCCTCATCCCACAGGGAGAGGCAGATGAGAGCAGACCATGCAGTGATTCATGAAAAAGCTCTGCTTCCCCCTGTCAGAGCCTTACATGGTGTATAGCTTGCTCCTGCTGCCTTAATCCTTTGAAGATGCTGGGTCAGTTTTTCCTGTTCATCTGGCTTTAGCTGCACGTGCTCTCAGCACACGGAGCTGCCAAATTTCCCTGGGCTCTCCAAAGGGGCAAAGGCAAGGCTTTAATTTATCTGACCCGTGTTTCATTCTTTATTTGTAAAGGGAGCAACAGAAGTGGAAAAAGGAGTCCCTGCCTGTTCCCATCCAGCCCCACACGTGCCCAGGCACTCGTGTTTACTCTCTTGAGGGCTCCCAGCAGGCAGCTCTGGGATTTCGTGCTGCAGCACTCAGGAATATTTTCCCTGGGTTTTGAGGCAGTGAGGGGGAAGGTTCCCGAACCCCCCTCCGAGTTCTGGCACTGGTGCAAGTGAATGAGCTGCACAAGGGCCCTCCCCAGCAAGGGCTGCGTGTGCTCACAATGGCGTGTGCTCTCAGGAAGGGAGAAATCCCTATCCAAACCCTCACCCAGCTGGCTCCAGAGCATGCTTCACCTCCATCTGAAGCACTGCCAGGTGTCCACTCTCACTGATTTTACCTGCTTTGCTCTGCTCGCTCCCTGCCCTGGGGCAATGATCGATTTTGCTGATGGGGGACTGGGATCCAGGAGCACTAACATGCGGCAGGAAAAGCCTCCAGGGGGAGATGCCAGCCTGGCTCTGGCAGAAAAAGCTTCCAGATGGAGATGCCAGCCTGGCTCTGGCAGGAAAAGCTTCCAGATGGAGATGCCAGCCTGGTTCTGGCAGGAAAAGCTTCCAGAGGGAGATGCCAGCCTGACTCTGGCAGGAAAAGCTTCCAGAGGGAGATGCCAGCCTGGTTCTGGCAGAAAAAGCTTCCAGATGGAGATGCCAGCCTGGTTCTGGCAGAAAAAGCTTCCAGATGGAGATGTCAGCCTGGTTCTGGCAGAAAAAGCTTCCAAAGGGAGATGCCAGCCTGGTTCTGGCAGCAGCAGCCTCCAGAGGGAGATGCCAGCCTGGTTCTGGCAGAAAAAGCTTCCAGATGGAGATGCCAGCCTTGTTCTGGCAGAAAAAGCTTCCAAAGGGAGATGCCAGCCTGGTTCTGGCAGGAAAAGCCTCCAGGGGGAGATGCCAGCCTGGCTCTGGTAGGAGCAGCCTCCAAAGGGAGATGCCAGCCTGGTTCTGGCAGAAAAAGCTTCCAAAGGGAGATGCTAGCCTGGCTCCAGAGGGAGATGCCAGCCTGGTTCTGGCAGGAGCAGCCTCCGGAGGGAGATGCCAGCCTGGTTCTGGCAGCAGCAGCCTCCAGAGGGAGATGCCAGCCTGGCTCTGCTCCCAGCTGTGCCCTGGCTCACTGTGGCATCACAGAGCACAGTGAGGGCATCCAGGCACTGCATCCATCCATCCACTCCTGGCCCCATCACAGAGGCTGCAGACTGAAATGTGCTTGAGACACAAAACACAGTGGCACCTGTGCACTGACAGTGACAGAACCAGTGGTGAAACAGGAAAATTTCCCAAATTTCACTTGGACAGGCTGGAGAAATGCCAGTGGGAATCTCATGTGGTTGCACAAGACCAAGTGCAAGGTGCTGCAGGGAGATTGAGCCATCCCAGGTTTGGGATGAGCTCTGCAAAGTGAGGCAGAGCTCTCCCAGGGGTGCTGGGTCAGGGAGCTCTGGCACTGACTTCACCTGTGCTTGCCTTGCTCACCTTCCCAGCCTCAGCCCTGCCCCATGGCACTGCTTTTATTTACCTGTGCTTGCCTTGTTCACCTTCCCAGCCTCCTCCAGCCCCACAGGGCCCTGCAGGCTCTCAGGAAGGAGGTTTGGAACCTTTTCCCCATTCCAGGGAGCCCCTGACCCTGCCAGCAGCACTCTCTGTGTCCTGTCCCACCATGGTCCAGCCCCCAGCCTGCCCCAGGTCAAGCTCAGCCCCATCCCCCTGAGAGCCTCAGCACCTCATCTGCACCCCAGCAGCACTCAGGGGAAAGGGGAAGGGACAAAACAGAGCTGGAGGTGTGTTCAGGATTCTCAGGGATACCTTAGGAGCAGATAAATAACAGAGTTCTTCTGGGGCCAAAGGAAGAAAACCAGTTCTCAAGCTCTGAGGTTGCACTACCCTCCAGGAGCAGCAATTGGCCTTTCCTGGCTCCCTTCCCCTGCCTGGTTTTCCCACAAATTCTCTGCCACTTTCTGTGCTAAAGCCTCTGGTTGATGCCAAACCTCATGTCTGCTGCAGTGCATTTCACAGCCAGAGATTGGGGTTTGACTCCTCAGGTGGTGAGTTCTCTGCATTATTGTCAGGGAACGTTGTGGTTTCCATTTTTTCCAGTCTTAGGAAATGTTGGGGCCTGCAGAGAATGGAAACTAAATTTGCTAGACCAAAAAATTCTGATTTTTTTATTTTCCTAGCAGAATAATCAGCATATAAAATACACCAGTGACAGTCTCCCAGCTAGACACTGCATGGGTTCAGCAGCACATCACACTGAGGAACAGCCTTAGGGCAGGATTTGGATCTCAGCTTCTCCCTGGAGCTCTGAATGCCCTGTAAGACTTTGCCTCATGCAGTCAACACAGCAATAATTAATACAATTTACAAAAAGTTGGGTCCTGGGAGCACTGCTGGTGCTGCTGTGGTGATGGTGCTGGCCATGACAGGAGACACCTTGGCAGAAATAGCACTGCTGGTTGGATGAATGGGATTAAATCTTAGATTAAATTAAATCTTTAATGGGATTAAATCTTAGTTTGAGCTGCTCTTGGAGTGCTGGGAGTTGGCTGTGGCAGGCCAGCATGAACCATGCCCATGGGAGATGGGCTCCTGCTCCAGGCTGGGGGTGCAGCAGCTGGGAACCATGGGCAGGAGTGCAGAGCATGAGTTTATCAGAGTCCAACCCATTTCAGTCGCAGTGAAAGGGACAAGGACAATGCCAGCATGTCCCAGGATGGCTCCTGCATGAATGAGGGGGAGAAACTGATGGCAGGAGAGACCATGGCTGGAAAAGGAGATCCTGCTGCCTGCTTCAGGAGAGACACATTCAGTGCTCTCTGGACATAAATCTGGGGAAAATTCCAGAGATTGAGAAGATCTGTTCTTGCCTCTTTAAGCTAAAGATCTTTGCTGGCAGAAGAACAAATGGGTATAAACTGATTGTTATGAATTCAACCTGAAAATGAGGAAATACAGTCGGGAGTGAGATACAGGAACATCCTTCCCTACAAACAGAGGAGGCAGCTCCAATCCCCTCACAAAGGAGACCATGGCCTGGAGAACAGGAGCACATTGCTGTGTGCAGGGGCAGCTCCAGCCCAGTGCTCCCTTCTTTGCAGAAGCAGCCCCGTGTCTGGCTCATCTGCTCTGGGGTTGCTGTTGGTAATTGCTGCCCCAGATGTGCAGGGTGTCTCTGCTTCTGAAGAACGAGTCTGGGCTCTTCACTTTTCAGTTTTGAGGTTGTTTATTAATTCTTATCTATAAAATTTTCTTTCTGCCCATTGGAGACCTGCTCAGCAGGGCAGCCACAGGCACTCTGTCCTTTTATACTACAAACTGTATTACATATTTACACTTAATTCCCCATACCTATCACCTGTGTTAGACAGTGCACTTCTACTCTGAACCAATCCCAAAGTGCCAACATCACTGCAGAGAATGGAGAACAAGAAGAAGAAGAAGAAAGAAAGGTTAGAAACACCCAGATTCCTCCATCTTGTCCCCATAACCCCCATACCAAAAATCCTAAAATGTGGAAGGGGCTAACAGCAGGCTTGTTAGCTAAAGGAGTGAGAAGAAGCTGAGAAGTAAGAAGAAGCTGGTAAGGAGCTCTCTTTAAGGCTGTAACTAAGGAGATTGAGAGAAGAAAGATAAGAGAACTTTGCAGCTAGATGAAGTATTTTTAGGAAGTTAGTTGAAGTCACTATAACTTTTCACTAATAGTATTATGTGGAGTTATTGTAGTTAATAGTGAGAGTAGAAGAAACATAAACAATTAGAAAGGGTATAAAAGTCAGCCATGTCCAATAATAAAGAGTTGCCAGCTGAGACTGCTTGTAGTCTCTGCTTTGTGCTGTGACCGCCTCAACAGTGACACTAAAATCTACATTTTCACCCTATGATAATTTTATTATTACACTATTCAAACCTGTGTGACTTTCAGGTCCTCATACAAAGCTGGTAACTCACTCCAGGGATCACAATCAAATCCCCAGGAGTTCTGGGCTGTGTGCCAGGGTCTCTGAGCCCCCAGTGGGGTCCTGGGCAGCCCTGGACACCCAGAGGGATGAACTGAGCTCTGACAGTCTGGGCACAGGGGATTACCAGGAGCTGAGGACAGCTGAAGCAAAGGCTCTGCTTATCAGCCCTTCCTCTGAACTGCTGTGTTTGTTTTGCTCTGTCCTTGGTCTCCCAGCACACTCTGAAGTCCAGTTTTTTCCAGGCCAGGAGTTGCTGGGTGCTGAGGAAGGAGAGGCAGGGTGCAGCCAGAGGGACAGACTTTGTTCAGGACTGGCATTCTAGCTCTCCGTGCCCCAAAAGCAGCAAGTGGTGTCTCAGTTAATTTCTGTACCACACAGGCACACAGTGGTCCTTGTCAGGGCACACAGGGAGTGTGTGCCACATGCAGCTCCTGCAGCTGGGCATCCTATGCATCCCTGGGCATCCTATGCATCCCTGGGCATCCTGGGCATCCTGGGCATCCCCTGGGCATCCTCTAGGCATCTTCTGGGCATACCCTGGGCATCTCCTGGGAATCCTCTGGCCATCCTGGGCATCCCCTGGGCATCCCCTTGGCATCCCCTGGGCATCCTGGACATCCTAGGCATCCCCTGGGCATTCTGGGCATCCTGGGCATCCCCTGGGTATCTTGGGCCTCCCTGGGCAGCCCAGCTATGCACAGCCCCGGGAGTGGGCTTCACCTCCAGGGTGTGCAGAGGGCTCAGCCACAGGCTCAGCAATGGATAGAGGGAGAGACAAGCACAAGGGAGCTCAGCAAATCCTCCTTATCACACATCTGGAGCAGGGGGGAAGAGGGATGTGCTTGTGACATATCAGTGCAGGGTAGTGACAGCTTCTCTCACGCTGAGGAGCTTTTAACCCCCCTCTCCTGGTGGGACCCAGCAAGGCTCCTCACACAAGCACTTGGCAAGGGGCAGCTCAGAGCTCCCAGAGCCAGGAACCCAGCTGCTCCCCCAGAGCTCTGCCAACGTGCCCTCGTTCATGAGCAGGGAGCTGAAACCACTCTCCCTGCACTTGGCTCTGTGCTGTGTTCACATCGTGTGACTGACAGCCTGAACCATCTGCCATTGTTCCTGCCCCCTGCCTGCACGGCTTTCCAACAGGACACCCAAAAATACACTCTGCTGGGGCTTCTCAGAGCAGTATTCACTTGGGGTGAGTGTGCACGTCTGTGCCTTGCAGCAGCCACTTGTCCCAGCGAGGAGCAGGCGTGCAGTGCTCACCAGGATGCCCAGCAGTGCCAGCAATGCCAGCTAGCTGCACAGCACGCCATGCTGAGCACACAGCCTGGCACAGCTCCCCTCTCCCCTCTCTCACTGCCTCTGGGGGTGCTGAGCAGCTGCTCTGAGCACCAGGGGGTGAAGCACTCTGCAAAAGCTGACCTGGTTTATTCAGGAGATTTGTGATCCCTGCTAGCAGCACATCTCCCCATGGCTGGAGGGCTGCTGTGAGCTGTGTGCTGCCATAACTCCTGTCACTGCAGTGTCACCTGTGAGACATAGCTCCTCACCTGTCATAGATTAGGAAGGTTTATGAAACCTTATCAAAAATACAACAGAAGAAAGAGTAAAAGGTTATGGCACTGGGAGCAAAAAATAAGGCTTATAAAACCTTATCAAAAATAAGGTTTCTTAAACCTTATCAAAAATACAACAGAAGACAGAGTAAAGAAAAAAGGTTTCAGCACTGGGAGCAAAAGATTTTCCCAGCCGTGTGCTCAGCCACACAATGGAGGTTTTTCCCTTTTTAACCCTTTAACCCCTCCCAAAGTTCTGTCCATCAACCCCTTCTTCGCTGCCCAGTGTGGAGATCTCTTCCTCAGATTCCTGACTGGAGCTCAGGTGTTCCAGAGTGACAATCTCACCCTCCCAGATATCCCAACCCCAGCTGGCCCTTGATAACCACGTGAGCTTCAACATAACTATAAGTCTATAAAACTTTTCTTAAAAGTCTTTCTATCTACCCACATGGGTACAACATAACTATAAATCTATAAAACTTTTCTTAAAAGTCTTTCTATCTACCCACGTGGGTACAACATAACTATAAACCTATAAAACTTTTCTTAACTTATATACATGATATTTGTCCATTAATTGTGAGAGTCAATCATTGCATTTCTCACCTATCACACACCCCCTGCCCAATCCCCTGACTCTGCCTCTACCCCTCTTTCCTCTGGGCTGCCAAGCAGAGGTGGAAATTGTGGATTTAGCAAAGCAATCACAGTGATGACTGTCAGATTTCTGCATGCAGGGTGCCCAGCACACAGGAGGACACCACACACTGCCTGCTGCAGCACCTGCAGAGTGCCCCAGCTCATCCCACTCACAGCTGGAGGGGGCAAAAAGAGCCTGGTGGGAAGGTGAAGTCATGGGGCAGTGACACAGCAAAGTGAGTGCCAGGAGCCCTGCTCCTCTCACCACCCATCGTTTTCATCTGGAAACTTTCCAGTCTGTGTCTCCTGAGGCCCTCAGGGAGCAGGGGCTGGTCCCTGCTGCAGGGAGAACAGGGAGCCACCTTTGCATAAGCTCAAACTGGTGATCAGTCCTGCTTGGTGGTCAGTGGTGTGCTGATGGACCAGGTGTGGCACAGAGCCCCTCTCCAGGCATGGAAAGGAAGCAGAGCAGTGCTGGCTTTCCCAGGAAATGCTGTGTGAGTTCCTGGGAATTGCTGTGGAACATCCTCAGGACAGGCTCTGCTCAGAGGGAGTGCAGAGACAGGACAGACAGGGGCTGGCAGGGGAACCACAGACACCTCCAACAGCACAGCCAGGGACAAGAAACCCATCTCAGCATCTTCCTCAGCATAGCCAGGGACAAGAAACCCATCTCAGCATCTTCCTCAGCACAGCCAGGGACAAGAAACCCATCTCAGCATCTTCCTAGAGCAGGATGGAGAGGCTGGCCATCAGTTTTCTCTGGTGGATGTCTCCTAATTCAGAATTTGACCTTGAGATGGGTTTGAGCCAGCAAGGCTTTGGGTGGGTGAGGAGGGCAGGTAAGCACAGAGCCCTGGGCACACCGTGGGTGCAGCTCTCTGAGGGTCACTGCCCTGACAGCAGCCTGTGCCTGCACTCCTGGTGGCCTGGCAGGAGGCACTCACACCTGGGCTCAGGGCTGAGGGCTGGGTCAGCTGCTGGGGTCCATCCTGCCCACCCTGCTGCGTGTCTGTGAAGCTGCTGCTCTCCTGGGACAGAATGTGCAACCCAGGGCCAGCTGAACCTCGTAGGGCTGCAGGGACAGGGCAGAGCTGCCCTTTAGCAGGAGCTACAGCAGCAGGTGGGGCTGGGCTGCCCCTGCCAGCGTGGGATGTCCCAGCAGCTGCTGCACAGAGCTGACAGAGGGGCTGTGGGTCCCCACCGGAGTCACTGTGTCACTTCCCTTGGCAGCCTGGGCTCACAGGGCTCCCCTGCCATTCCCAGGTGCTCAGGGGATCTGCACTTGCAAACCCTGCCTGTGTTTGCCATCTGCTGAGGCAGGTTTCCTTTGGCAGAAGAGTCAGGGCAGGCTTTGTACCCTGGAGCATTCAGGCAGGTGATTCTGTACCCCTGGCACATCCACCCTGCTGAGGTGGGGGAGCAGCACATCTGGGAAACTCGAGGGCAGAGCAGTGCCAGGTCACAGTGGTTGGGTTTTTACTGAAAACAAGGAAAAATCCAATTCTGCTGTCAAATCACCTCTGAAGGGAATTCAATCATCTCTGTCCTGAGAGTGTCTCACTCCCCCTGGTGAGAGGGAAGGTCCTGAGGACTTTGGATTCTGCACATCATCAGAGCAGGATGATGTGCAGAATGACCCATCTCAGAGCAGGGGAGGGCTCCCAGCCCTCAGTTACCTCAAATAAAGGCAGGAAGTTCAATGTGAGACAGGTGGAAAGCAGCAGCATTGCAAACAAGGTGCCCTTGGCCCACTGAGTCCTGCTGGGAGGTCTCTCCCTCAGATTTTCTCCTGGAGCAGGGCTAAATTTGAGGGACAGGATCATGGTCCCATCCCTTTCCACAGCCCTTCCTGCTGCTGCTGCTGTGTGCCAGTGAGGAGGAGGATGAGATCCAGGTGGATGGGCTAAAGGTGAGTCCTACATCATGGGACTCCCTGACTGCTGCAAATCCTCCAAGAGCTCCTGGTTCTCCACCTAGTGAACCCCCTGAGGTGGCACCATGAGCAGATGGCAGCTGAGAATGTGACATGAGTCTCAGAAAATCAGGGCAATGCAAATATTTGTGATATTAGAAATAGCTACAAAAATACAGAGCAATACAAAACATGATTAGAATTACAAGAAGAAATGCATTCCAGAGCTGCATTTTCACCCTGTCTCATTTTTCCTCCTCCTCATTCTCCCTAAGGATTCACTTAACACATTCTTTAGGTGGCACTTTTGTCACTTGCTTGCACCTTTGAGCACACACACACACAAACACACACTAAAACCAGAGTTAGTAATAAATAAAACTATTCCTTTCAAAACAGAAACTCATTCTTGTCAAGATTCCCATCTATAAATACCTCTGAAAAGGACAAGAAAGTTTAGCTTGGCATGGAAATGTGGGTACCATGAGGAATGCCATTTTTCAGTGCTACCAGAAGGGGCCCTGCAATAGTTGCATGCCATGGACTCAAAGCTCCTGCCCACAGTACGTGCCTCTCCTGTGCCTGCCCGTGCTCTCTGACCCATACATTGGGCATGCCTGGGAAGCAAAATCTGCAGAAAGCTGCAGGGAGCTCCAGGCAGTCTGACTGGACAGGCAGCAGCTCACAAATTCCAGGAAAATGCCTTCTACAGTGAGGTAACAAACAGGAGTCAGCCCACGACCAGGGACACCCCCATGCAGAGGAATTTCCCATCTCAGGACATGGAGGGGCAGCAGGCCAAGAAGGGACTTGCTGGGGAGGGACTTCCCTGAGCTGGCAGGGGACAAAGGCAGGTTCCTGAGCCTCTGTGCCAGCCACTGCTTTCTCCTAAAGCATTCCTAAAGCTGGAGGTGCCCCCAAGCCCCGTGGCCCCACACATCTGCAGTGACTCTTGGCTGCTTTGAGATCTGCCCTCCAGCAGCCCCTGCCTCCTCCAGGGCAAGGCCAATTCTTCTTGCACCTTTTGCTGGAATTTCCTGCTCTCCACACACGGATTCACCCCTCCCCACAGCACATCCACCTCTCAGAGCCCTCCCCAGCCCTGCTCCCATACCCTGCAGGACCAGGCTGGAGGGCTCAGGACATGGCTGGCTGCTGGGGCTGTGTTTGTGAGGGCCAGTGTCTGTCTGACTGGCTGATACAGGCACCTGGATACCCCCAAATCATGTCAGTGTCTGTCTGTCTGGTATAGCTCCCACAGACACCTGGATACCCCCAAATCACGTCAGTGTCTGTCTGTCTGTCTGGTATAGCTCCCACAGGCATCTGGATACCCCAAAATCATGTCAGTGTCTGTCTGACTGGCTGATATAGGTCCCACAGACATCTGGATACCCCCAAATCATTTCAGTGTCTGTCTGACTGGCTGATACAGCCCCCACAGGCATCTGGATACCCCCAAACCATGTGTGAAGAGCAAGAGTTCCTCCAGCTCTGCTCCTCCAAGGGACTCCCCCTTCCCCAGGTGGCTGCCCTGGTGCCCCTGGGTCTCTGTCACACTCAGGGGCACAAAGCAGAATGCCCAGGGCTCTCTCACCCCCTGCACTCCAGACACCACACTGGGGTCTGTGGCAGCAGAACAGCCCCTCCTGCCTCTTATCAGCTCTAGGGAAGGACCCCATCTGTGGGGGCTGCTGATAGCGAGGCCCTTAGGTCAGGCCATTTCTGAACAAAGCCCCCCTATCTCAGCTCAAAATCCTTTCCCATTCTGGGCTCTGAGGCCATGTCTGGAGGGTCTGAGCACTCTGAGACACATTTGGCTAATCTCAGGCTGTGGCTGGCTGCTCAGAGCACAGCTGACACCTGTCAAAGTGATAGCAGAGGTGGCTTCCCAAAGAGCCCTGTGCTCCAAACCCTCCCAGGCCCAGGGCAAGCAGGAGCCAGCAGCCCTTAGCCCTTATCTGCCACTCTGCTGAGAGGAACCTGAGGTGTGTGAAGGCAGCTTTATCTCCCAGAGTGACAAAATGACTCCAGTGAATAAGCTACCGGGCTGGGGAAGGCCCCAGATGTGTTTCTGGGATGTGTTTTGAACCAGCACAGCTCAGCACTGAGCTGGGAGGAGCTGATGGAGGAGTGGAGTGTCCTGCCAGTGCAACCCTTCCTCACAGCCCACAGAGCACAGCAGGACCAGGGCTCAGAGCCAAAGTGACCCCTTGGTGGGCAGGGTGACACTGGCTCATCCAGAGGCTGGCACAAAGAAGTTGGTCAGGAGGATGAGCCTGGAGGGGTCACCCAGACAACTCTCACCTTTCCTTTTGATCAAACCCTGTCACCCAGACAACTCTCACCTTTCCTTTTGATCAAACCCTGTCACCCAGACAACTCTCACCTTTCCTTTTGATCAAACCCTGTCACCCAGACAACTCTCACCTTTCCTGTTTGGTCAAACTCTGTCTCCTCCTCCTATCCTGAGCATGAGAGCCATTCAGGTGTCCCATCAGAGGGGAAGGCTCCACCACACATCTCTGTGTGGTGGGAGAGAGATGGAAAGGGATGTAGGCCTTGCTGAGCTGCTCTCCAGGCCATGCTCTGAGAAGGTCAGAAGATGAGCCTGGAGGGGTCACCAATTAATTCTCAACTTTCCTTTTTGGTCAAACCCCATCCTGAGCATGAGAGCCATTCAGGTGTCCCATCAGAAGGAAAGGCTCCACCACACATCTCCACATCTCCACCCACATGTTTGGTGGGACAGGGATGGACAGGGATGTAGGCCCTGCTCTGGGAGTGTGAGAAAGATGAACCTGGAGGTGTCACCAGACAACTCTGATCTTTTCTTTTTGGTCAAACGCCATGTGCTCCTCCTGTCCCAATCATGAGAACCAGTTAGGTGTCCCATGAGAAGGAAAGGCTCCACCACACACCTCTAGCCAGGGCTGTGGGGTTGCTGAGCTGCTCTCCAGGCCCTGCACCGGGAGGGTGAGGAAGATGAGCTTGGAGGTGTCACCCAGACAACTCTCAGGTGTCCCATGAGAGGGAAAGGCTCCATGGCACACCTCTGGGCAGGGATTTGGGCTGGCTGAGCTGCCCAGGCCCTGCCCTGGGCGGGTGATGAACGTCAGCCCGCAGAGGAATCCAGTCACAGAGGACGGGCAGTACCGTACCCGAGCCGTCATCTCCCTCTTTTAGCTCTTCCCAGCTGCTTCCCTCCTTCTCCTGCACGAGGGAAACTGGTGACCAGAGCCCCAGGGTCAGGGCCATGCTCAGAGGAGCAGGCAGTCCTGCCATGTCCTGATTATGTCATTGGAAGCCAGAAAGAAAACCAGGTTTTTCGCATTTTTTCCCCAAATGTCATTTCCATTAGGTCGTCTGCTTCAGCCAATTTAAGCTCTCAGCAGAATTCCCACCAAATTTTACATCAACTATTTTAGGGTAAGGTTTAAAAAAGTGAAAGAGTTTGACTAATTTTAAACCCAGCGTTCCCGAGGGACACTTAACAAAACACACAATGTCTAAAAACCTTTGGAGTTTCAAGGAGTTCAAAATAACATTCCAGAAGGGATCTTTAGAAAAATGTTCCTGCACCGGTCCCGTTCCCGCCGCTGGGCTGGGCCCGCTCCCTTTAATATCCCACATTTGTTTTCCATTTAGCTATCAAACCTACATTAAAATAAAATCTCAGAGTAAATGAAATCAAGCTAACCTGCCTCCTTTCATTTCCAGAATATTTAAGGCATATTAAGGGAGCAGAGCCTGTCTGTTTTCATTGCCAGGGGGGTCAGGTAGCTCATGAGCCCCTCTGAGCCCGTGGGATGGAGCCAGGGCTGAGCACACCTTTGATTTCCCTCCTGCTCTGCACCAACAGCCCTGAAACCACCCCAGGACAGAAGTTCTGACTGCCACAGGAGGATTAAATATTGAAATGCAGGTGATAGAAGCTGCTCAATGGACTCTGCTGGTGGAAATCAAATATTACTCTAATTTTTTGAATCCAAATAATTCTTCCCAATGAGGCCAGACAGGATTGTTTGGCTTTGAATCTGAGCACGTGGACAGTAGTGGATGGTCCCACAGGTTGAAAACAGTGGAGATACTCCTCTTTTTTTTTCATCAATGGCTCAGAGACTGAAAAGGCAGCCACAAAATGGTGAATACATCCCTAAAGATTCAAAAATTGTCGTTCTTAATTTGTATCTCCACCATAACAACAGGTCCTTAGAACTAAAATACAGATGGGAATTTTATAGCTTCTCAGAAATGAAGTAGGAATTGGCCAATGGGCCTTAGCAGTAGCTATGAGTTTTTCAGCATGAGGCATCTCAAAAGTATTTTAACCTTACAGTACTTTTCTGTGTTATGCTTTAATTTCAAGGAAGCATAAAAAAAAAAAAAAAAACAAATCGAAAACAACCAAATATATATATATTACATGACTAAGATAATAGGCAAAATCAGTAACATATATAGAAACAGAAGCCATGGTTTTTAATGTTCAACCTTGTCTTCTCAACAAACTCTCTAAAATGGAAATGTTTCCTTATCTCCACTTTGAGATGGAGAGAATCCATAAATCTCATTTTACACTAAGCCAAGGACTCTGTGAAGCTCCCTCTGTACCTTTTGTCTGGAGAAACTGGATGTGTTTAGAGGTGATTTTATTAAAAGAGGCTTGGGAGGAGTCATTTAAATCACCTTGTTTGGCCACCTGACAAAATTACCTGTGCTGAGCCCAAAATAAAAGCACCCTGTCACTTGCAGAATCCCATACTTTATATAAATATAAAAATACTTCCCTCACTTGACAAAAAAAATATATGTTTATTTATTACTACTCCCCTCACTCAGTTTTGCCCCTTTCTCACCCCTTTGCCCAGGTTGCCCAGTGGCAGGGCTGCTCCCCAGCTCGGTGGCAGGTGAATTGTTTGGGGAATAACTCCTGAAATTCCATGTGGGAATGAGCCCCATCCTTGTACAACATCACCAGTTCCCTTCTGGTGATGGCAGCCCTTTGAAACCCATTTTACATTGTCTTAATCATGTGGTGGGGAGTGATAGTGACCATGTGAGAAAGAAGTCTTATTTTAGTTTATTCCAAGTTTTATTTTATTATTTCTAAATTTATTAAGAACTTTTATTTTAGTTTATTCCTAGTTTTATTTTATTATTCCTAAATTTATTTTAGTTTATTCCCCATGTTCATTGTATAGATGTTCTTCTACTCAAACTTTTAATTTTTAGCTTCTTTTTTATATATAAAAGAAATAAAAATTAAGAATTTGTCTGAGTCAACATCTGCCCAGAGAGCATTTGCTAAAATATTAACTGTACAAGTAGCTCAATACAAAGATTTCCCTCTTTCCATGAACAGCAGACAACATTTCTTTTTGTCAGCAAAGATATTTCAGATTTATTGAAGCATAGTAGGATAGTCTGTGTCCCAAACATACAAACAAAACTATAAATAGTTCAGGAAGATAAGAAAAGTATCTTACGTAAATACTCAGCCTAAAATGAATCCAGAATGCAGGAATCCTTCCTTGCTCCCCACTATATTTAACATTTCCAGATGTGTCTGGATGACCAGTTTGGGATTAGGGGCCCACTCCTCAGAGACAATAAATTGGAATAAAAGTCCTATCTATATATAAATAAATAAATCTACTTTTCTACAGCTGTCCCTGTCCTGAACAAGCATTTGCTATTTCACAACAGAGATGGTTTTCACTGGATTTTTCCTGTCCTGCAGATCATTGCCAGGCAGTTTCCTTTTCTTATTGTGGCTTCCAACTCTTTTATCCCTTTGGACCACCTGGTCCCGTGGTGCTCAGACTGGACAGACTCAGATGTTGGAGTGGACCAGGGGCCTCAGTGATCTTCACATTGTCACAGTGATCTTGGTCAGGAAAAAATGTCACAGCGTGCAGTCTGTGACACGAGATGAAAGCTGAACTCCACATTAATTTTTAATCTAATTTTTCATCTGATTTCTAGTCCAGTCAGGAAGGAGGAATGCAGCTCTCACAGAGTTTACAACAGGGGCTAAAGGCATCCCCTGCTTGTCCCACGACAGCCACCTGCCCAGGCAGGAACCACATCCCACTGCCAGCACAGATTCTGTGGACACTCAGACAGTCTCTTCCTTCTCAGCCAGAGATGTGAGGCTCTGAAAAATCCCTTGGTACTTTCAAGGAAAATAAAAAGGAAAAAAAATTAGCTAATTTCTAAAAAGAAGTTTGTAAAAGCAAGAGATCATAAAACAAGCACATTTGGCTCGTTTTCCCTCAGAACTGGAAAGGCTTTTTAGAGCAATGTGCAGAATGATTTTATTTCCAGGAGTTTCCCCTTCATCTGCTTTAGAGTGGTTTACACAGCACCTCAGAGACCTGCCCAAAGAGCTTCCCTGTGTGTTCCCCCAGCTCCTGTCCCCCTGTCCCCAGTGCTGTGGTATTTTCTGGTTGCAGAACTCAACACACAGCTCGTGTTTGCACTGCTCAGGCTCTAACAGCACCTCTATTTCTCATCAGTCAGAAAAAAACCAAACATAAACATCCCAAGGTTATATACAGCACTGATTTCTATTTTTGTCATCTTTAAAATAGTAGGTAAGTCCTGTAGTTCTATCCAAGTTGGCCCAATTCCTCCTTTTGTTTGTTTGGGGTTTAATTATCTTGGAAGAAACGTGCTGGTGATTTTGGGTCTCTGCTGCAGCGCCGTGACCAAGTCTGTGCTTGGGTTATTCATCTCCAGGTCTGTGTTTTGCAAAGTTTGGCACATCCATGCCCCTCCCCATCAGGGAGAATTTCAAAATCTCTGCTTTGTCTCCTCCTGGAGTAGCACAGCCCCAGGGGAGGCTGCTGGAAGTGGGGGAAAGCACCAGCTCCTCACAGCTCCTGAGCAGACAGTGACTGGTGGAGGGAGACTGTGAAAAAAGGCTTGTGAGGGGGATTTTGGCAGCAAAAAAAAAGGCTTGTGAGGGGGATTTTGGCAGCAAAAAGCCAGTGCCCTGTGAGAACTGCAGGGGGAATGGGTGCTGGGGAAGCTGGCAGCTCCTGGGCTGCAAAGGCAGATGCTGAGCAGAGCCGTGCGTGAGCGGAGCGCGCCGAGCAGCGAGCCAAGGTGCAGGACAGTAGCAGCCTGGAACTTTATAAATAAACAGCACACGCAGATGGCAACAAGCAGATTCCTGTTCCTGCCCCAGCTCTGCGTGGCTGAGCAGGATGAGATGATCCCCAAGGCTGCTGTGTGCTGTAAGCTCTGCTGGGTGCCCTCACCACAGCTCGCTGTCCTGCTGAGCAGGCAGAGCCCTGCAGAAGTGCAGATTCTCTGGTTTTCAGCGTTGTCTAATGTCAGGAGCAGAGGTTTGGGCTGGAGCAGGTCTGTGTGTGAGAGGGAGCTGGCTCCTGTTTTCTGCCCCAAAGCACCATGGCCATGCTCATGTATTCCTGCCAGAGCTGGGCTGAGGGGACACTGAGGAACAGCAGTGAAAGTTCTGGGCTCAGGTGTAAGGGCTAAACAGGGAAAGGGCACTCAAAGCATCAGTGATGGGGCCAACATCTCCATGAGAACAGGGACCAGGGTGAGCAGAAGAAAGGCCTGTCCTGAGAGCAGCAGGTGGGATCAGTGTCTGTGCATCCCCATGCCTGAGGGACTCAGCTGGGTCCAGAGGTCACCTGGGTGGGGAGGGCTGGCAGTGCTGCAGGAATCTGACAGTTTGAGTGAAATTTGGGATCCATCTGCACCCTCTTCCATGGCCAAAGCAGGCAAGCAATGGCATAAGATTCAGGGAAATAATGCATCTAATCCGCCTGAGTAATGCTAATGCAAGCCTCTTGATTAGTGTTTAGAAACCAGGCAAACAATTGATTTAAAATAATTGGTAAATTATGATTAAATAAAAACATTTATACAAAAGAGTTTGTCATTGATATGGTTAAATAAATATTTGTAGAAGTAACTTATACTTGGCCCTGTGCCTGGGCGATGAGCTCTCTTGGGCTGGCTGTGGTTTCATTTTAATAAAGACCAGAAGGCATTCCAGGAATACATAATGCTCCCAGCCCATCCCATGGATATCTGGGGCTTTAGCTCTGCTCACCACTAACCCAGGCCCAGCTTTGCTTTGTGTCCCTCACCAGTGCTTGTGCCTGTCCTTGGTTGGGGCTGAGCCCCTGAGCAGTGGCTGTGCCCAGGTGGCTCCGTGGGGATGCAGGTGGGAGCATCAGCGTGGTGGGAGCTGAGATGGGGCCGTGCAGGCTGCTCTGTGGGGAAGCCTGGAGCTCTGGAGCTGCTGCAGGGCTTAGAGAAACACAGCTCTTATCTGTCCCTGCTCAGTGGGAGATTTCCAAGGGCTTTACAGAGGGGTTAGCCTCATTATGGCCAGTTGGAGATAAGGAAACTGAAGGGAGACGTGACTTGCCCAAAGTCCTGCTGTGGAGGGAACAGAAGCCAGGTCACCCCTGGCCAGGCCCTGTGGAGCCTCCTCAGCTCTCAGGGTGCTGCAGACTCATCTCACTCAGCTCCACAGCCTGGCAGTGTCTGCACAGCTTGGGCATCCAGCTGCTCCATGGACCAAGGGGATCCGTGCAGCCCCTTTGGCACCTGAGAGCACCAGGTGGGATCTGGAACAGGAGCTCTGAAAACACCAACAGAGTGAAGGGTGAGGGGACACAGGTCAGCAAAATGGGTTATCTGGGGTCTAGGGGTGACACTGGCACTGCCATGGCTCCTCCTCTCATTTCCAGGCAGCCACCGAGTCACCAGTGCTTGGAGCAGCCAGGCCAGGCACAAAACCCTTCCTGCCTGCACTGGCCACCCAGAGAGCAGCCAAGGGCTCCTCACTGCTACAAAACACACCAAGTCTGGCCTCACACGCTCCTCATTGCCCTCAGCACTGGTCATGCAGCTGCTCTCACCAGTCCAGCTGGCTGGGGAGTCGTAGGGACATCATCCTGCTCCTGGGGACATCACCCTGCCCCAGCCTCACCCTCCTCATCCTCTGGCAGAGGCTCCTGAGCCTGGGGGGTGAGGAGCACATTTGGCTGTCAGTAAAGGCAGGAGAGACACTGGACAGCACTCAGAGGCATCCAGCAGCACAGCCTGGGGGTGCCTGGACCCTTGCAGGGGTGAGCAGGACACAGGCAGTCAGCTCTAGGCTTGGTTTGCACCATGCACGAGGCACTGGTGAGGTGGAGGGACAGAGTTCCTGCTTTGCTGGGCTGCAGCATTTGAGGCTTGCCCCAAGCACCCCCTGAAGAGGAGCTCAGCACCTGGGAGCATCCTGCTGGTGGCATGAGACACCAGAACAGCCATGGGTGGGAGAGAAGTCCCCTGAAGGGAGCAAGTCCCCAGCTCCATTGAGAAGCCATGCCCAGAATGTCATCTCCAGTGGATTAAAACAGAAATGTGCCTGTCCCAGCTGTGAGACACAGAAATTCACAGTCCCACTCACTGTACACCCCCTCAGCTGTGCCCACAGGGAATTCTCAGAGCCTGTCCCAGTTCTGCCCCTGCAGGGACAGGGGTCCAGACTCTCCACTGCCTGTGAGTGCTCCCCAGGGCCACGCTCAGGCCGTGCAGTGCTGCTGTGCTGGACCTCCCAGCGAGGCCAGAGCCTGACCTTGGTGTCCCACCAGGGCCATGAGTCAGGAGGCAGCTACTGGTGTCTCCCAGCCCACATCCCATCCTCTGGCCAGCATGGGCTGTGTCTGGCCCGGCCCTTCCCTCTGCTCTGCATGGACACAGGAGGTCCCTGAGTGCCTTGAGCTGCTGCCAGCACAGCCCACTTGACCTGAGCACTGTGCTGCAGCCCCAGGGAGAGCATCACCCTCCCTCCTGCTGCCCTCCCTCAAACCAGCCCAGACCCTGAGCCTTTAACTCTTCCTTCACCTGCTCTGATCCCCTCTGCCCTGAGGCTCCTGGAGCTGATGGAGTGGCTGAAGGAGTGACAGGAGTGACAGTCTGCCCAGAGCCAGGCAGTCAGGGATGGGTGCCAGTGCCCCCAGGGTCCCTGAAGCCTGGAGCACACAGGGAGGGACAGCAGGGCCATGGGACATGGGATATGGGACATGGACAGGAGACATGAGACAGGGACATGGGATATGGGACATAGGACATGGGTTATGGGACATGGGACATGGAGATGGGACATGGGACATGGACAGGGACAGGGGACATGGAGATGGGACATGGGGACATGGGGACATGGGGACATGGGATATGGGATATGGAACATGGGACATCGACATGGAGATGGGACATGGGGACATGGAGATGGGACATGGACAGGGACATGGGACATGGGACATAGGACATGGGTTATAGGACATGGGACATGGGACATGGGATATGGGACATGTTCAAGGGACATGGGACATGGACACGGGACTTGGGACATGGGGCATGGACAGGGGACATGGACAGGGGACATGGGTTATGGACAGGGGACATGGGACATGGGATATGGACATAGGACATGGGATATGGAAAGGGGACATGGGACATGGGTATGGGACATGGGATGGGATATGGGATATGGGATATGGGATATGGGATATGGGATGTGGGACATGGACAGGGGACATGGACATGGACAGAGGACATGGACATGGACAGGGGACATGGACATGGACAGGGGACATGGACAGAGGACATGGGACATGGACAGGGGACATGGACATGGACAGAGGACATGGGACATGGACAGAGGACATGAGACATGGACAGGGGACATGGACATGGACAGGGGACATGGACACGGACATGGACAGGGGACATGGACATGGACAGAGGACAGGGGACATGGGACATGGACAGGGGACATGGACAGAGGACATGGGACATGGACAGGGGACATGGACATGGACAGGGGACATGGGACATGGACAGGGGACATGGACATGGACAGGGGACATGGACAGCCTCCAGCACAGTGCCCGGCTGTGGCAGCTCTCCACCCTCACTGCACATCCCTGCTCAGTAAACACAACAGCCAGAGTTTCACAATCAAATATTTATGCTAGTAAAAAAACATTTTACATAATCTTTAAACAGCTATGTCATCTCCCCATATTCATTCTCTGATCTTTCTGTTTTCGGTCGGGATTGGAGAATTTAGTGTATTTACAAAGAAATAAATATTATGGTGAAAACATCAGGCAGCTTAATAGTAGCTTTAGCAAAGTGCAGAAGTGTTTTTGTGTTCATATTGTCAATTGCATAATTTCTTCTGGACCTTCATAAATTGAGGAACCTTGCTTGGATGCTTGCAGCACTGGGATAAATCGTTCACAGCTCAATTCAAGCAAGGCTGGCTGCTGTCAGAACAGGAAGAGCTCATGACATCTCTGCCATAAACTCCAGCCCTCAGGCTCTGTGGGGAGACAGGGAGGGGACAGACCACTTAAAGGCATGGCAGACAGTGGCAAATTCAGGATATTTCAGAGTATTTCAGGATACTTCAGAATATTTCAGAATATTTCAGGATATTTCAGGATATTTCAGGATATTTCAAGATGTTTCAGGATATTTCAGGATATTTCAGAATATTTCAGGATATTTTAGGATATTTCAGAATATTTCAGGACATTTCAGGATATTCAGGATATTTCAGGATATTTCAGAATATTTCAGGATTTTTCAAGATATTTCAGAATATTTAGAATAAATATCTCAGGATATCTCAGGGTATTTCAGGATATTTCAGGATATCTCAGGATAGTTCAGGGTATTTCAGAATATTTCAGAATATTTCGGGATATTTCAAGATATTTCAGGATATTTCAAGATATTTCAGAATATTTCAAGATATTTCAGAATATTTCAGGATATTTCAAAATAATTCAGGATATTCAGTGTTCAATGCAATGCTGCTGTGATGGAGCTCACCAGGTGCTCTCAGAAGTGAGGGACTGGACCATCCCTGCTCCCAGCTCTCTGGCCATGCCCTGGGCTAGGACACAGCCAGGATCTTTCTGAGCTAGTCCCTGGAGGCCCCCTCTGCTCCACAGTGGCAGAGACACTGCAGCCTCGCCAGCTCCAGCTCAGAAACCCTCTCTTTGTCCCAGGTGCTGGACAGGAATATCCTGTGAAAGGCACAAGCTCTTTTCTGTGCAATCCACCCCCAGGTGAGACCCCCAAGTCTCAGGCATGAAAAGAGAAGATAATTTCTCTCCAGGTTCCTAAAGGCCATGAGGAGCTGGAGCTTTGCTGGTGCAGTCTCAGAGCAGGAGGTTCATATCTGCCCTGAATTCAGATCCACTAATGGCCAGGTCAGTGAAAACTCTTCCTCAGGGAAAGATTTCTTCTTCCATTCTCTATCACAATGATGACATCCTGGCTGTAGGTATCAGCAAAGGATGTCCAGAGTTCTTCTGAGCCTCAGCTACTGGTTTCCCTGTGCCCTTGGTTACTGCTCCCTACTCTGTATTGGGTATGAATGGAGGAATGCTCTCCTCCTGAGCAACATATTTGTAAAATCAACTCCTTTTCCAGCCTTTTTCAGGGCTCAGAGTTATGCCAGCCTGGGGACATTCAGCACAGAGCTGTGTGCCAGTACAGCTGTCCCTCCCCAGGGGACCTTGGACACCAACAGCTGCAGAGCACACAGCAAATAAATTATCACTGCTCTGCACCCACAGCAAATTATCACTGCTCTGCACCCACAGCAAACTATCACTGCTCTGCACCCTCAGCAAACTATCACTGCTCTGCACCCACAGCAAACTATCACTGCTCTGCACCCACAGCAAATTATCACTGCTCTGCACACGGGATGGGGAGTCAGACCATCAGATTTGTCTTTTCACAACTTGCTGGGAAGATTCAAAAATATGGGAAGATTCAAGAAATAAGGGCATGGTAGGAGGGGTCCTTTCCAAATGGAGCTGCCAGGTGCTAGAGAAAGTCAAAGACAAAGCAGTGTCACTCTCACAGGAGAGGACAGTCAGAGCAGACACGGCTGGCAGGACACCAGGCTTGGGGAAACTCCCCTTCTTTGGCTCAGGCACGTCACACACTGACCCCTCCTAGTCCCCACAGGGGTTTCACTGGAACTGCAGCTCAATTTGCTCTTTTTCCCAGAGTGGCAAATCTACATACAAACAAACAATCTGCTTTAAAATAAATCAGTCCCATAAACAATAGGGTGTGTTGGAAGATTAGAAGGAACGGCTTCCTGGGATCTGGTGAGCAGCTCAGAGCTGATATCCCTGTGACTCTGGGGTGTGACTTCTCAGTTCAAAGGAATTCCCATCCATGACTAATTTATTCTGGCATTTAAGGCTCAATTTCACTCAGTGCAGGAAAGATGACCTCGTTTACAGCAGAGGTGCTTATAGCAGGACTGGGAACAGAGGATGGGAAGCAGCTGAGGGCTCTGTGTGCCTGTGTCACCTTGCAGAGAAAGGTGGTGATGGAGCTGCTGGTGAGGCCCCTTTCAGAGCTGAGCAGCAGTGCAGACACAGCCAGGACACCAGGGCTGGGCAATGCCAGCTCTGGAAACTCCTGAGGACCTTGTGGGAAGATAAATATTTCTGGGCTACTATTTATTAAGCCCAGGCAAATGGCTCAGAATCTGTGGTGGCATCTCAGAAATATTTATTAATATTTCTGAGAAGTATTTATTAAGCCCAGGCAAATGGCTCAGAATCTGTGGTGGCATCTCAGAAATATTTATTAATATTTCTGAGAAATATTTATTAAACCCAGGCAAATAGAAATATTTATTATGCCCAGGCAAATGGCTCAGAATCTGTGGGGGCATCTCATTCCTGTCCCTGCCTCTGAGGTTTATGAGAGACACCTTTCCTGTTTTCTGAGGACACCAAGAGTACATGGCCAGGGCTGACTCTCACACAAGGACCATCACAGGGGAACACCAGCTCAGGACTGTGAGCTCAGCAGTTGAGCAATTTGCTGAGATGAGTCAACAAATCAGAGCCTGTTAGAGGTTGTGTCACCTCCTAAGAAAGATGTGTCTCCATCCCCCACTGGTATAACAAGGAAAAGGAAGAGAAAGAGAAAGAGAAAGAGGAAAAGGAAAAGGAAAAGGAAAAGGAAAAGGAAAAGGAAAAGGAAAAGGAAAAGGAAAAGGAAAAGGAAAAGGAAAAGGAAAAGGAAAAGGAAAAGGAAAAGGAAAAGGAAAAGGAAAAGGAAAAGGAAAAGAGAGCTCAGCTCAGAAGAGCCTCATTAACCTCAGCTGTCAGGTAACAAGCAATAGGCCAAGAGGAAATGGCCTGGAGTTGTGCCAGCATTTAGGAAAAATTTCTTCAGTGGAAGGGTGTTCAGGCATTGGAACAGGCCAGCCAGGGAGTGGTGGAATCCCTGGAAATGTTCAATGAATGTGTGGATTCATTGGCTTTCCAAAACATGCTGGGTTTTCTCTGCTGAGAGACATGGGCAGGGGTGGGCTTGACAGTGCTGGACTTGGTGATCTCAGAGGGCTTCTCCAGCCTAAATGATTCTGTGCTTCTGTGGTTCTGTCCCATGGACTACATGAGGGTGAGACATCCCAGGAGTTCTCAGCTGTACTGGGACTCTGATGAGTCAGAGCCTCTGAGGAGATGAGTGGAGAAGCCCTGAAATTCCTATCCCCAGCCCAAACTGTTTCAGAGTACTTCCCAGAAACCACGGGATTAAAATATAATAAAATTCAAAAAAAAAACCCCAACAAAAACCAAAAAATAATCCCAAGAAAACTTCAAATCAGCCCTGAAGTATTTTTATGACCTAGAGGGAATTTAGACAGCTTCCTAGGTGATACCCACATGTCAGGGAAGCTGAGATCTCTCCTTAACTTAGCTGGGCTTGTGCTACTTACATTACACAGTAAAAAGTGCCAGCAGATCACCCACTCCAGTGAACCAGTTGTGGGCTCAGGGAAGGGGAGCCTCAAAGGGTCTGTTTCTCTTTATTTTGCATGTTTGCAATCAGCTCCTCTCCTCTGGGAGCGTGTTTGCTACGTGGAGAGGGATCCTCCACTACAACAGCATCCTCAGCCTCCCTGGGATCGCTGTGGCACAGGGAACCTGGAGCCAAGGCTCAGTCCTGCCTCACATGCCCCATGTGTGTGTGCCCAGGCTCAGCCCTGCCTCAGGTACCCCGTGCCCTTGTGCCAAGGCTCAGCCCTGCCTCAGATACCCCGTGCCCTTGTGCCAGGGCTCAGCCCTGCCTGCAGATCCCATGTCCATGTGCCAGAGCCCAGTCCTGGCTCACATATCCTGTGTCTCCCGTGTCCATGTGCTAAAAGCTCAGCCCTGCCTCACATCCCCCGTGTCCTTGTGCCCAGGCTCAGCCCTGCCTGCAGATCCCATATCTGTGTGCTAAAGCTCAGCCCTGCCTCACATGCCCTGTGTCCATGTGCCAAAGCTCAGTCTTGCCTTACAGATCCCATGTCCGTGTCCTAAAATTCAGCTCTGCCTGCAGATCCTGTGTCCACGTGCCCAGGCTCATCCCTGCCTGCAGATCCCATGTCCATGTGTCCAGGCTCATTCCTGCCTAACATACCCCGTGTCCATGTGCCACAACTCAGTCCTGCCTTGCAGATCCCGTATCCATGTCCTAAAGCTCAGCCCTGCCTTGCCTGTCCCATGTCCGTGTGCCCAGGCTCAGCCTTGCCTGTCCCATGTCCTTGTGCCATGGCTCAGCCCTGCCCTGCCTGTCCCGTGTCTGTGTGCCATGGCTCATTCCTGCCTAATATACCCCGTGTGTGACAGCCACAACTCAGCCCTGCAGGCCTATCCTGTGTCCTTGTACCGAGGCTCAGCCTTGCCTGCAGATCCCGTGTCCATGTGCCACAACTCAGCTCTGCCTGCAGATCCCGTGTCCGTGTCCTAAAACTCGTTCCTGCCTAACATACCCCATGTCCGTGTGCCACAACTCAGCCCTGCCTTGCAGATCCCATGTCCGTGTCCTAAAGCTCAGCCTTGCCTCGCCTGTCCCGCATCTCCCGTGTCCCTGTGCCAGAGCTCAGCCCTGCCTGTCTCGTGTCCGTGTGCCAGAGCTCAGCCCTGCCTGTCCCATGTCCGTGTGCCAGAGCTCAGCCCTGCCTGTCCCGTGTCCCCGTGCCAGAGCTCAACCTTGCCTCGCCTGTCTCGTGTCCCCGTGCCAGAGCTCAGCCCTGCCTGTCCCGTGTCCCTGTGCCACAGCAGCGCACGGGAGCATCCCAGGTGGATAATCCCTGGGGAAAGGAGTGCGCAGAGCAGCCCGGCTCTGGGCACACCTGTGCGGCAGCAGAGACACCCAGGTGACACCTGAGCAGCCCCGTGCTCACCACCTGCTCCGTGCGGGCAGTCCTGTGCTCCCCTGGCCGGGAGCGCATCCAAGGCAGCGCTCAGGTGGAACGACCTTCCCAAAGGCATCCTCCGGCCGGGACACTCATCCCGACCCCAGCGCTTCCCTCGCCTTCGGGAACTGAGCCCCCCAGCCCCAGGGAGGCGCGGGACCCGTGTCCCACCACGCTGCAAAGAGTTAAGCCCTGGCTCTGTTGATATTTCCAGCGGCTCCCAAAGCCGGCGGAGACGGGGAGCGCCCGGATTGGCTGCGTACGGCCGGTAGTAATTAGGATCAGATATCAAACTTCTGTCTTTGCTAAGACCCTTTCCGATAGTCGCTGCTCCCCGCTAGACGATGACATCAGCCAGGACACCCAGCTGCTGGTAGTAAACTCCGAGCGGGAGGAGGCTCCCGCTGGCTCCACGTTAATTAGTTCAACACAGCACAGGGGGAGCAGTCGGTGTCTGTGCAGGGTCACTGCTGGATGGGACCAAATCTTACAAAGCCACTTGCTGCTCCTTGCCAGCCGGCTCTAAAAGCGCCCCGAGAGTCCAGGAGAGCTGGATGAATGCTGAGCTCCAGCCACGGCTTGGTCGGCTTTTCCCTGTGGAGGAAGTTAATGGTTTAAGTGAGGGGCGTCTGGATCTGCTCCCCGAGTCACCATGACTCTCCTGGGGTCTGAGCACTCCTTGCTGATTCGGAGCAAGTTCAGATCAGGTAGGGAAAACCTTGAGATTTCTCTTAAAACTTCTCTCTCTGTCAAGCCGTAGGCACAGAGTGTTTTGCATTAAATGTTGGGAAGCAGCATGTGAGCAAAAGACTCGAGGGGTTGTAGAGCTGTCACGGCTTTGCTCTTCCAGAGGCTGTTCCACAAGTGGAGAGACTCCTCTTCCTTCCTCTCTCTTGCTTTTTTTCCCTCCTGGTTTTTCACTGTCTTTGATTTATGTCTGTGGTTGATTTCGGTAAAAGTGCAGCTCCCGGTTCTCCTGCTCTGGCCCTGCTGAGAGGGATTTGGGCAGGAAGCCAAAAGGGCATCTGGGATAAACAAGGTGCCTACTGCTGTCTGTGTATTCCAGGTGCTCCTGTGGGTCTGGGTGGGATAAGCACGGGCCTGACACCCTCTCTTGACAGGCAGGCAGCCGAGCTTGTTCCATTAAGTTGTGACTAATTGGAGAAAAATGAATTTGAAGAAATGCGTCATTTTTAGAAGTAAAAATAACAAATGGAACATGAAAAGTATTTAAAGTGACATCATCAGAGAAATAAAACCAGAGGCACACACAATTGATTGCCGCTGGCGGAGGGCTTGCAGTAAAACATGCCTCCAGCTCGTGAGGCAGGGGAAGCACCAGGCAGGGGCTTCTCTGAGGACAGGCACTGAGTGAAGGTGAGTGAAGGTGAACTATGGGACAGTCTCTCCTAGAGCAGCCCCTCTGCTGGATTGTCATGCCTCTAGTCACTGGCTGCATCTACAGTAAGTATGCTCTCCTCGGGAGTGGGTATCCTGACTTGTTGTTTCGTAAATTTTAACACTAATGCCAAAAAAAATTGTTCTCAAGGTGCTTTCTATGACCTTCCCAGAGGTGAAGTTCTCCCTGGGGATATTATCTGTGAGGATGTGCAGATAAATCAGCTGCATGTGCTGCATGGGATGCTTTAAATGCAGGCAGGGCAGTCCCGTAGGAGCATGCACCCGCTCTGGCATGTCACCCACGCCGTGTGTGTTTCTGCTCCTTACTCACTGTAGATAATGGAATGGGAGATTTATGGTACTGATGGGAGACATGAGTGGTGTTATCAGGATCTCTTAGATAGCTGGGTGGTCAACTTAAACTTTGTTTTCTTAGCAAATACAAAGTTGGCAATTGGTTGAAAACCCCAGAGTGTGTGTGCAAACACAAGCGTCCTAGTCTGGCTGAATTATACAAAGCCTTGGTCCAGGTCTTTGGTGTGGTTTCCATATCACTCTGATCTTACATTTCATTAGATTAAGTCATTCCTTAAATTTTGTTGGTATATTATGGTACACTGCTGTTCATTTGAAAAAAAATCTTAGTCTGTAACAATTCCTCCAGCATGTACAAAGCAACACTGCCACCTCCCTGAGGAGTGGAGGACGGGCTGTGATTGTCCCTGCATTCTTTTCAAATGAACCAGGATTGTTTTTAAGGCTCATTTCTGGTTTATTTGTAAGCTGGCTTTATTATGGAACCAACAGCGGGCTCTCTAAACATATTTTTCAAATGATTCTCCAGGAAAAGTAAACTTTGTGGGTCTTTGCATCCATAAATTCTTGTGCCTTTCAGCATTTCTAGGACAGTTAATTTGTGGGGCATTCTTCAGTTCATGATTTATTCCCACAATTGCTGTCCCTTGCTATGGCCTGGTGAAAGGCAGCCTTCCCATTTGACAAGATTTCTCTGCCTGTTGATTTTGTTGGAGCTGGGCTCATCAACATCCCAAATGCTGTCTGCACCTCGCTGTCCCCAAGGCTGTGACCGCTGCTAACATGGGACATGGCCACAGCACAGCCCTGGTTGTCACAGAGTGATGAGGGAGGAGACCAAGGATGCTGAGAAACCCAAATAAGTCAATAAAGCAGCTTTCAGTCTGTACTGGATTTTTAATAACATGGGGAGCAGAGAAGAAAAAGCTAATATTTAATGGAATATCTTTTATTTGCAAAGTCTCTGTGGCACAGTTTCCCGTGGTGCCCCTGCTCTGTGTGCAGGATTTGTCACCCCACAGGGATGGCAGGAGGTGCAGAGCTCTGATTTACCATCCTCCATTCACTTGGGAGAGGGTTGAACACCTCCAACAGCCCATGGCTGTGCCCCACACCATCCTGCATGGCTCAGGGGCTGTGGGAGGGGACAGCAGCCGTTCTTTACAGCTTTGTCAGCTATAAAGCCCCACAGGGATGGCAGGAGGAGCAGAGCTCTGATTTACCATCCTCCATTCACTTGGGAGATGGTGGAACACCTCCAACAGCCCATGGCTGTGCCCCACAGTGCCCTGCATGGCTCAGGGGCTGTGGGAGGGGACAGCAGCAGTTCCAGAGCTGTGTAGCCTGCACAGAGGCAGGAGAGACCAGCCCCAAGGAGCCACACTGAGCCGTGCTCCATCCCTTTGGGAACTCTCCTCAGCCAGCAGGTGTGAGGCTCTGTTTGCTCCAGGTTTGGGAAGGATTAGCTGTGCTCCATGACTCATGATGGGTCTGAATCCCTTTTGAAGGATTCCAGGCCGATATTAAAGAGGGCTGAAGTCAATCTTAATAATTTAACTTTTGCTGTCTCTCCCTGGCCTGCACAGGCTGGGCAGCTGAAGGAGCTCTGTGAGTGTGTCCAGGGGAGCTGGAGATACATCACTTGGTGTTTCCTCCTCTCAGAATCCCTTTGATCTCTGTGTTATGCACCAGGCAGAAAGTGGAGCAAGGAGGTGGCAGCTGGAAGATGGTGACAGTGGTGGGGCTCCAGGGTCAGCTCTGCTGTCCCTCACTTCCATCCAGCAGCAAGCAGAAGTGTGTTTATGCAGGAAAGGCTGCTGTGGTGGTGGCTGTGGCTTTTCTCAGCATGCCCAGCCATCCTCCCTTGGGTGCCAGAGCAGTTCCTGCTGTTCTTGTCCCTGCAGTGGTCCCAGTGAAGGACCAGCACAGCTGTGCCATGAGGAGGGACAGTGGCAATCCCAGTGCCAGGCATTTAGGAGAGAAGGAAAATCACCCCCATGCTGCAGTCCTGCAGGGTCCTGCTTCCCTTCCTCAAGGAGCTGTGTGCCTCTTTATTTTATCTGTTTGGCCAAAGATAAGTATTCTGATCTGAGGTCACCCTGACAAATTTTGCAGGAATGATGATTCTTCAAGTCTGCCATGCTGTCCCATATGATCCAGCTATCAATGGGATTGCAGTAAATCAACAGGACATGGAAGTGCTGTTCCAGAAACACCTTTAACCCTTCCCAGAGATGATCATTTATGTGATCTCTTGCTCTGAGTACAAACCAGTTGTCCTCCCGCAGTGGAGAAGCTTTGGCATCAGACAAAGCAAACAAAGCTGATAAATGCAGACCCAACCTTAGCCCTGACCTTTTTTTTGCAGCTACATGGAAGGAGCTTGCAAAGCCAACATCTGCCTAACTTCAGTGGTAGTTCAGATAATTGGTGAGAAGTGAAAGTTTAACACTATAAATAAGGCTCTGCATGGCTTGGCATGGGGTACCAAGACCTAATTGTGGACACATGGGTGTGGGTTTGCAGAGAAGACTTGCCTGGCTCCATGGAGGAAAGAATTCCTGCTTACACATAGGGCTTGAATGAAACTGAGATGGGAGAGGAATTTATTCTGTCTGCTTCCAGTGGCCAGAGCAATTTGGACCAAAATCAGCAGGTCAATAAAGGCAGAAGAGAATAGGTCTTGGTAGGGTGTTTGGCCAGGCGTTTTGGCAGAACCTTTATTTTGATTTTCCTGGTGTCCAAAGATAAAGCATGTGCCTGTGTTTCCTCTCAGATCATGAACTCATACAGCTCACAGTGAGTGTGTGTGTGTTCAAACATGGCCTTGCTGTGGCTGATGAGACTGTTTTGTGAAGTTTTTGTAAAACAGTGACTTGATGTAGATTAGTTTGTGCTTGGTTTTGTTTTTCTGGCACCTTGTCCCTTGGTGTTTTAATGGGAAACCATGTTTATTTGTCAGTCAAGCATGTGCTGTAGCACAAATCTGTTTGGGCTGCTCAAGGGGGTGCTGAAAGGGTGACTCCAAGGAGAGAGCCTGTTCTCAGGGCCATGGTGAGGTTGGGTTGCACATCATGATGGATTCAGAGGGATTTCACAGCTGGTTGTGCCCATTTGGTGCTCTGTGCTCCTTGCTAGCCAGCTGTGCTAGCCTAGTGTCACATCCAAGATACCTGAAGACCTGGATTTGGGGTTAGAAATGCAGTTCTCACCCATGTAGAGATTTTTCAGTGCAGTCTCCCAGCTAACACACATTTATAGCACATCTGTCTGTTAGAAGTAAAATGCTCCCAGCTCTGAAGTAACATCACAGACAGAGATAAAGCAGTGCCCACCTGGGAAAGGACTGACCAGGGCTGTCCTGGCTGAGCAGGGCCATTTCCAGCTTCATCTCTGCTCACACAGGTCCCACAGAGGTCATGTTAAGGATGACACAGGCCTGAAGAGATGATGTTAAGAGAAATCACTTTGTGGCTCGTGGCTCAGATGGGCTGAGATCCATGGAGGGGCTCAAGACAAAGTCTGGCCAAGGTGTTTTTGCAAAACAGCAGCTCCAGAAAAGTCCTGTGAGACTCTGCTGGGGCAGCACCAAGGAGGCTGCCTGGCTTGTCACCCTCTCAGAATCACTGCAGGCTGGAAGGAAGGAGCCCCACAGCCCTGCCCACGTCAGCTTTGAGAGCTGGCTCCTGCTCCTGGTGCAGCTGTGAGGAGCAGACAGTCCTGAGAGGGCCATGAGCAGCATGATGAACCTGCCAGAGTGCCAGCCCTGAGCCTGCCCTGCTGGCACCTTGCTTGGGACACTGAAAGGTGCCCATGGGGCAGCTCCTCTTCCCCAGCAGGCTCACACAATAACTCAATTTTTAAATGGAAATAGCTGACAATTTTTAAATGGAAAGCCAATCTCACAGCCATCAGCAGCCCTGCCTTTCAGAGGGGGCTGGGTCCTAAACAAGGCCAAGAGTTGGACTTGATGATCCCTTCCAGCTCTGGATATTCTCTGATTCCAGGGCCACTTTCTGGCAATGTGTGAGCAGGGGCAGGTCAGCAGTTCCTCTGGTCCCCACCATGGTCTGTGTTTCACCTTTGCTCAGCTGCTGCTTGGTGGGCAACAGAATTGTTGCTGTTGCCCCCTCCCCACTCCCAGTCTGTTGCCACCCCAGCAGAGCTGTCCCCATCCTGTGCACCCCTGAGGTGCCCACACTCCCCAAACCCCAAACTGAGCCCCCAGGGCAGGAAGGAGCTGCTGGTGGCAGAAGGGACAGGGATTTGCTGCTGCTTTTTCAGTGCTCTCCTCCTTGGAGACAGAGCAGCCCCAACATGAGGATAGGTCAGCTGTGGCTTTGCCTGCCTGTCCTAGTCCTGAGGAGGGCACTTCCCTCATCCCATGGGACACAGCCCTGGGCTGCTCAGCCAATTCCCCAAGGACAGGATGGTGCTGGAGGGCTCTGGCAGTGCCCCAGTGCAGGGATGCTCTGATGGAAGTGATAAAATCCCATCCCACCCTGATTGTCTGCTGAGCACCAGACTCCAAGTGTCCTCACAGGCTGAAGGAGATGCCAGCTCTGCCTGTTCCTGGGGTGGGGGGAAGATGTGAACATGTCTTTTCTGTGCATCACCAGGCCAGGCAAGGCCCAAGCTGTTCTCTGAGCTTCCTCCAGCTCTGAGCTCAGCTCCAGGAGAGGAGGATGACTCAGGACTGCAAATCACAGGGCTCAAAGCCTGGGCCACCAGAGGCAGCTGGGACTGGTGCCAGGAGGTCTTGTTTGCACCCCAGCCCCGCTGCACAGGACATTTCTGCAAGCCAGTATCAGTGGATGGGGCTTGGTGCTAGCATAGAAGTGAGGAGTATTTATTTCTAACAGAAAACTCACTGGGATAGGTCTGCCCTGTCTCTCATCATCCAGGGAGGGTTTCTCATGGTGGGGTACCCCAGCAGGGAGCAGGATTTCAGAAGGGAAGGTGTCTCTCAGCTGGTGGTGGCACAGGATGAGCAGTGTGCAGGCAGCCAGCAAGGATGGGGGGTGGCACCCAAATTGTCTCTTCAGTGCTCCAGCCACCACTTTTCATATGATAAATGTTCCTCTGAAGTGTTAGCAGAGCAGTTCCCTTGAAAAATATGAATGTTCATGAAAATTTAATTTCCATACAGTGCTCAGGCCTGCAGACAACAGCAAAGGAAGAGGAAAGGAATGGAGCTGGGGTCTGACACAGCTCCAAGGAAAGAAGCAGCTAAATGATGGTTTGGATGGTGCCAGGGCTCCTCCAGCCCTGGTTTTAAGCACTGTAGGTGCTTGAAAAGGTGCAAGCCCTAAGCCGGCATCTGCCAAGAGCAGCTCTGCCTCAGAGGCTGCTTCCCTCCTGTGCAGGGATGTTCAGCATTTTTGTCTGACACTGCCCACTACGTTTCTTCAGATGGTTTGCAACAGGTTTTGGAAGTCCATAGAAATATTTGAGAGTCAACTCATGCATCCTACTGCATGAGGAGGTCCAGACTGGGATGAATATTTGGTGGCTGAAGTAACTCCTTCAACTGTTGAGTGTGTGCTGCTCCTGGAAGTGGCTGCTACTTGCTTTGGCCTCTCCTCACATTATTTGAGAGAAAAAACAATTCTTCCTTGCCCTGTAGCTTAAGGATGGGCCAGACTTAGGAGATTTGTAAGCTCAGCATGTCCCATGATGAACTCCCTGTGCAGGGAAGGAATTGCTCAGCTCTCACCCCAGTGAGTGGGTGACATTGCTGGCTCACAGCCTTTCTACCCCTCAGCACAAAAACCAAACTGGAGACTTTTCATTATCATCCCATAGCCCCAGACCCCTCTGTGACAGTCTCTCCACAGGGCAGGAGGCAGAGGAGGGGCTGGGAGGTGGAGAATGGACCTGCTACAGGTGGGGGTACCTCAGTCTGTGCCCTGCTCAGTGGCAGGCAGGGGGATCTGGGTGGCATCTGGGGGATCTGGGTGCCCAGGTGCTGCTCCTGCAGTGGGATCTGGGTGACCTGGGTGCCCATGCTGCTCCTGCAGTGGGATCTGGGTGACCTGGGTGCCCAGGTGCTGCTCCTGCAGTGGGATCTGGGTGATCTGGGTGCCCAGGTGCTGCTCCTGCAGTGGTAGAGCTGTGGCAGTGAGACCCCCAGGTCTCCATCACTTCTTGCAGCAGGGCAGATGATGAATCCTACACCCACCACAGGGGAAATCATCATCACCCTCCCAGCTATGCCCCAGGGGGATTTGTACCCTCTCCTTTTCCTCCTCACCAGCCTGGCTGGCAGCTGGCTGCTCCAGGGGGCTGGTGAATTGTTTGTTTGCTAGGAAGGGCTGTGAAATAAGCAGGAGCAGCAGGGAATGTGGGCCCAGACTGTTGGAATCCCCTTGCCTGTGTGGATGTGGAACAGCACTTGGTCTGGCTGTGTGGGAAGCTGGAGTGAAATGGTGCAAATAATTTGGCACCCGTGGGAGCTGTGAAGGGAAGTGATGGAGGATCCTCACTCAGATATTTCACAGCCTGCTGGGGCACTGCTGTGGCCTTGGCAGGGTGGTGAGTGTGACTGGAGAAGGCTTTGCTGTCTCTGGTTCCTGTCCACAATGTGGTATTGTGTGTAAATTGCCTCAGCTGAAGGCAGGATTCTCTAATTCCTGGGACAATGGACCAGGACTAGGAGAGTAGAGAACCATTCTTGGGTGAGCAACAGATTGGTTTTGTTCTTGGCCAGTTTCTGACCTCCCTTAGCTCACCTACTCCATAAAGATCCATCTCTTCCTCAGGGAAAATGCACAGTATTGTGAGCAGTCACAGAGAAGGTTCTGTGCAGAGAAACTGGGGTACAGCTCACACCTTTACCCTGCCTGCATGGCCCAGGAGGAAACCCGGACACCCCCAGAGCAGGGACTGCCCCATTTGGTGTTGAGGGTCCCTCAGGGGGTGACCTGTGCAGATCACTGGGTGCAGTGTAGGTACCCAGAGACTGAGGGACTAAATCCATGTCCAGAGGTAGAACCAGCACTCACTGAGGGTGGTGCCACGGGGCACAGGAGGGTTACAAACCCCCTGGCAGCAAGGTTTGCCAGTGACTTCAGCCACCAGCCTCACCCTGGGCTCAGAGGAGCAGCACACACACAGACTTCACCACATACTGAAGGCTACATTTTTCCCTCACAGCAAGAATCTATCTTTGGTGTCCAAAGCAGTGCTGGAATTTGGCAGGAGATCATTGTCCCATAGGAAGCCTTCACTGAACATTTCTCTGAATGTGAAACGTGGTTTGTACAGAGGACATGGAAAAGTCACAAGCAGTGGCATCTCAGGGAGCCCCATGCTTTAGGGCCTGCTCTGGGAGGGATTATTTTTCAGCTCCATCCCACATCCCAGGAAAGCTGTGTTGTACACACGAGCTGTTGGCAGAGCAGGTTGCTCCCAAGGACAAAAATGCTGTTCTTGCCTTTCTTTTCCTTCCAAGCCCAGCTCAGTCCAGGCAGCTGAGGAGAAGCAGCCTGGGGCTGTGCTGGTGGGCAGGGAAGTGTGTGAATGTTGTGACTGAGGTGTCTGTAGTTCCTGGCAGGCTGTACTGAGCTTCCAGCAGGACAGCAGGGAACCGAGCTTTGTGTTTTCTTGAAGACAAATTTGCAAACCAAAGGTGTAGAACATGACCCTAACTCAGAGCACAGGCATGGTTCCCAGGGTGATGGGATGAGCTGGATTGTTCCCAAGGCTGGTCCAGCAGCAGCAGCAGGGATCAGTGCCAGACCTGTGTGCCACACACAAGCCCTGCACACGTTGTCCCTGTGCAGTCCTGCCCCTGTCCCTCACTCTCTCTCTCTCTCTCACAGTTTTACAGCTCCGGCTCCAGCAGAGGAGGACCCGTGAGCAGCTGGCAGACCAAGGCATCATGCCCCGTGAGTACCTCCTCTGCCTTCTTCATCCTGGCTCACAGGGCTGTGCTCCTCCTGGGCACTGCTGGGGCACTGTGTGGCACCAGCTGCCTGCTCAGGCCCACAGCTCAGAGCTTCCATGGGCTGCAGAGATGTGGTGATCCCTGGTGCTGTGCATTTATCACACAGACTGTGATGGCCCTGCTCAAGCTGGAGTCAGGGGAGATGCTTTCCTTACACCACCCAAAATTTCAGCTGCAGAGCTCCCCATCCCAGAGGTCACTTAGCAGGACAAGCAAATCCAGCTCCAGCAGAGGAGTCACAGAGCTGTGCACAAGGCAAGGGCAGAGAATCTCCTGTGCTCCTGTAAAGGCCAGGAACCTCTGTGGCAGGACAAGGGAGAGGATGAGGAGGGAACTGCCTTGGCCCCAGTGCACACATCAACCCCTGGAGGAGTGGGACATCCCAGATGTGTGCCCAGGCAGGACCCCACAGGGCAGAGCTGTCAGTGCACACCTGAGGCCATGGGGGCTCCTTGCTGCAGTGACAGATGTGTTCCCCCTCTGACACCCAGCCCTGCTCACCTGGCATTCCAGCTGAAGGACAAACCCCAGGATAACATTACCATGAAACCATTCTGCACCAGAAAGTCAGAGCCCAAAAAGCCAGTGAATGAAAACCATCCCCTTCTGCACCTGCAGGTGCACCATGAAAGCTGTAGCACCACTGGAGAAAGGATGTTGGGAGCTCAGCCCTGCTCAGTGGAACACTCCATCCTGACCTAGCTCAGGCTCCATGTGCAAATCTGTGCTTACCTGGGACCCAGGTAGAGGATTCTCCTTTCTGTCTCATCAAGGACCCTTGGGTTCACCATTTTCCAGAGGCTGTGTCACTTCTGTCTCTTCTGGCTGCCCCTGCAGACTGTGATGCAGCTCCTGCCCAAGCAGCAGGACAGCACCTCTCTAAGAGCATGGCCCTGGCACTGCTTGCTGCACCCTGTCCCTCCCTGTCCCTCCTGGAGGATTGTGCTGAGCCCCAGACACTTCTCAGGATATTCTGCTGCACCAAGCACCAGGAAAAAAACTTGAGCAGGATGACAAAAATCATGTCCATGATTTTAAGACTGATAAATGCATACTCTCCATTTTTCACCTGCTTCTTTCTTTAAGCATTCAGATTTTTATGCTGCCTGCCACAAAAGGGCAGGCCCTTTGATCACAAGACTCCAGGAGCTGAAGCTTTAGACAAAATGCTGTGATATTTGTTAAAGCAGTGCAAGAACATGGGGCAGCAGTGCCCCCTGAGAGGTTTGTACACCTGGGGCTGCTCTGTGAGGTTGTGCTGTCACACGTGGCACCCACACCTCCAACCTGACACACTGCAAAGTGTTCAGCCAAATCTCTTTGATGGCAGCTGAAGGGTATTTTCCTCTTACTTACAGCTTCTTTGCACTCCCAACTTCTAGGCTGACATTTTGCAGTCTGGTTTCTGTCCAAAAAGACCATTTTGGGAAACTTGAGCACGGTTCACTCACTGAAAGTAATAGAAGAAAAGGTACTTATGCCATTATAAAAACAAACACGCAGAATTTAACTGCTGAATTTGACATCAAGAGGAAGTGTCAGATGTTAGCATTTCATACATGGGAGCCCCAGCCAGTTTCCCCACGGCTTGGGCATGTGCAGACATTCCTTAGGAAAACAAGTCCTTATTAACCATATCTTCCCATGCCTTGTTGGTTCTGAGGACCAGCAGGTGAGTCCCCCTGGCTGTGATGGACTGCAGCAATGCCTGTGCTTGAAGGCCCTGCTGCTGTGCACAGCCACCCCCTCACCCTCACTGAAACCTTAAAACAGCTGTCCCCAGGTGATCAGCACCACACACAGCAGCTCTGCCCTATGCCCCCACCCCTCACCCCCTTCATGCTGAAATATCATCCCCTGACAGTTCTCTGACCTGGCATTGCTAGCAGTGTCTTTATTTGTTCTGCAGACTGATACAAGCTGCAGCACCCCCATCATTCCTCCAAAAACCTTGGTAAATTACTAAACTCTGGAATATCCCAGCACAGGGTCAGTGCCTGCAGCACACTGCCAACATCAGCACCTCACATCAGCAGGGCTGGGGAACTCCTCTCTCTTGCTAGCTCCATTTTCTCATGTGCACTGTTTAATTCTGCTTCTGATTAAACCAGCTGTCACCAGGGCTGGTGGCTGCTCACTGGAACATGGCACAGCAACACCAGCTTGTCTGTCTGTCTGTCTGCTTTCCAAAGGAGCAGGAATGTGCCTTCTGTGCTTTTCTGTCACTCACTGATGTTCCAGGGCTTGCCTGGGTCTTGACTACCAAAAGTCAATTCAGAGGGCCCCCAAAGCTTTTTTGTTTCTCCCCAATCTTCTTTTCATCCTTCCCGAGACTGATGGAGGATAACAAGGCCTGCACGAAAATAATTTCTGTCTTTATTGGATCCCATTCAGAAGATGGAAAGAGAATTTCTGCTGCCAGACAAAGAGCTGCAGCAGACTGTTTCTGTGGGTCAGGACACCTTCCCCTTCCTTGTCCCAATGGGAACAGTTAGTTTTGTCTGCTTACACAGACAGAAAAGAATTTTTGTAGGATGTGAGAAGTATTAACCCCTTCAGGATGCAAATTCTGCCTCAGTTTCTACTGCACCACAGTAAAAAGGGAAATGTGCAAGATTCTGCATGACTGCAGTACAGGCTGCTCCATGGGGCTGGTGCTCGCTGGTCCCAGAGCCACCAGGGATTATTTTTGGGAGCACCACTGGGTAAATCCTCCTTGAAATCAGGAGATGCTGAGGACATGTTCTGCTGCTTGCCATGAGAGGTTACACAGCTGCTTCTGAGCAGGGGACAGGACAAATGTCAGCCATGGTCAGTGACAGAGAGGGATGAAGGAGCACCTGGCAGTGCCCCACTGGAGGCTGCACACAGACCCAGGAGCTGAGGCAGGTGTTAATCCTCCTGCTGACCTCAAGCTCAGTCACCTGCAGGTTTTCTTTCAGCTTAGGTCCCTCACAGGTGTTTGCTCTTCCCAGATCTGTCTTCTGGAGCTGTGGTGCCTTCCACCACCTGCAGGGAACATGACAGGGAAAGGATTTCTCTGCTCTCTGCCGTGTCCCACAGAGCACTGTGTTTCAAAGGCTGCACCCCTCCCTGCCCACGTGCCTCCTGCTCCCCCATGCTCTCCATCCCCTCTGCTCTCTTGCCACGGACTGGCTGAGAGCATGGGATTTCCCAGAGCTTTCCTGAGTTATTTTTAGTCAGCACAATAAAGAGAACAGCTAGTTTGTGTTGCTATTTTTATGGCACTCATTAAAATGCTGTTGCTGAATATCCTGGTAGCTGCTTGCTTCCGCTCCTGTGCTGACTGCTCCTCTCTCTTTCCTGTTGCAGCACTGAAAAGCCCATCTGCATTCCATGAACAGCGAAAAAGTCTGGAGAGAGCCAAGGTAACTCCTGCAGAGGGAAGTTCCCAAAGAGGGAGCACACCCAGGGGCTTGCTTTGCATGAGTCACGGGGTTTGAAAGCACCTGCACCACTGTCCCCTCCTCTGGCACCCTCCACGCTGGCCCAGCGGCCAAGGATGAGGGCAGGGCACCTGCTCTGCTTCCAGAAATGCTGCCAGGCTCACAAATCCCCTTCTCTGAGCAGGGATGGTTTAGAAAAAGGGCAAATGGGGCATCTGTGTGCTGAGCTGTGGGGTTTTACCAAAGGGTTCAGCAGGGCAGGATTCAGCATGGCTGTGTCAGCCCTTGCAGTAATGTCCAACCAGTGGAGCTGCTGCTTCCCCCAGGTCACAGCCACAGCCTGCTGCTCCTGTGCTGGCTGCTCTGCACCCCTGGCAGCCAGCTCAGAGCAGGGAACAGGGTCAGACAGGGCAATGCAGGGGCCACCTCAGCCTGTCCCCAGGGAACTCACACTTGTCACCAGGCAGGAGCTCTGGCTTTCAGCTCTGCAGTGCAGCTTGGCCATTAGGACACAACATCCAAAGCAGTAACCACTTCCAGAAAACTTTGAGACTCTGTGATCTGATCACTTTTTGGGAAATCACATTGGTTTTCCAATCACCAGCAATGCAGCCTTGCTCAAGCTGGAGGGATGATCCCAGAAAGGGAAGCAATTCATCATGCAGGTTTTGCTTGAACCACAAGAATTTATTCCATTAATCTGCAAAATGTGCTTGCAGTCACATAGGAAAGGACCTTTGCAAGGAAGAATGATTGTGAAACACAGGGAAGTGCTCTTCTGAACTTAAACACACTCCAAATCACTTGCCCCAAGTCTCCTGTGGTAATAAATGGCGAGCATGAGAAATACAGCATGACTCTGAAAGATTAGTATGCTTAAAAAATTTCAAGCAATCCAAAGTATCCTTGAAGTGTCATATATTTTACAGTTAAAGTATACATTTGTGTCTCTTTGTCTTTCTCTTCAAAAGCTTTCACTGGCTAGTTGCCTGGGGAAAGGGGAAGGATGGTCTGGTCCATCCCAAACCACGGGCATGTTTAGAAAGTGCTAATGAAGACACTGAGCACAGCCCATAATAAACAATATTCCCTTGCAAAGCTGCCCTGCTTAGACCTGGGAAAGGGAAGATCAGCAGCTGTTTCCAGACAGTCACTCCAAGACATTTGTTGTTTAGCTGATATTGCCCCAAGCTGATGCTGTGCAAACAGAAAGCAGATAACTGTTCATGTGTTGTGAAAGCTCCTCTGCTCCAGCTGATGTTAACAAAGCTCACATCTGAAGGGTTCATCATTTGCACCCCAGAGACACAAATGCAGCTCGTTAACAGCCAGGGTCCAAAGGAACTGGGGTCACAGCAGGAGCACAGCTGTGGGACAGCAGCTGGAGCTGAGCCCAAGGCAGGACCTGATCTAAGGATTAGTTGGAAATTCATGATGTGAGTTTAAATCTACACTCAGGTGCAGACACCAGCTTGCTCTGACCTGGCACAGGAACCAGGCAAACCCACCCACATGGTCCAAGCATGGGATTGTGTTGGTGGAAATAAGCTGTGAAAAAATATGGGGGAAGGGTAAGGCTTTGTAAAGACTTCAGTAAATAAAATGTCTATTATTTGTTTAAACATGTCACTGGCTATGTTAGAGGCTGGCAGCAGGCCAGCACAGCAGACTTTGATGTCCTGTAATAGATTCCTGGGGTGGAGGACAGAGAGCAGGCTGGCTTTCCTGGGGCTGTCTGGCTCAGCACACAGGGGCTGCAGGGTGGCTGCCCCAGAGCAGAACAGCCCCACTGGGCAGGTCACAGAATTCACAGAATCACAGAATTCACAGAATCACTGGGTTGGGAGAGACCTTCAAGATCATTGACTCCAACCCAGCCCCAACACCTCAACTAAACCCTGGCACCAAGTGCCACATCCAGGCTTTGTTAAACACACCCAGGGATGGGGACTGCACCACCTCCCCAGGCAGCCATTCCAGAACTTTATCACCCTTTCTGTAAAAAACTTTTTCTTAATATCCAACCTGTATTTCCCTTGGCAAAGCTTGAGGCTGTGTGCTCTGGTTGTGTCAGTTCCTGGAGAAAGAGCCCAGCCCCAGCTGAGCACAGGCACCTTTCAGGAGCTGCAGAGAGTGACAAGGTCCTGACTGATGAAGATTGACAAACACCCACTGCCATGAGCTGCTCTGGTGCTGTCTGAGCTGTGCAGTGAGCCCCTGGCCCCTGGTTCCCAGCCCAAGCTGTTCTGCTGAGGTTTGAGCACACTACTGTGTGTGTTCAGAGCTGGGTTTCTTTTTTCCTGCAGCACTTTTAAAAGCTGTTTTACATCCTGTGCCCCAACAGCCATCTCAGCTCTGGGCTGACCCACCTGCCCTCCCCTCAGCCCCCTCAGTGGTCTCATCTCTGACTCAGGGCTGGTGTCTGTGGCTGCTGCCCAGGCCCTTCCAGGGGCCCTTTCAGCTGCAGGGCACAGACCAGGGCTGAGCTGACACCCTGTGCTGTGGGTTTGGGTTCTGGGTCAGCTGCTGACCACTGGATTCTCCAGAGCCTTTGATACCTTTCCAATGCATGGAGTAACTGATTTCTGCCCGAGGCCCTGTCCAGTGAGCACTGCAGGAGCATCTCTGGAGCATTAACTCTTCATCCACGGCAGTCCCATATCTGCTGGTTTAGCTGTGGCTGTGACCCGACCACAGCCCTTCCCAAACGTCCTCCTTGAATCTGTAGCACATGAATTTCAGATCATCAGCTGTGCCAAACCCTGGTGCAGTGTAATCAGTTACCCTTGAATGATTCAGAATAGGGAGTATGTCTTCTATCATTCAAAGCATTAACTAATATATTGACTAGCGGGGAAAATTGCTTTGTAACAGGATTTGATTTATTCTTGTTTAGACTCTGAGCCATTTCCAATTCCTCTGGTGATCCAAAGCTATGCTCCTTTTTTATATTAGTCTTATCCAGACCAAATTTCTCTGGCTTGCATGTGAGAAAGCCATGGGAGATAATGTCAAAACATGCTTTGAGTCAAGCTGCATGATATTCATTGTTTGTTCCTGTACCAGAAAACTGCCATTTCTCCATAGAAGGAATTTTGGTTGGTGTGATGTGATTTGTTCTTGATAAATCCACCCTGGCTGTTGCTCACCTCCATGCTATCTTCAAAATTCATTTATATAGATTGCTTGATTACTTGGTCCAATATCTTGCTGTCTGCTTTATAATTTCCTGGTTTCTTCTTCCCATCTTCTTTAAAGCCAGCAATTACTCTCCCTTGCCCAGTTTCCTGGAGAACCATAGATAGCTGCTATTTCTCCAGCCTTGTGTGTCTCCAGATTGTTTGGGAACATTTAACTCCTCTGACTACCCTCTAACCTGTTCTCCAACCTGACAACTGGAGTTTCTTCTCTTTTCTTGCTGAAGGTTCTTGGCTGAGCCACCTGTTTGATAAAGAGCCATTTGTCTTTTCAGTGAGGATGGTTTTTTAAAAGGCATTAAATCCTGCAGCCATCTCAGCAGTATGCTGAGAATTATTTCTCCTGTTTATGGAACACAGACAGCACTTTCCATTGCCTGATCCTGGCTGCAGAATCCTTATAAGATCTTTTTCTTATGATCCTGTACATTTTGTACTGTGGATTTCCAATTTTGTTCCAGCTGCTTGTATTATTCTTTTATATTTATCCTTAAGATTTTAGTCTCTTTGAACTATGTACAATTTCTGTGCTATTTCTTCTTGCAGCTCAGCTTAGCTAAGAGCTTGTCTAAGTTGAGCTCTAGCTTTTCTTCACCAGGGGATAAGCTTATATTTGTATTTTTGAGATCATCTGCCCTCAAGGCTCTTTCTTGGCCCTTATGGATGGTGTTCCTGTAGCTCTGTGTGCCTCTCTGTTCCCAAATCCATGAGGGAGTTGGCACAAGGCTCCAGGACCGTGTCCAGCACCAGCCCAGCTGCAGTGACTGAAAAACAGATTTTCCCAACCCCACATCACAGCTTGGGTGAGGAACCAGAGCACAGGGGCTGCAGGGCTGCAGGAAGGTTAACCCTGACCTGGGTTCAGAGTCTGAGTGAGTTCATTGCTTGTTCTGCCTGATGTCTCACCCCAGAGTGCTGGGCTCCCACAGAAGCCACTGCTGCCAGGGCATCCTGAGCATCTCACAGGTGACATGGTGGGCAGGCCCACCACTCCCAGGGAATAGTGTCACCTTTCCAACGTTCTCATAACAGTTCAGGCATCAGAAGCTCAGTAGTGATGGCAAAGGGCACAGAGTGGGTGCAGTGAACACTCAGCAGCTTCGTGCACATTGTTCCCTTTCTGAGGAGCTTCTGCCCAAGAGCAGGACAGTGTTTCAGGGATGAGAAATGTCATTTAGGAGCTCACTCAACCCAGCTTGTGATGAATCCAAAAGGAGGTGGGATGGCCCAGGGGCAGGGGCTCTCAGTACCCTAGGGCTGCTCCAGGCAGGTAACTCTGTTTGTGTTCTGCAGACTGAAGATTATCTCAAGCACAAGATCAGGAGCAGGCCTGAGCGCTCAGACCTGGTCAATATGCACATTCTGCAAGGTAAGAGCTTCTCCCACATACTCCTTGTGTCCCCTGCCCTGGCACTTGTGTTCCTCCTGCCCTTCTTGTGTTCCTTCAGCAATCTCATTGCCATTACCTTGTTCCAGTTGCTCATGGGGGGCAGACTCAAACAGGACACGTTGTATGAAATTATGTCCAGAGCTGGTGTTAGGAAGCAGGACACACTTTTATTCCCTGACAGACACAGTCCCAAGGCCACCCAGGCTTTCTCCCATCTCTGGCAGTGTAAGATACTCTAGGGAACAGCTGTGAGAGAGAATTCTGTTACACATCAGTACCAATATCTGATCATGAAGAGCAGACCCAGGGAATTTGTTGTCCAGGGCACTGAAATTCCTATAGCAGGTCATTGTAACACCTTCCCAAGGCTGGACATCTTTTGTGCTGCTGTAATTCTGGATATTCTATGTGACAGCCCATGCAGTCAGTGACCCAGGCAGAGCAGTATGAAGAGCCCTGCTATCAGTCTGTGAGCCACAGCAGCTCTCTCCTCTCCTCTCCTCTGCTCTCCCATCCTGATGTTCCCTCTCAGGCAGAGAACTGGCAGGGCTGGATCCCATCACAGACAGCAGAACACCACAGTGTCCCTCGTTATCTCCAGAGATAACAAGATCCTTAGAGACAGAGAGGATGTGCAGCCTCCCTCCCTCCTTGAGTCCTGTCACTTGCCTGGAAGAAGCAGATCACTCTCTGGCAGCTGTGAATGCTGCCCTCTGCTCTCAGCAGGGATGCAATCTGTATTTCTTTTTCCCTCTGGCAGGCAGGAGGGCTGAGCCTGGGTGCAGGGCTGGATCAGTGTTGCTGCCTTGCTTTTCCCCTGGGTTTCCATCCCAAAAATAAACTAGCACCATTGCTTGGTGAAGAGATGAAGAGTGTGATTCCCTTAGGTTAAATCATGGAGCTGGGGGGCTGTTACCAGACATGGAGGCAGCTGCAGTCCCTGGGCATGGACAGGGACAGAGGGACAGAGACTGCAGAGGGCAGAGAGTGCTGGCTGTGCACTCAGCAAGATGCATGTGCTGCCCCACACCCCCTTACCTGCAGCCTCTGCTCACACCTCTGGCCATCCTGCTCTGCATTTCAGAGCTCTGTCTTGCCATATCCATTTTGTGGATTTGACTTACAAATCCATTTTGTTCACAAGTGGAGCTGGAGGTGTTTGGAACTGGCCAGGTGACACAGCATCATCCAAGTGCTTTACAGGCCTCCCTTCTGTTACATTTCACCTCGAAGAGCTCATTTGTGTTCACTGGTCTGTATAACGTGAATGGCCCTAGAGCAGCTCTCCTGACCTCCTGTAGAGAATTTCCATGGTGCCAAGCCCTGCAGCTCATGTTTCCAACAATATCTCTTCCAGAGAGTAACCAGGCTTTGAAGAAAGAACAACCTCAATGCAGCTGCTCTTACTTTAGACCCTCCAGGGTTTAGAAATTATCTGGTTTAGGATCCCACTCCCTCACTACTCACACCTGGTCCAAGAGAGGAGCTAAGATAGCTTTGTTCAGGAAATCTTTCTGTTTAAGTTGATATTCGTCTGTCACCCTTTAACAACTGGGGTTTTCTCAGCTGGCTTTGGTAGGGCTGCAGCTTCCAGATCTCCCTGCCTCTGCTCTGCTCCTCCCCAGCATGTTTTTCCCTGAAGGCCTGGAGCACTGTCATTATGTCACCTCCAAAAGTCCACAGCCCAACACTCAGCATTTTTAATTCCAGTGTAAGCCATTTACTCCAGGTGTCAAGCACTGCCAGTGGTTCTGTTCTCCAGCTGTTTCCCATCTGCTCTATCCCACAAGGGGCCAGTGTGCTCCTGGCAGGGAGGAGCTGGAGACCCTTTGGCCCTTGTTGGTGGCAGTTTGCAGATGAAGTTTCCATCACAGTCACTCCTGGTCCCTGCAGAGGCTGGTCCAGCTGTAGGCTGGGTTTGCAAGCCCAGGATGGTAGAGAGAGGCTCTGGTTTGGGAATGGAGAAGCTGGGCCTGAGGCTCAGAGCTGCCCCAGACCAGCCCCACCCGGTGTGGCAGGGCAGATCCTGCTGTGCTGAGCCATGCTCGGGTACCACAGCCCCAGAGGCTGTGCTGAAGGGCACCACACGGCCAGCTGGCTCCTGGTCTGTGCCAAAGCCCTCTGCTCGTGGAGAAATCCACTGCTAGGAAGGGAATCCTGAGTGCTGTGCCCACAGCAGCCCCTGGTCCTGATGGTTCTGTTTGGCCTTTCAGACTCGGCTGCAGAGGGGTCCATCCAGTCCACCCAAATGAAGCTGAAGAGAGCCCGGCTGGCTGATGACCTCAATGAGAAGATTGCACTCAGACCAGGTCCTTTGGAGCTGGTGGAGAAGAATATTATTCCTGTGGACTCAGCTGTGAAGGAGGCCATAAAAGGTACTGACAGTGAATGTGAGTGATGTGTGTGTGCATGGAGTGGGGCAGGGGCTGCCACAGTGACTGCAGGAAGTGACCAGCCTGGATGTAAGAGCTGCTTTAATTGCTTAAATTTAATTATTTTCAGAGTAACCATCCCAGTCCAGTGCAGCCTGTGAGCACAGAGCTCTCATCTTAGAGCAGTGACACAAACATGCACCAGTGCTCAGCCACGTTTCCCCAGAAAGAGCCTCCCTTCTTACACCCCTTCCCTCCCCAAGGCTCTGAGCACAGAAGTGATGCTGTTGGAGGGAGGACACTCCTTCCTTCAGCATGGGAGAGAACCTGAGTGCACAGGGGTTGGTGCTGAGACCAGCCCAGATTCTCCCACTTGTGCCCTGCCAAGCTCTGACATCCCAATAAATGGGGGTGGAGTGGCCCCAGTTCAGGAAGGCTGAGGGTTCTCTTTTATTTTTTACCACTGGTGGTATCCAGCAGAGCAGGATGCTGCATCCCTGGGGTGTGGAGCATCCTTGGGGTGCTAAATTGCTGGAGAATATAAACAGGGCACACTCCTACCAGCCAGACCCAGCACTTCTCTTATTCCCAACCTTGGTTTTCCTCCATCACCTCCTCCCACCAGAGGAGGGAGGAAGAATCATCCACAATTACTTCCCCCACGCTGCTGCAGGGAAGCTGCTGTGGGAGCCAACACAGAGCAGAAAGGTGACTCAAATTTCACCAGGGCTCAGTGCCAGGACTGGGAGATCCAAAAGCAGAGAAAGGAGCAGGAAAGCCAGCAGGGTCCTGCAGTGGCAGGGCAGCAATCCTTACTTTTGAAGTCTGGGGCTGTGTCCACATGTCCAAACTGGCACTCAGGTCTCCAATGAGGCACTGAGAGCTGCTCTGTTCTGTTTCTCTTGTTCTGTTGCTCCAGTTCCTCAATTAATGGGATCATTTCCACTGGCATAATCCCATTTGAAGTGTCTGTTCTGGAGCTCAGAGAGGCTGGGGACAATGGCAGAGTTTTGAGGAAGAAAGGGTCTTGGAGTGACAGGAGAGATGCCAAAAATTGGAGTTGACACAGGAAGCACTTTGATTTTTATTTCATCTCAGAAACCACATTAAATGACATGAAATACTCCAGGCTCAGATATTGCTCTGTCCTGCCCCACAACTATTCCTGCTCTTGGTTTGGGGCTGTGAAATGCAGGCTGTGTATGTACAGCAGCTTCTCCAGCCTGGCCCTGGAGCTGCTCCATTCCCAGCGTGTTGCAGCTCTCCTCTTTGAAGGTGAAATGTTCCAGGACTCTGCCTGAAGAGGAATTTTTAAGGAGAGTTCAAGTAAAATCTCCCCGGCCACTTACTAAAGGAGAGTACAGTGGAAAAAAAAAAAAAAGGTTCAAAAAATCCCCCCTTTATAAACATTTGAGGCAGTATGAGCATGACTTTATCCCCTGGAGCTGAGCTTTGGAGACTGGAGAAATGAGCTTGAGTCTTGAACAGAGCATCTCTCCAGCTGCCTTGTCAGGAGCTGGTGGTAAACAGAGATTTACAGGACCAAACCGTTAAAAAGTCTGGCTTAAAAATTATTTGTTCAGTTTTAAATTTCTCCCTTTCCCAATGCTGTTCTATCACATTGCTGGGGAAAAACGTGTCCTTGTAAGCCAGTTCCATCCCATTTAGGGTCAAACACGCAGCTCGTTAGGGTCCAGCATGAAGTTGCTTGGTACTATAGGGTGCCATGAGTAGAAAGTGGTGCAGAAACCATTCCTCAGGTTTCTGCAGAAGACAGCCCCAAGCTGAAGGATCCTTAAGCTGATTTTGGGAGTCAGAGGCACCTCGTGGTACTCACAATTTGGGGCAAAGGGCTGAACACATAGCGGAGATGAGTACTGGCACTTCTGAACGTTAAGCCTTTTGTTTTTGCAATACCAGAAAGATGACAGGGTTTAAAATCATTTTACTTTAACCTTGGAATCTCAACTGTTTATACAGTGGAAAGTTCAGCTGACGTGTTCCTCTAATCACCTCCGGCAGGGCGAGCAGAAAGTGCCAGACCCCAACCGAAAGCCCAAACGTCCCAGTGACAGGAGGCCGCCAGTGCCCTGCATAGCTGAGCAGTGATACAAGGAACTTTTTTTACCAGGTCCTTGTCATCACTTTGTCCAATGCGCTCCAGAGGACAATACCCAGTGCATTAGAAACAGCCTGGAGCAAACACCATCCTGCCTGAGATTACAGCAGGGACACGGGACCCAGAAACAATACGCTCAGGCCGGGCTGGGTGAGAGCAGGGCAGATAAGGGAAGCATTCCCCATTGGCACAGCCCTGTGGTATCAAGCAGCAGGATGCAGCACATTCCTGTCATGCTCTGGGCTGTCGCTGTGTCCTGAAGGTCCCTTGTGCTCCCAGCTTTGGCACCACTTCCCAACACACGCTCCCCTGCCAGCACTGCAGGAGCCCTGCAGATCCACAAGTCCCCCTTGCTTGGAGTAATTTGTCCCAAGAGGGGATGTCCATGCTGGGCTGCAGCTCCCCTGCAGCCCAGGTGGCCCATGCAATGCTGCAGCTGCTCAGGGACCTGTTTGGGTGCTGCCTCTGATGGAGAGGATGGAGAGGACACAGACCCTCTCTCCAGGGACAGCAAGTTGAACACAGCTGATCTCATTTCCCCAGCCCCTGTCTGGGCAGCAGCTCAGGCAGGGAGCCAGGGCTCTGTCCTCGCCCACCCTGGCACCAGCAGCCACAGGGAGTGGAGATAACCCTTATCTCTCAGATAGGGGCAGGGGTCAGAGCAGGAGGTGCGTGTCGTTGAGAAGGTGCACATTGCTAGAGCAGCAGCAGGGACAGGTGGAAGCTTGTCCCCAGGCCCTTCCTATTTCCCCATTTGTCACCTCACTATCAGCGTGCCAAGCTGCCTGACAAATGCCAGACATGAGCACGAGGAGATTACGAGTGTGGCCACGCTGCTCCTTCCTCTACCCCCACCTGCAGCTCTCCCGAGGCTCACATGAGACCTTTTTTTCTCAGCACTTTATTTATCATCAAACCTCGGGGTCAAGAGCCCTTGCCCATCTGAGTAGCAGATAACAGTGCAGGAGCTGTGCAGGCGGGGCAGCCTGGGGCTGTCGGGCAGGCAGCAGAAGTGGCTGGAACCGTGTCCTGTAGGTGAAACCTGTGCAGAGACAGCATGTGGGAGCCTCTGTGCACCTGCAGCCACATCCACCCTTGTTGGCTCTTGTGCTGTGAGCAGATGGATCACATTCCGAGCTGATTTCAACCTCACTCCTTCTGCTGAGGACAGAGTCCATGCGTGCTGTGGGTGCTCAGCTCAGGCGATTTGTGCCTCTCTCCCATCCCAGCTCAGCAGAGTGGCAGGATGGCAGAGCCCCTCCTGCACCAGCCCCACCGGTCTGCACCAGCCCTGCTGTGCTGCTGGGATGGGCTCCTCCATCCTCTACTCTCTCCTGTCCCAAGGAACAAGGGCCATGATCCCAGCTCCTCCATACTCTCCTCTCTCCCACAAGACACAGTCCATGGCCCCAGCTCCTCCATCCCCTCCTCTCTCCATGTCCCAAGGAGCAAGGACCATGATCCCGATTCCTCCAACCCATCCTCTCTCCCTCTCCCAAGGAACAAGGGCCATGATCCTGGTTCCTTCAACCCCTCCTCTCTCCCTGTCCTGAGGAACAAGAGCCATGGTCCCGGCTCCTCCATCCTTTCCTTTCTCCCTGGCCCAAGGAACAAGAGGCATGATCCCGGCTCCTCCAACCCATCCCCTCTCCCTCTCCCAAGGAACAAGGGCCATGATCTCAGCTCCTCAGATCCCCTTTCTCTTCCACGGGACACAGTCCATGGTCCCAGCTCCTCCATCCCCTCCTCTCTCCTGTCCCAAGGAACAAGAGCCATGATCCTGGTTCCTTCAACCCCCCCTGTTTCCCTGTCCCAAGGAACAAGGGCCATGGTCCCAGCTCCTCCATCCCATCCTCTCTCCCACAGGACACAGTCCATGGTCCCAGCTCCTCCATCCCCTCCTCTCTCCGTATCCCAGGGATCAAGGGCCATGGTCCCGGTTCCTCCATCCCTTCTCTCTCCCTGTCCCAAATGGCTCACCCCGCGCCCCGTCGTTCCCCGCAGGCTCCCAGGGCGGCTTTCCCCGGCAGAGCGACGCCTTCGCCTTCGAGGAGGACAGCAGCAACGACGGGCTGTCCCCGGAGCGGCCCCGCAGCCGCGGCTCCCCGGGCCCCGCCGAGCCGCCCCCCGCCTCCAAGGGCCCGGAGCCGCCCCCCGCCGGCCCTGCCGGGGCTCCTCAGGTAGGGAGAGCCCTCCTGGGGCTGGGGACATGCGGGGGGACAGAGCCGTGTGGCACAGGGGGTGGCACAGGGGATGGCACAGGGGAGCGACCCGGGGAGGTGATTCCTGCTCTGTGCTCAGCACTGATGAGGCTGCACCTTCCGTGCTGTGTCCAGTCCTGGGCCCCTCAATTTAGGAAGGATGTGGGGATGCTGGAGCGTGTCCAGAAGAGGCAACAAGGATGGGGAGGGGTCTGTAACACAAGTCCTGTGAGGAGCGGCTGAGAGAGCTGTAGGGGCTCAGACTGAAGAAAAGTCTTAGGGGTCTGGGACCTCATCACTCCCTACAGCTCCCTGACAGTAGGGTGCAGCCGGGTGGGGTCAGGCTCTTCCCAGGGAACAGCGACAGGACACGAGGACACAGCCTTAACCGGCACCAGGGGAGGTTCAGATTGGACATTAGGAAGAAATTCTTCACTGAAAGATTGGTTGGGCATTGAAATGGGCTGCCCAGGGAAGCGGTGAAGTCACCATCTCTGGAGGTTTTAAGAAAAGCCTGGATGTGGCACTCAGTGCCATGATTTGGTTGATAAGGTGGTGTTAGGTCACAGATTGGACTCGATGATGTCAAAGGTCTTTTCCAGCCGGGTTAATTCTGTGATTCTGTGCCATTCTGTGCCATTCTCTGCCATTCTGTGCCATTCTGTGCCATTCTGTCATTCTGTGGCTGTGGGACTCCCGGGGGACGGCGCTGCGCGGGGCCGGCGCGCCCACTGCCGGCCGGCGTGGGCACTGCAGCCCCGGGGAGCGCCGGGCCGGGGTGGAGAGAGGGGCTGGGGGGACTGGGAAAAACTGGGGGGAAACTGGGGGAATATAGAGGCTGGGGAAACTGGGGAGAAATTGGGAGAATGTGGAGGCTGGGGAAACGGGGGGACTGGGGAGATAGAGTGGATTGAGGCAGACTGGAGGGGCTGGGATGGACGGGGAGTAAAGGGAGGAACTGGGGCAGGTTGAGGTGAGGGAGGACCAAAAGGATTGTGGCCATCCACGGGTCAGCTGGGAAGACTGAGCTGGTCTGGAGGATATTGAGGGGCTGTGAGCAAGGATATGGGGCTCGGGTGAAATTGGGAGGGCTGGAAAACCAAGAAGGAGTGTGGAAGCAGAGGACTGGGAAAGACTGGGATAGCCTGAGGGTGTGGCTGGGATAGACGTGACGGGACTGGGATGCACTGGGACACCTGTGGGGATTTGGAACATTAGGGGTGAGAAAACGGGGCACCAGGAGCCCGAATCCAGGCTGGCCAGCCCTGGGTCCGGCCCCACAGGATGTGTCCCCTCTGCCTTGCAGGATCGTCCCCCCAGCGCCGATGGGCACGCTCCGGACGCTGCCCCGGGGCAGGGCAGCCAGTGCGACAGCCCCAAGCAGCCCGCGGGGCAGGAGAGCCCGACGCTGCCGCTGCCCTCCGCCGTGAAGGTAATGCCGGTGCCTCCAGCTGCCCAGAGAGGAACCAGCCCGGGGCAAACAAGCCTGGAGTGCCCATGTGCTGTGCCACAAATGTGGGGGAGCTCTGGCCTTAAAAGATTTGAATAATTCAGGCAGACAACTTGTGTCAAAAACTAATTTAAATAATTGTGTGATGGTATAAGATACAGCATTACACCTTGCTAGGGGCAATTGCTTGAGTCCTGTGCTGGAGACATCCCCTGGGGCTGGAGCAGGAGGAGATACTGGGTCACACTGCAGCACCTTCCAGCAGGGAGGGTCATTCTCCATCTCATGGGCTGCCCAGCCCAGCTGAGATGGGACACGGTGCCAAGGGAGTGCCCCTCATCCAGGCTCAGCAGGTCTTGGAGCTGCCTTTGTTCTGTCCCAGGCCTCTGGGGTCCCATGGGGATGGCAGGAGCTCTTCTCACCCCTAATTCCTTTCCTTCCTTCCAACAGTCCAAATCAGCCAGTGACAGCAAGAACCGTCACAAAAAGCCCAAGGACACCAAGCCCAAAGTGAAGAAGCTCAAGTACCACCAGTACATCCCTCCAGACCAGAAAGCAGAGAAGTCCCCTCCACCCATGGATTCTGCATATGCCAGACTGCTCCAGCAGCAGCAGCTCTTCCTGCAGCTCCAGATCCTCAGCCAGCAGCAGCAGCAGCAGCAGCAGCAGCAGCACTTCAGCTACCCTGGGATGCACCAAGGGCAGCTGAAGTGAGTGGCACTGTGCCAGCAGCAGGACTTGGTCCTGTTTCTCTCCAGGCTTTCCCCTCTGTATCCATTTGTGCCAGAGCAAGGGGATAGAGGCACAACACCAGAACAGAAAAGCTTGGGAACAGCACAGACTCCTTTCAAAGCACTCTGGCTTTGCATACTGGTTGGGGCACCTGTGGTGGGACACCAGCCATCCCCTACAGGCCAGCCTGGTTTTCCTTGCCCATCCTGAGGTCTCACATAGGGGACAGCAGACCCCGGGGAGCAGAGGGATGGGATGCTGGGCACAAAAACCCTGGGGGAACAGACAAGTTACCCCAAATCTCCTTTGTTATTTCAGGCAATCAAATGAGCAAATGGTCAAAAGCTCAAATCCTTCATCAACTTCTGGCAACAACACCCCTCTTTCTCCAGTGAAAACCACCTTTTCAGGCCAGACTTGTGTCTCATCTATCAAGCCAGGCCCTCTGCCCTCCAACCTGGATGACCTCAAAGTGAGTGCAAACTTTGTCACTGCAGGAGCAGAATGTCACAGCCTGAGTGTGCTGTGCTGCCTCTGAGTGTGCCAGGGGGTGCCACAGGCTGGGAGGAGCTGTGTTACAGGTGAGCACACCTGAACCCCCTGCTCTGAGCCACCCAGGAGTGCAGCACAGCACCCTGGGGCAGGGCTTGGGCACTGGGGAGGCTCTGAACACGAGGGCTTGCTGCTCTGCAGGTGGTGAGGGGTGCACGGCTCCAGCCTGTGCATCAGCAAACCAACAGTGCAGCCTGGGGAGGCTGCAGGTCACGCTGAAGGATGATCTGAGCTGCTGCTCCTGCAGCTCCTGCCTCCATCCCTGTGTGGGTTTGACATTGTGGGTGCTCTGACAAGCCAGCCAGGGGCCAGTAGAGCAGCATTCCCCCCTCAGTGACTCAGCTCCTTGGCCAGGCCAGTTCAGCTCTGCATGAGCAGGTACCTCCTGCCCCATGCACTGTTTGGAGCCCCTCTCATGTAGGCAAGAAAGGGCACGGGGGGGAATCCCTCATATCAGCTATTTTTTTATTCTTTGCTAGTGGACCCTCAGTCACAGGGAAGGCCAAATTCCTTCTAGGAGCAGAGACCTGGGGGCAGCCCCAAGGTAGAAACAGATTAATTTCCCCTAGCTCAGGTGACTGAATCATGCACCTGAGCACAGAGCATGTGGCTCTAAGGTGTCACAGTCTGTGAGCCATCAGCTGGCTCCTGATCTGTGCTAAAGCCCTCTGGTCTTGGAGAAATCCACTGAAAGGAAGGGAATCCTGAGTTGCTTCCCTGACCCAAGGACCACTGCTGGTTCGTGGAGAGGAGTCACAGCTCTTGGAGGAAGGAGGAAGAATTTCCTGTTAGGAAAGGTTGGGCAGTGGTCAGGCCTGTGCATGGTGGCTGTGGTGACTGCAGGTGAGACAGGGAGCACCTGGGAGGTCAGAGGTTAAAGCTGGAAGCTGTGATCTGAGACTCCTTGTTAGAAGCACTGGGTTTCTAAAGGGCTGATCTGCCACTGAGCCTTGATGGGTTTTCTCTTAGAGCCAGCTCTTATGAGCTCTCAGAGGAACCCATCACACCTGAGATAGCTCAGCTACCCTGAATGGCATAAAATCAGCAGGATGGCTTCTGAGGTAGTGTTGGAAACAGAAGAAGTTTTAATAAAAGGCAAAATAAAAAGTTCTTACAGAGAAAAACCAAGCTAGGGGCTTGCTCCTGCTAAAGAGGAGCAAACCCCTAGCTTGGTTTTAGCAGGAGCAAGCCCCTAGCTTGGTTTTTCTCAAGAACCAAGAGGTTCTTGCTCCTGCTAAAACACTGCACAAAAGCAATTATTTCCTTTTTTCTCTTCTTTTTCTAGTGAATTGCTTAGGCCAGACCTTTTGCCTCTGTCCAGCTGGTTAGCCTTAGGTTTGAGGTGAAGTCCCAAAGCTCCTATGAGGTGTCTTTTTACCAAATTGAGGAGAGAAACTTCTGGGTTTTTTCCTTTTTAAGGAGCCAAAGGATAATTTGGTCACTCTGTCAACAAGGGGGCACACCCCTACAGAGTATAACCATGAGTGATTTCCCTTCCAGGTGTTGGAGCTGAGGCAGCAGCTCCGGATCCGAGGCCTGCCCGTGTGGGGCACCAAGGCTGTTTAAGGAGCAAAAGGATAATTTCCTTTGGCCTTTTAAGGAGCCAAAGGATAATTTGGTCTCTCTGTCAGAAAGGGGGGACACCCCTATAGAGTGTAACCACGAGTGATTTCCCTTCCAGGTGTCGGAGCTGAGGCAGCAGCTCCGGATCCGAGGCCTGCCCGTGTCGGGCACCAAGACGGCGCTGATGGAGCGGCTGCGGCCCTTCCAGGAGTGCAGCAGCAGCACGGTGCCCAGCTTCAGTGAGATCACCACCGTCACCTTCCCCGTCACCCCAACCAGCACCCTGTCCAGCTACCAGTCCCAGTCCTCCACCAGCATGTTATCCAATGGTTTCTACCACTTTGGCAGCACCAGCTCCACCCCGCCCATCTCCCCTGCCTCCTCCGACCTCTCGGTGAGCGGCTCCCTGCCCGACACCTTCAACGATGGGCCCATGGCTTCTCCACAGTTTGGCCTCCAGCCGTCACCGGTGCAGGGCAGCGCTGAGGAAAGCCTCATGAGCAGCATGAACGGAGGGAGCATCCAGCTGGAACTGGAAGGGATAGACACGGAGAAGGACAAGATGCTGGTGGAGAAGCAGAAGGTGATCAATGAACTGACGTGGAAGCTGCAGCAGGAGCAGAGGCAGGTGGAGGAGCTGCGGATGCAGCTCCAGAAGCGGAAGAGAAGCAACGGCCTTGAGGAGAAGCAACAGCCTGCTCAGCATTTCTTTGGTGTCCCCATCAAGCAGGAAAACACCGTGTCCAGCTGTCCGTTTGCATCCAAACAAATGGCCCTGAAAGGCCAGGCCGGCAGCTCGGATAAGCTGAGTAACTGTGGAGTGCCGCCGGTGCCCCACATTGTGAACAGCCACTGCTTGGAGCCCGCAGGGCAGAGCACCATCACCTCCTCGACATTCCTGAGCCCGCAGTGCTCCCCGCAGCACTCTCCCCTGGGCGCTGCAAAGAGCCCCCAGCACATCAGCCTGCCACCGTCCCCCAACAGCCACTACCTGCTGCCCGTGTCCCCCGAGGGCCGCAGCGGGTCCCCCCCGGGCAGCAGCTGCCTCCGCACGGCCCCGGTGAGTGCCAGCCCAGCCCGCAGCCCTCTGCTCACCCCGCACGGGGCAGGCCCTGCAGGACCTTCTGCAAGGGCAGGAAGGGTCCCAGATGGGCGATGGGATGGAGGCTGATAGCGCTGCAGGGTCCTGTGCAGGGTTTCTTTTGTTGTCCTGGAGGGGTGACAGCGCAGCTCTCGTGCCCCATGGAGCCCTGGCACAGCTCCTGCTGCCCTGGGGAAGCCCTGGCACTGCTCCCCTCCTCCCCAGCACTGCTCTCTCTGCCCCTAGGTGAGCACTGGCAAAGCTGCCTGTGTCCTGGGAGAGTCCTGGCAGAGCATCCTCTGCCCCATGGAGCCCTGGCACAGCTCCCTCTGCCCTGAGGAAGCCCTGGCACAGCTCCCTCTGCCCTGAGGAAGCCCTGGCACAGCTCTCCTCCTCCCCAGGGGACCCCAGCACTGCTGTCTCTGCCCCTAGGTGAGCACTGGCAAAGCTGCCTGTGTCCTGGGAGAGTCCTGGCAGAGCATCCTCTGCCCCATGGAGCCCTGGCACAGCTCCCTCTGCCCTGAGGAAGCCCTGGCACAGCTCTCCTCCTCCCCAGGGGACCCCAGCACTGCTCTCTCTGCCCCTAGGTGAGCACTGGCAAAGCTGCCTGTGTCCTGGGAGAGTCCTGGCAGAGCATCCTCTGCCCTATGATGCCCTGGCACAGCTCCCTCTGCCCTGGAGAGCTCTGGCACAGCTCCCTCTGCCCCTGGAGGAGTCCTGGCAAGCTCCCACTTCCCCGGGGGAGCACTGGCACAGTTTCTTCTACCCTAAAAGAGCCCAAACCCAGCTGCCTCTCCCCTCAGGGGGAGTCCTGGCACAGCTTGCTCTGCCCTTGGGGGAGTCCTGGCACAGCCGTGCCCCATGGAGGCCTGGCACAGCTCTGCACACAGCAGGGAGGCACCAGCGTGGATCCCTCAGCTCCTGGGAGAGCCCTGGCACAGTTCCCATACCCCAGGGAGACCCCACTGCAGGGCTGCAGGGCTTCCCAGGAGCTTGCCAAGCCATTGTGGCTCCCAGCAGTGTGTGAGGGATTTTCACACTGAGCTGGAGGAGAGCAGTTGCCCTGGGGAGGCTTTTTCTCAGGAAGCTGGAGCAGGGCTGGCAGTTGAGGTCTGCAGTCAGAGAGAGCTTGTGCCTCCGCACCAGGCCAGCACAGAGCTGTCCCCAGCAGCCACCACTGCTCACTCAGCCCCCTGGACAGGTACAAACACCTGGGGAGGGGGACAGGCTGCACAAAACAGCACAAGGCTCTGATCACAGCCCCAGTGCCCTTCCAGGGCTGCCCAGGCAGCAGCAGCACCTGTGCCAGGCAGTGCCAGGTGTGCTCACAGGGCTGTGGCAGGGCAGGCTGGGTGTGTGGGACGGCCCACCCCGGGGCAGGGCTCTCCCAGCCCAGCCACAGTGGCCCCGAGCAGGCATTGGGGTGCAGCCCTGCACAGTGGCACAGAGTGGGGCTCAGGAGCATGGCAAGGTAGGTGCCATGGGCAGCTGGCAAACAGCACAGCCAGGGAGCTGGGAGAGGGCAGCAGTTCAGGGTGAGGAAGGCACAGACAGGGCTGCCAGTGGAATGGGCAGGGAGGGCAGTGGGGCTGTGCAGAGTGGGGAGGGTGACAAACACTGGTTTGGGTGGGTGGGGAGCAGAGCAGGGGATGCAGGGGGTGACCCTGGGGCTGTGCAGGGTGAGGAGGGTGATGGCAGCACTGGTTTGGGAGGGTGGGGAGCAGAGCAGGGGATGCAGGGGGTGACCCTGGGGCTGTGCAGGGTGAGGAGGGTGATGGCAGCACTGGTTTGGGAGGGTGGGGAGCAGAGCAGGGGATGCAGGGGGTGACCCTGGCACTGGGGCTGAGCAGGGTGAGGAGGGTGATGGGAACACTGGTTTGGGTGGGTGGGGAGCAGAGCAGGGGGTGACCCTGGCACTGGGGCTGAGCAGGGTGAGGAGGGTGATGGCAGCACTGGTTTGGGTGAGTGGGGGGCAGAGCAGGGGATGCAGGGGGTGACCCTGGCACTGGGCACTGCAGCAGAGCTCTGGGGGCAGTGGGACACAGGGCTGTGAGCTGGTACCCAGGAGGCAGCAGGGCTGCTCTGGACAGATGGACAGTGGTCAGTGAGGCTCAGGAGGGAGCAGTGACACCACGGGGGCATCTCCAGCTGCTCTCTCACTGCCCAAGGGCATGGGGATGGTCCTGTTGTGTCCTGCAGCTCATCCCAGCCCCACCACCCATCGTGGACATTCCTCTGCTGCCTGCAAGGGACTCCTGGGGGTGAGGGTCCTTTTTCAGCAAGAACTCCTCCTTTGTGCCCAGCACTGCAGTGCTGTTTGCCATGAGCCAGGGGCAGTGTTCCTTCCAGCTCCCCTCCACAGAAAGGTGGCCAGGATGTGCATGGCCAGGCACAGTGACCCCACTCTGCCCTGGATCCAACCCACCTGGAGGGACAATGCCCTGGGGCTGGGTTTTGTGGCACAGGGCCATGGCCAGGCAGCAGGGAAGGACACACAAGGGCCTGGAGGTGATGGGGACAGCAGCTGGCAGGCACTGTGCTTCAAATGCCATCCATCCTGAAGGGGAGCCTGGCAAAAAGCTGGCAAAGACATGGAGGCAGAGATTCCCCTCTTCTGAGTGACCTTCCCTGGCTCTGAGCTCTGTGAGATGCCCCCAGTCAGGAGGTGATGGGGAGGTGCCTCATGTGGGATTCACATTCTCTGAGCCTGAGAGAAGCAGAGAAAAGAATGATCAAAACAATTCTTATCTCATTTGCTGCTCCTGTGCTGTTCACAAGTGGAATGCATTGTGGAAGATTGTTCACCTGGAGGGAATTGGTAATTGGATTCTGGTGAGAGTGTTTTGATCATTCTGTTCTCTGCTTCTCTCCCTGCTTCCCTCAGGCTCAGAGAATGTGAATCCCACACCTCATACAGGCCAAGCACAGCTGACCAGCAGCAGCATCTCTGCCTTCCCCTTGTCCTGCATGTCCCCAGGACACCAGGCTGTCCTGTGCCACCATGTCTGGCAGTGACCAGGGGCCAGCCTGGCCCTGGCTCTCAGAGCTTGCTCAGGGAGCTGGTTTGCCTGCCTCTATCCTGCTCAAAGCCAGGCATTTTGGGTTGGTTTGACCCACTAGATTGTCATTTTCCCTCACCAGCCTCAGCAGGATGAGAGCCAGGCCTCCTGCCATGCACTGACTCCATTTCCCTGTATCTCCCCATGCAGATGGCTGTGCAGTCAGGCCAAAAGTTTTCTATTTCATCCCCAAGTTTTTGTAAGCCAAGCCCAGCCCTGTCAGAGGTAAAGCAGCCTCCACCCTATGAGGATGCAGTGAAGCAGGTAACTGCATGGTTTTTGTTTTCTCCAGGCCTAGGGCTGCCCCTGCTGTCTGTTTGCAGTCAGGGGGACTCAGCTGCAGGAGCCCCAGCCCGTTCTGGTCTCTGGGCAGGACAGCCCTGTTTCCATGAGGAATGGGCCTTTCCTGAAGGGTTAGTGCTGGCTAGCTGCCACAGAGGGAGTCAGAAAACCCTGCTGGGCTGGATGGTGTACCCTGTGCACCCACGGATCCTGACACCCCCAGCTCCCCTGGGTGCCAGTGTGCTCTCTTTGGGTGCTCAGTGCTGTGTCAGACACAGACCCTTGGGTATTCCCAGGTCACAAACTCATCCTGCTCATCCATCTGCCCCCTGAGCCATACCCTGGAGCTCTGTTCCTGCAGGAAGAACTGGCCATCACCCAGGAACACCCAGGATCGCCTTCCTTCCCATCACTCTGGGAGCAGCCTCAGTGCTGGGACTGCTGGTGCCTTTGGGAAAGTGGAGCGATGCTGTTGGCAGGGTGAAAATGGGTTTATGCCAGCGTGCAGGAGATCTTGCAGGTTCTGGTCAGGGAGAGGATGGAGACTGGGCAGTGCAGGGAGGCAGGGAGGGCAGGCAGGCTTGTGCCAGTGTGAGGTGCTGGGGCCAAAATGTTGTGTGTCCTGAGAGCCCTGGGGACAGGGCAGGCTGTGGTGGCCTCAGAGCAGAGGGGTGGCAGCAGGGAAGGTGCTTTGCTTCATTGTACCACGTCCCTGCAGTGCCCTGAGCACCACTGCCAGCCCTGTGTTGGTGTGGCCTTTCTCCTGTCGTGGGGAGGAAGCCGTTTGTGGGGTCTAGAGCCAATCCTTTCTGGGCTCTGGAGCATCTGCCTGGCTTGTGGCTCCTAATGGCCTCTCCTCTCCTCTTTGTGGTTTGCTGCAGCAGATGACACGAAGTCAGCAGATGGACGAGCTCCTGGACGTGCTGATTGAGAGTGGAGGTATGCTCTGCTCCCCTCTGCCCCTCCGGGGCTCCCCTGCAGGCCAGCATCGCTCTGTGGGGCTCCGTGCACCCAGCACAGCTCTCCCCTGCCCTCCCCGTGCCAGCAGCCCACTCAGATTGAGCCCAAAATCAACACTGGCCCCTCCTGGAGCCTGCTCCTGTGTGTGCCAGCCCCAGGGGGTGGTGTGGGCTCGGCTGTCACCTGTGCAGAGAGAGGGGGAGCCCTGTGCTCAGCACTGCCAGCCCCCTGCCCACACAGAGCCCCAGCGTCCCCCCATTCCCAGGGCTGCCAGTGCCAATCTCCCACACTTCTGCCACCCTCCCCTGTGCAAAGTGCTGCCTGTGCCCTTCCCCAGCCCCCTAGGGAAGCTGCCAGTGCTTGTGCCCCAGGGACTGTGTCCAAACCCGGGGATAAGGTCAGAAAGCAGGAATGTGTGAGGGAGGGTGGGCAAGCAGTGCCAGTGGGATCGAGCAGGTCCCCAGAGGGATGCCCAGAAGGTCAGCTGTGGTGGTGGGCACTGCCAGGGCACCTCAAACCGCTCTCCTCTGTTGACAGAAATCCCAGCCAATGCCAAGGAGGATCGGTCCTGCCTGCAGAAGGTGCCTCAGATCATGGTGTCGG